>CM076583.1:1244933759-1245223433 GCA_034641835.2 Pinus albicaulis
TACTTGATAAAGATGATGGCAACCTACTTGATGAGGTTTTCTTTGGATAACAACTTGTTTGATGATGATGTAAATCTGATGTGAAGATTGTTGGCATGTGTTGTCTTTGATGGTAATCTACTTGATGAGATGAGAATTGGTTATATGATGTGATGAAGTTGTCTCTGGATAGCAACCTGTTTAATGAAGTTGTTCTTGATGGAAACTTACTTGATGAGTTGCAACCTATGTGTCAAATATGTACAGATGATGTATCTACAGATCAGCTAAGGAGTACAGAAGAAAGGAACTTCAGAAATGGCCAGAGCAATGATGAATAAGACATGTCACTATGCATACGCAGGTTTGTTTAGGCGAAGTAGCGTATGTACGTGGAAAAGTATGTGCCAAGTAGCGTATGCCTAATTGCGCTCCAAATTTGTAAAACCAGCGGACTTTACCATGGTATTGACCCATTGTATTGAGCGCTAGATTGTCTATTTTATCCCGTCCAGGAATACCATCGGAAGTAATGTGGTTTTGGCTCATGGTATTGACAAAGGCTAAATCTATATAAGGAGAAGAAAATCATTTTGAAAAGGGTGTGCAAGTGTTTGGGCTCAAATGAATACTTCACTCTGAAGTATATCTGTATGGAATGGGTAACAGTTGAATGATTGATCTGAATTAATGCACCCATGAAGAAAATAATGAAGAGGGATCTCTAGATCTGAAATGTCTATGTATATTCTAAATCTGATGAAGAAATGTTGAGATCTGTGATCTGGCGAATCTTTGCTGAAGTGAAGGATGAATTATGAGTTGTCTATCTGATCTGAAGAACTGCACAGTCCTGAAAAGTTACAAATCTATATGCGGGATCGATTCATGAAATGCACGTATATACGCGGGTTAGATGAATGAAAAGCGCGTATGAGCAGATAGGTTTTTCTGAAGAATGCACACGCAGGTTGGTCTGCATGAAAGCGCGTATACACGCGACTTCAGTCAATAAAAGTAGCGTATGATATTTGAATTAATGAAGTTCTGGGTTAAGTTTACATCTGCATATCTATTCTGAACTCTGGGTTAGCTCTGAAATTCTGGTTATAGTGGTCTCACTCTTCTGTATGAAGCAATGGGCAAAGTATGATTGTTGATAAGTGAAGGGTTGTGTTGAAGCTGTTTGATCCAGTTTGAAAATTGATGAAATGTTTTCTGCAGTGGTGCTGAGGGTCGAAGCCTTCAATCAGGGGGTTGTAGCTCCCTTCCAGGAGAGGCTAGTAAACGAGAGCAGGGGGTCGTAGCTCCCTTCCAGGAGAGGCTGGTAAACGAGTACAGGGGGTTGTAGCTCCCTTCCAGGAGAGGCTGGTAAACGAGAGAAGGTTGTAGCCTTCTGCAGGTGGATGCCTACGTACTGGTATGAGTCTGCGCTAGTACATGGTTGTAAGAAGTTTTCTTTATAATAAATATTGAAGACTGAGATGACGACAGCGGTGGTTTTCTCCCGAATTGGGTTTCCACCAAAAATCCTGGTGTTCATGTGTGTTGCTTATGTGTGATGATTATTCTGTTCTTTCTGCACCTGTTTACTGTTTTCTAAAACATCTGATGAATGAATAATGCAATGATCTAAGTTAAGAATTAAATGCATAATTAGATCTCTGGACATACGCGAGTTCTGTAAAGGATATCCGCGTATATACGTGAATTGGCTTCAGGAAAGTAGCGTATGGGTTTTTAAAGAAAAAAGTAAAAAGTTTTATTGTCTGCACTAAATACTGATTCAACCCCCCCTCTCAGTATTTTTCCCAACAATTGGTATCAGAGCAGGTCCTTCTGAAAAAGCTTAGCCGCTAGAAGGAAGATCAAGCAAGATGAGCAATCAAGAGGGAACAACATCTATCAAGCCTCCGCTCTTCAACGGAAGTAATTTAATCTTCTGGAAAATGAGGATGAGATCCTATCTTCAGTCTATGGGAGCAGATGTATGGGCCATTGTTGAACAAGGATATCAATATCCAGCTGCTACACCAACAGATCCAACTGAAAGGAAGAATTATGAATCAAATGCAAAAGCGATCAATGCTATAACAGGAAGTCTAACTGAATCAGAATTTATCAAAGTCATGCAGCTGAATACAACAAAGGAAATATGGGACAAAATCATTTTAAGTTATGAAGGTGATACAAAGGTAAAAAGTGCAAAACTCCAAACTCTCAGAATTGAATATGAAAATTTAAAGATGCATAGTGATGAGAGTATTGCCAGTTTCTTTTTACGTCTTGATGATGTTGTAAATCGTATGAAAAATCTGGGAGAAACAATAACCGAAGCTACTTTGGTTGAGAAAATTTTAAGATCACTAACGGCAAAATTTGAGTCAAAAGTTTCTGCTCTTGAAGAAAAACAGGATCTTCAAAATCTTATTGTAGTGCAACTTCATGGCATACTGATTGCATATGAAATGAGGAGAGGAGGACCATCTGAAGTCGAAGAAGCCATTTTTAAAGCTTCTACAAAAGGGAAAGAAGTACAAGAAGCAGAAGGGTCACGATATATCTCAGAAGAAGATGAGGCAAATTTTGTAAAGAAACTACAACTTGGCACAGGACGATTCAGAGGTAAGCTTCCCTTCAAATGTTTTGAGTGTGGAAGAGTTGGTCATTATGCTACTAAGTGTCCTCATAAAGAAACACCTGCAAAAGGGAAGGAAGTAGCAAGAAGGAATAAGAATCGGTTTAACACTAGAAAAAGTTACTATACTCATGAAGACAGTGATGGGTTATCTGATAGTGAGGAAGAATGTGAACAAGATCTTAGACTTCTCATGGAATTTGAATCTAGAGATGAAAAGGATACTTTTGTGGATGCTCTAGAGGACAATGATTTTCTTGAAGAGAACAATCAACTCAAAATACGCTTAGAAGAAAGCAAAATTCTCTTAGAAGAATGTAAAATTCTCTTAGAAGAAAGGAAAATAACCATCGAGACTCTGGAAAAGCAGGTTGAAGAAGCAAAGAAACTCAATGAGAAATTAGAATGTGAAGTGGTAAGTGTAAGAAAAGAGTTTGAGAAAGTAAAGACTCTGAATTTTAAATTTGCTAAAGGATCTGAAACCTTAGATGAGATTATCAAGGTACAACGTTCTCCTCTTATAAAGACAGGTCTTGGATATACCAGAGAATCTTCTCAAGCTTCAGCACCAAATTATCTAAAAGCAACTACAGCTGGTTTACAAAATTTTTCCACTCAGCGAGGGAATAAAGAATCTTTACAAGTAAAGCATGATCATCTTAATTCAAGGAACACTAACAGGAATATCTCTCAAAGAAACACCAATCAACATGTAAATTCAAGTAGAAGATTTCATGATCGCAGAAATTTCTTCTTCAATGGACAATGTTTCTCATGTCACAATTTTGGTCATAAGGCTGTTCAATGTGTTGCATATAAAACCATCATGACAAGAGAAGCAAGAAAGAAAAGGAATGATATTGAAGCAAAGAAGAATACCTATAACAATTTCTCTCCTCTTCTAAATGAAGTTGAATGTACTTATTGCAATAACTTTGGGCATGAAGAATCTGAATGCAGGAGCAAGGTTCAGCCAAAAGAGCATTTTTCTTCAAGTTCCAAAGTATGGAAAAAGAAGGAATTACAGGTTGAAAATTGTGGCATAGTGTTATTTTCAGAAGGTGAAGAAAATCAATGGTACATTGATAGCGGATTCTCAAGACACATGACAGGTGACAAAAACAAACTTCGTGCATATAGTGCTCTAGAAAAGGAAAATAAAGTTACTTTTGGAAATGATACTCCTGCTGTAATTAAAGGAAAAGGGTTTGTGTTTCTAAGAGAAAAGGTGAAGGCTAATGATGTCATGTATGTGGATGGACTAAGGCATAACCTGTTAAGTGTAAGTCAAATGTGTGATCAAGGAACTGAAGTTGTCTTTAGTTCAAAAGAATGTGTGGTTCGTGATCTTGATATAGCTAAAACAATTATAAAAGGAAAAAAGAACTCCAAGCAACCTGTATGTATTGAAGAACTACAAAGAACAATGTTACTTGAGTAAATCCTCAGAAAAATGGCTATGGCATAGAAGGTTGGGGCATCTAAGCTTCTCTCAAATCAACAAATCAAGCAGACTTAATGTTGTTCATGGTCTTCCCAATATTACTCTACCTGAAAGTATCATATGCAAATCCTGTCAATTCGGTAAGCAAACCAGAGTGCAATTTAATGCCAAGGAAGGATCATCAAGTAAGCCTCTTGAACTCATTCATACTGACATATGTGGACCTATGAAGAAAAAGTCACCACGTGGTGAACAATACTATATCTTATTTATTGATGATTTCTCTAGAATGTGTTGGATTGGGTTGATTAAACACAAAGATGAAGCATTTCAGAAATTTCAGATCTTCAAAGCACTGGTTGAAAATGAATTAGATCTAAAAAGTAGGTGTCTTAGATCTGATCGAGGAGGAGAATATACTTCAGATGAATTCCTTGAATTTTGTGAACAACATGGCATAAAAAGACAGTTTTCTGTAGCTGGCACTCCACAACAAAATGGTGTAGCAGAAAGAATGAATAGAACAGTTCAACAAATGGCTAGAGCTATGCTAGATGATTCCGGAACACCTGACACATTTTGGGGAGAAGCAGCACATACAGCAGCAAATATTCTTAACAAGGCACATGTTCGGGTAAACAGTGATAAAACTCCATATGAAATCTGGTATGGTAATCCTCCCACTGTGAAGCATTTTAGAGTTTTTGGAAGCAGATGTTTTATCAAAAATAATGATGAAAAACTTGGCAAGTTTGAACCCAGAGCAGATGAAGGAATATTTCTTGGATACTCCTCTAGGAGTAGAGCATATAAATGTTACAATAAAATACTTCGAAAGGTTGTTGAATGTATTGATGTTGTTATTAATGAGTCTCCTGCAGCTCCAAAAGAAGAAAAACAAACAAAAAATGAAGATGATGATGACATATCTCCTTCTACATCAAATAGCAATCACATAGACAGTGAACCCAATGAAGAACCTGAAGATAATTTATCTGAAAAAACTCCATCCAAATATGTTCAAAAGAATCATCGAGAATCTCAAATTTTGGGAGATAAGGGATCAGGTGTACAAACAAGAAGGACTCTTGTGGGATCTTCTAGCTATCTGGCATTTCTGTCCACTATTGAACCACACAATGTCAATCAAGCTAGCAAAGATGGATGTTGGATTCAAGCCATGAATGAAGAGCTTGATCAAATTGAAAAGAATAACACTTGGGAATTAGTCCCAAGACCCCTTGACAAAAATGTCATTGGAACCAAATGGATATTTAAAAACAAGTTAAATGAGAATGGGGAAGTGATAAGAAATAAAGCTAGACTTGTTTGCAAGGGATATGCTCAACAAGAAGGTATAGAATTTGAAGAAACTTTTGCTCCTGTAGCTAGACTTGAAGCCATAAGAATGTTTCTTGCCTTCTCAAGCTTCCAACAAATCAAAGTTTATCAAATGGATGTTAAATCTGCATTTCTCAATGGCGATCTAGAAGAAGAAGTTTATATAGAACAACCAGAAGGATTCATTTTGGGAAATGATGAAAAACTTGTTTGTAGACTTAAAAAGGCTGTATATGGTCTCAAACAAGCTCCAAGGGCATGGTACTATCGTCTTGACAAATATCTTCATCAACAAGGATTTTCAAAGGGGTCTGCTGATAGCAACTTATACACAAAAACTGAAAATGACAAACTGTTGATTGTGGTTGTATATGTTGATGATATCATTTTTGGAAGTAATGAAGAGTCTATGAGTCAGAAATTTGCTTCTGATATGCAGCAAGAATTTGAAATGTCTTTACTTGGGGAACTAACATTCTTTCTTGGCTTGCAAGTGCATCAAACTACAAATGGCATATTCTTATCACAAGCAAAATATCTTAAGCAAATTCTGAAGAAGTATGGCATGGAAGAGTGCAAACCTGTAAGTACACCAATGATAACCGGATGTAATCTCAGTTCTCATGATGATTCTCCCACAGTGAATCAACTAGAATACAGATCTATGATAGGAAGTCTAATTTACCTCACTGAAACTAGACCTGACATTATGCATGTTGTTGGGATTGTGGGACGATTCCAAGCTAATCCAAAAGAGTCTCATCTTTAGGCTGTCAAAATAATATTCAAATATCTACAAGGAACTCAAGACTTTGGACTATGGTATCCAAAGAATGCTGATTTCACTCTTCATGCTTACACTGATGCACATTGGGCTAGAAATGTTGATGATCGGAAAAGCACTAGTGGCGGTGCATTCTATTTGGGGCCCCGGTTAGTATCTTGGTTCAGCAAGAAGCAAAACTCTATTGCCTTATCTATAGCAGAAGCAGAATATGTGGCTGCAGCATCATGTTGCACTCAAATTCTTTGGATGATGCAAACCTTACAAGACTTTCAAATCAAGTGTTCACCTCCTATCTCCATTATGTGTGATAATACAAGTGCCATCAATATCTCAAAGAATCCTGTTATGCATTCCAAGACCAAGCACATTCCCATCAAGTATCATTTCTTACATGAACAAGTGCTATTTTGTAGTTTTATGGGAAAAAATATTCATTGTCACAACCTCTCTATTTATTACAGGGACTGTAATACTTTGAAAACATGCTTGTACTTACCGTGTTGATCAACATTTCAACGTGCAACGTAATTGATATTTTCCATATTTTTTTGAAATACATGTCCATGCATTTTTCTTCTCGATTCTTTTAGTTCGTCTTTGATGGTCAATAGATTGATCCCTCCAACCTGCTCTACTAATTATACAAAACATTAGGAATTTTTTGAATTATATATGCACATTTGGTGTTGGAGGGAAGGTGAGTATTTGAGCTTGAAATGCTATTGAGAAAGTCCATATTTTGCAATCTGTCTACTTACACTTTTTTTTTTGCTTGATAGTGTGGGTAATGAGATGTCATCACGCCAAAGCTATGGTATGAGAAACCGTGATCGAGGGGCATCTAAGCCATCAAAATCACCCAGGGATCGCACCCGACCTCAGCCACACCAACCCTTATCATGGCTAGATTTTTTTCCCACGAGGGGATTAGAACCAGTGACCTTTTCACCACAAGTGTCTTAACAACACACTCTTCACCGCCAAACCAAACCCTTATGGGCCGTATACTTACACTTTTTATTATCCACATGGTTTTGTTTATTTTTCATTATCTGGATTGATTCCTGCAACATTCGCTCCCAATCGTAGGGATTTTATAACTTTTTTGGAAGAAATACATACATATTTTGACTTGATTGGCATTTTAGTACATGTAGGTCAATATTTGAGCTTGAAATGAAGTTGATAAATTCCATATTTTGAAATCAACTTGCTTAAATTTTTTATTTTCCATGCGGTTTTATTTAATTTTCATGATCTAGATTGGTCCATGCAACATTTGCTGCTAATTGTAGGGATTCTATAATTTTTCTTGGAAAAAAATACATATATTTTTTGAATTGATTGACATCTTAGTACATAATGAGATGATGAAGTTGCACATTTTTTTCACCTACATATTTTGTTTATTTATTTTTGACAATTTGCATTGGTCACTACAACCTCCTTTATTGATTATAGAGAGTCTAGAGCTTTTTGTTAAATTTCATGTATGTGATATTGGTCTATATTTGTTTTATCTTCTTTCCCCTTTTTTTTCTTGAGCAACTCTAGGCAACTTTGTAGAGATCTGCATTGGTGAATTGTGTGTTGGGGGCTTGAGTTTTCTCCCATTCTTTGTTGACATGTTTCTCTATGTCATTTTCCAGTTACTATATATGCATATGAACAAAGAAACAATGGAAAAAAATCACAATAAGAGGGATTATACAAAATTATATTAAGTATCTCTACTGCTACATACAAAATGTACACTCATCCTCATATTTTTATTTATATGATGTTGTTTAGGTTCTTTCTGCAACAAAAATTTCTAGTGTTTATTTCCCTCATTACTCTAATTCATTTCTTTTCTACCTATGTAAATAAAAGGAACACTACTTGTCACTATGCATGTCATATATCTGAGTGGCAGAGAACTAGTCATCGCGCTTTGTCAACTTTGGACTGGATTAACAAGAATACTATTTTGTTCCAATACTGTTGTCAAGACCATTCTAATTGTCCTTCGTCATATACAATTGGTAAGAACATAAGAAATAACTTACTTTATGTGTTTTCTTTGTTTTATGTCTTAGGCCTTTTCCGAGACATGCCTTCACATTTGGTGTTAAAATTTAAGTGGATATATGAGCTTGAAATTCTATTGAGAAACTCCAAATTTTGCAATGAGTTTACTCATATTCTTTATTGCCCATACGTTTCTCTTTATTTTTCATTATCTGGATTGGTCCCTGCAGCCTTCGGTACTGATTATTGAGATACTATAATCTTCTGGGAAAAAATACATATGCTTTTTCATTCTCAAATTTTTATTTATACGATGTTCTATATGTTTTCTATTGAGCCACAATTCCTACTCCTCCTTTTTCCTATGACTCTAATTCACTTTATTTCTACATATCTAAATAGAAAGAGACGTGGTTGGTTCATTCTGAAACATTTTGTATTCAATTCTTTATGTATTTTCAACATTGTGCTTTGCAGAAGCCACATACATATTTGTGCTAAAAATTTATGCTCTTGAAATACACAATGAGATTTATACCAAATATTATCGGGACGAAATCACATATAGATTTTCATGTCAACGTGTTTCGAACCACTTATTGTTGTTCATCATCAGGACATAGATGGATAGATGAACTAGAGAACTAATAAATAATAGAGATGTAAAGACTTAATCCCAATTTTCATTTATTTATTTATCTATTGTTCAATCGAAATAATCAAGTCAAAATTAGAAAATAAAAATAAAAGAAAAATCTCTAAAAATAGAAAATAATTTTAAAGAATCCAAATAAAATGGAATAAAAAATAAAAAATAAAAATGGAAATTAGAAATAAAAAAAGAAATTAACCAAAAGTCAAAGAATAATACACAAGTAGAGAGAATTAGAGAGACCTAATAAAAATTATATCAAATAAAATGAAATAAGAATTTAAAATATCCTTGACACATAATAATATAAAGGAGAAAAAATAATAAAATAGAATAAATCAATAAAAAATGACTATAATCAAATCAAATAAATTAATAAATTATTAAGAGATTAGAATTATAAAAGTAATTTTTTTTTTTTTAATATTATTAAATAAAAGTTAATAAAGGAAGAAGAGAGAGGGGAGTGCTATACCCAAACTTTTAACCCAAAAAAAAGGAAAAGGGATACAAAAAAAAAGTGAGGGAAAAAGGAAACTTGAGAATAAAGAGAGAGGATCCAAGAATGAATTATACTCCAACCATCCTCTATATTAAGCGGCTTGGACCATTTTTCAATCTCAATGGCCTCCCTAAACTTACAATGATGGAAGTGATAAATCTTGGCAATGACCTGGGAATCCTCAATACTAATGTGGTGCTTAGTCTTCTCTGCATGTTCCACCAAATATTAGGAGTGAGTCATGTAGTGTTTTATGTCAGCCGCATGTTCCTTAATCCTTCGATTAATGGAACAAAAAATTTCTCAACATGATACGTTCATCTTATG
This sequence comes from Pinus albicaulis, assembly GCA_034641835.2. NCBI lineage: Eukaryota > Viridiplantae > Streptophyta > Pinopsida > Pinales > Pinaceae > Pinus > Pinus albicaulis. The sequence continues at coordinate 1,244,943,440 of CM076583.1, forward strand.
GCCTCATGGTTGAGACAAGTTAGATTTGTTTCTTCAACATATTAACAATCAATAAAAATCCATAAAATTCACCATGGAATATAAGGTTGATGGTAGCCTCCCCTTCCTTGACGTTCTAGTCTCTAAGAAGTTAATGGTTCTTTTTCTAACCAAGTTTTTTGTAATAAAACACACTGAACAACATCTTCATGTTGACTCCCATCACTATCCTACCCAGAAGTTGGGGGTTCTAAACACTCTGGGGGTGAGAAAACCCATCTTCTTAATGTTTTTGAAATGAATGGTTATAACAGAGCCCAAGGTATCAAAGCTTTTGAAAAGGCGAGCAAAGGTTTGAAGTTTAAGAAAGAACCAAGAGAATTGAATTCCAACATTCAACTTCCCTTTATACAAGGAACTATTGACAAGGGTTCTCAGGTTGTTAGGAATCACGATGTTTCTTCCACCTTCAGACCCTTGAACACAATTTGTAGCTCCGTGACATCAGTCAAAGACCTGGTGAATCCCAAAGACATGAAATGTATGTATTTGATCCCTTGTTCCTGTGGGACTACCTACATTGGATAAATTGGTCGTTCCATTAATCAAAGGATTAAGGAACATGTGACCGGCATAAAACACTGCAGGACTCACTCCTCAACTTTGGAAGAACATGCAGAGAAGACTAAGCACCACATTAATATTAAGGATTCCCAGGTCATTTCCAAGATTGATCACTTCCATCACGATAAGTTTAGAGAGGCCATTGAGATTGAAAAAAGGTCCAAGACACTTAATAGAGATGATGGTTGGAAGATAAGCCTTTGTTGGATACCCTCTCTTTAGTCCTAGGTTTCTTTATTTCCTCATTTTTTTCATAGCCCTTTTCCTTTTTGTCGTTAAGATTTTGGCTATAGCCCTCCTCCCCGCCCCATTCTTCTTCCTTTATTATTATTATTTTTTATATTTTAATAATATTAAAAATGTTAATTACTTTTATAATTAGAATATCTTAATAATTTATTTGATTTGATTTTAGTCATTTCTTATTTATTTAGTCTATTTTTTTAACCTTTATATTATTATGAGTCATGTATATTTTTAATTCTGATTTTATTTTATTTGATATGATTTTTATTCCGATTTATATTCTCCCTAATTCTCTCTATGTATTATTCTTTGAATTTTGGTTAATTTCTTTTAATGATTTCTAATACCCATTTTAAATATATATATTTTATTCCATTTTAAATATATATATTTTATTCTGTTTTATTTCGATTCTTTAATATTTTTTTCCTATTTTTAGGGATTTTTGTTTTTATTTTTTTTTGAGTTTATTATTTCGATTTAATGTTCCTTTTGATTAAATAATAGATAAATTGATAAATAAATAAATAAATAAATGAAAATTTGGATTAAGTCATTGCATCTCTACTATTTATTAGTTCTCTAATTCAACTATCCATCTATGCCATGATGATGAACCACAATAAGTGGTTCGAAACGTGTTGACATGAAAATCTGTATGTGATTTTGTCTGGATAATGTAGAAATTATACAAACATATGTATATCAATGGATTCAATTCGATTAAGCAATGTAATAAAGCTAGATACTGAATCCTTTTACAAATCAATTGCGGAAAATAAACACAACCACCAATCACAACAAGTAAAGAAAGAATCAAATCAAACCACAACACAAATATTTTCCTGGGGAAAGCTTACTGCTCAAAACCCCTCTATATTCTATTGTATATTCACCATGGAATCATGAAACAATTACAATGCACTCTTCTCCCAAGAGTCTCCTACACTCTCACAACTGTCTCACACTGACCCGCACAAAATCGACCAACACTTAGCCAATTATCACCTCTAATAAGCCTACCTTGCTTGCACAATTCATGTGGAATGCAATCCCCATTCTTTAGGAATTTCAGCCTTCCGAAACTGCGCAAGGATCATGGGAAATCTAATGGATGTCTGGTTGCATGTGGGCAACCTACTAATCACACAACTAATAGTTAATATCCCTTTAACCTTTGTCTGAAATGGGTCTCCATTGGAACTGACATGCATGCAAATATTAATAGTAAATAGTTAGTTGCATGGAAGATCACTAATTGTGAATTAAATATGATTTAATTTACTTGATCTCTCACTAGTGCAACAAACAACTACAACTAGTTCAACTGACTTTAACTCACCTAACTGAGTTAATTGATTACTCATGCATTAAACTAATGCACCAAATGCAATTCGAACTCCATAACTAATAGAATCACTTTGCATGCCTCACCAACGACCCTCAACTCGAAATACATGAGCTAACCGAGTTTATCACACTCAGTTAACTATTACAAGTGATTATGAGATAAGATTACATTTTATTGTCCAATTATATTAAGGGAAAATCAAATTAGACACTACACCAATTTATTTAATTAAATTAGCCTTCACACTAATGTATCGCTAGGACCTATGGTCCCACACTAGTGTGTGTGATGCAATTTCTTGTTGGAATTTCAACACTCTCTCTCAATAAGAAAGGGATTATCTGCCACCCCGATCTTGCCTCTATGGTATTTTAATTTGCTCCTGGCGAGCGCCTTCGTCAGAATATATGCATCCTGATATTCCGTGGGAATGTATTGAACTAACATAACGTGCCTCTAAAAACAATATCTGATATGGTGGTACTAGATTTATATGTGCTTGGACCTATCATGGAATACCGAATTAACCGAGAGTTTAATGCAACTTTGGTTATCACAATGTATCACCATCAGATCCATCTGAGAACCAAACAAACCAACTAGGATATTTCTCATCCAGATGGCCTCACATGCAGCTTGACTTGCTTCCATGTACTCCGCCTCGGCTGAACTGAGTTCCACAGTTCGCTGCTTCGTGCTGTATGAAGAAACTGCTATCGATCCTATGCTGAAGATCCCTCCTCATGTGCTCTTTTTTTCTGATGGAATACATGCCCAATCTACATATGTGAAGCCTTGAAGCTTAACTCCATACTCTGTAGTGCCCTTGAGATATCTCAAGACATGCTTCCCCACCTTCCAAAAGAGCTTGGTCGGCTTAACCATAGCTTGACTCAGTTGGTTAACTGCGTAGAAAATGTCTGGTATGATTTTCACCAAGTACATCAATGATTACTATTTCTATAGAAATAATGTAAACCACTTGCCCAGGCATCCTCTTTCCTCCAATTTCTGGAAAGTATCCATGGGTTTACAACTCTCCATGTGAAACTTACTCAAAATATCTTTGGCATACTTTCCTTGAGAAAAAAATAGCTCACCATCCCATTGCCATATTTCCAAACCAAGGAAATAATGAAGGAGTCCACTGTCTTTGTTTTGATTCCTGTAGAAGTTATTAGTTGCTCATCACACACGAAGTGGATCATCAACAAAGTGATAATCAAGAGCTTACCATCAACCACAATATGGTATAGGTTTTCATTAGCTTCACTTTTGGTGAATCCCAACCCGGTGAAATAGATTTCAATCCGAGTGTACCAACCACAAGGTGTTTGCTTCAACTATTATCTGGTATCTCTTGAGTCGAGCACACATGGGCTGCATGATAAAAGATCTCGAAACCTTTTGGATTCTCTATCTACACTTCTTCCTCAATAACTCCATTAAGAAACACAATTTTCACATCCATCTGATGAATGCGCCACCCCATTTGTGTTGTGAGTGAAAGGATAGATCTAATGGAAGAGTATCTCGCAACCTGTGTGAAAGTATCCTCATAGTCAATTACCTCAACTTGTGAGAATCCCCGGGCCACAAATATGGCCTTGTAATTATCCACACTCCCATCTGATTTTTGCTTCACCTTATAGATCCATCTAGATCCAACCACTGATTTTCTGACCGGTCTTGGGGCAACTTCCCATGCACTGTTCTTGACGATGGAGTCATACTCCTCTACCTTAGCGTCGACCCAAATTGGTTGTTGCACTGCTTCCTCAAAGGAGGATGGTTCTGTCACAATACACTTGCTCATAAGATCCATGTATCCAGTAAACCTGTCAGGAGACTGTCTCTGTCTGCGCAGTGAAGTAGGTGCTCCTACATGCTCTGCCGCATCAAGTCTCAATCTATCAACTTCCATGGTGTGCCTTCTACCATTTCTGGTGGATGGGTCTGCATGAGTGTTTTCTTCCACTCCATGATCCTTCGCATGTGGCTGCTTCACATATTGAGGTTCATTCTTTGGAACCAAGAGTTCCTCATCTACATGAAAATCCAAATCCCTCTCAAGGGACAATCTCATGGATTTCTCCTCATCAAATTTTATATCCCATCTCACAAAATTTAGCCTGTTGTTTGGAAAATACATTACCTTGTCAGGAATTTCAACAATTAAAAGTAAATTTTTTACATTTGCATGCCACGTTATTTCCCAAGTGTATTTGTTCCAATTATTTTGAATTTCCTTTGCGAATATTGTTCAAATCCAGAGCATCATTCAGTTCCTTGCTTCGTACATATGTTGCTATGAGATGAAATCCTAAGACATTTGCAATGTGCTTGAGAAATTATATATTTTGCAATTAATGTTCTTGCATTCTTGATTCTCCACAATGTAGGTTTATATTCGATGATATGTATTCGTTGTTACTACCTCTCTATTAATTACAGGAATTGTAATACTTTGAAAGCATACTTGTGCTTACCATGTTGATTGACATTTCAACTTACTATGTGATTTATATTTTCCATATTTTGAAATACAATTCCATGCATTTTTTATTCTCCATACTTTTAGTTCATATTTGATGCTCTTTAGATTTATACCTCCAGCCTACTCTACTGATTCTACAACGTCTTAAGGATTTTATGAAACATATCTGCACATTTGGGGTTGGAGGATAGGTGATTCTTTGAGCTTGAAATGCTATTGACAAATTCCATATTTTTAAATCAATTTACTTACATCTTTTACTATCCATGCAATTTTGTTTGTTTTCCATGATATGGATTTATTCCTGCAACATCTAGTGTTTTTTTTCAAGGAAAAATCCTGCAACATATACTGTTGATTGTAGGGATTCTGTAATTTCCTTGCAAAAAATACATATATTTTTCAAGTTGATTAGAATTTTAGTATAGATAGGTGAGTATTTGATATTGAAATGCTATTTATAAATTCCATATTTTTCAATCAATTTACTTACATTTTTTTTATTGTCCATGCGGTTTTGTTTATTTTTCATGATCTGGATTGGTCCTTGAAACATTTTTTGCTAATCATAGGGATTCTATAATTTTTGTTGGAAAAAATACATATATATTTTGAGTTGATTGGATTTTTAGTGCAAAATGAGGTGGCGAAGTTCCATATTTTTTTCACTTACATCTTTTTTGTTTCTTTATTTTTGACAATTTGTAAATTTGGTCACTGCAACCTCCTCTACTGATTCTAGAGTAGATTTTTTTGTTAAAATTACATATATGTGATATTGGTCTATATCTTCTTTCCATTTCTAGAATGTTTTTTTAGAGCAACTGTAAGCAACTTCATGCACACCTAGACCTGCTATTGTTAGATGGTATATTTGCACTGGTGAATTGTGCATTGGGCCTTGAGTTTTCTCCCATTTTTTACAAACATGTTTTTCTATATCATTTTTCAGTTACTGTTTGTGCATATGGCCAAAGAAACAATGGAAAAATGTTTAGAATTAGAGGCATTATGGAAAATGATATTAATGATCTCTATCGCTACATACAAAATGTATGTTTATGCACATTAAACTTCATTAATGAGAATAATATTTTCTTCAACCATTCTTCTCAACACAGATTTGGCTGTCCTTCATTGTATACATTTGGTAAGAACAAAACAAATAACCTGTTTTATGTGTTTTCTTTCTTTTGTCTAGCAATTTATTTTTCATGCTATATTGATATTGGATATGCTCAAGCATGTTCACAGGTTAAGATGGAGGTGTTTGTTCTCCAGACCAATCAAACTAGCTCTTAAAACTATGTTTTTTATCAGGGTTTAGATTATTTATTTTCTAATAAACTTAAGATTCACCTTTTTGACCCATTATACACTTTGCCACAATAACATACAACCTTGAGTTGTTATGAAAATTTTCATATTGAAATCAAGTATTTATGTTTAGATAATGTTTTCAAACTTTCTTGTTCAACAGAGCGTGTCTACCACAATCGAGCAAAAGATCTGACCTTGTTAGGACTCACAACTATTAATAGTGAATTTTTGAAAATATCAAGCCAGGTTATTTCACACTGTATTTGCTCCAGAGCTATTTGAATTTTCTTTTCAACTGTTGTTCAAATCCAAAGCGTCATTTAGTGCCTTACTTGTACAAATGTTACTTTGAAATGAAATCCTTGGAGATATGCAAGATGCTTGAGAAATTATATATTTTGCAACCAATGTTCCTGCATTCTTGATTCTCCACAACGTTGCTTTATCTTCGATGATCTCTATTCGTTGTCACAACCTCTCTAATTATCATAGGGAATGTAATACTTTCAAAACATAGTTGTACTTATCACATTGATCAACATTTTAGGTTTCAATGTGATTGATATTTTCCATATTTTTTTTTGAAATACAGGTCGTTGCATTTTTTATTCTCCATTCTATTACTTCATCTTTGATGGTCTCTAGATTGGTCCCTCCAACCCGCTCTACTGATTCTATGGAGTCTTTTGAATTTTTTGAAACATATCTGCACATTTGGTATTGGAGGGTAGGTGAGTATCTGAGCTTGAAATGCTATTGAGAAATTCCATTTATTGCAATATGTTTACTTAGATTTTTTGTTGTACACACGGTTTTGTTTATTTCTCATCATCTGGATTGGATCTTGCAACATTCACTGCCAATTGTAGGGATTTTGTAGTTTTATGGGAAAAAATATTCATTGTCACAACCTCTCTATTTATTACAGGGACTGTAATACTTTGAAAACATGCTTGTACTTACCGTGTTGATCAACATTTCAACGTGCAACGTAATTGATATTTTCCATATTTTTTTGAAATACATGTCCATGCATTTTTCTTCTCGATTCTTTTAGTTCGTCTTTGATGGTCAATAGATTGATCCCTCCAACCTGCTCTACTAATTATACAAAACATTAGGAATTTTTTGAATTATATATGCACATTTGGTGTTGGAGGGAAGGTGAGTATTTGAGCTTGAAATGCTATTGAGAAAGTCCATATTTTGCAATCTGTCTACTTACACTTTTTTTTTTGCTTGATAGTGTGGGTAATGAGATGTCATCACGCCAAAGCTATGGTATGAGAAACCGTGATCGAGGGGCATCTAAGCCATCAAAATCACCCAGGGATCGCACCCGACCTCAGCCACACCAACCCTTATCATGGCTAGATTTTTTTCCCACGAGGGGATTAGAACCAGTGACCTTTTCACCACAAGTGTCTTAACAACACACTCTTCACCGCCAAACCAAACCCTTATGGGCCGTATACTTACACTTTTTATTATCCACATGGTTTTGTTTATTTTTCATTATCTGGATTGATTCCTGCAACATTCGCTCCCAATCGTAGGGATTTTATAACTTTTTTGGAAGAAATACATACATATTTTGACTTGATTGGCATTTTAGTACATGTAGGTCAATATTTGAGCTTGAAATGAAGTTGATAAATTCCATATTTTGAAATCAACTTGCTTAAATTTTTTATTTTCCATGCGGTTTTATTTAATTTTCATGATCTAGATTGGTCCATGCAACATTTGCTGCTAATTGTAGGGATTCTATAATTTTTCTTGGAAAAAAATACATATATTTTTTGAATTGATTGACATCTTAGTACATAATGAGATGATGAAGTTGCACATTTTTTTCACCTACATATTTTGTTTATTTATTTTTGACAATTTGCATTGGTCACTACAACCTCCTTTATTGATTATAGAGAGTCTAGAGCTTTTTGTTAAATTTCATGTATGTGATATTGGTCTATATTTGTTTTATCTTCTTTCCCCTTTTTTTTCTTGAGCAACTCTAGGCAACTTTGTAGAGATCTGCATTGGTGAATTGTGCGTTGGGGGCTTGAGTTTTCTCCCATTCTTTGTTGACATGTTTCTCTATGTCATTTTCCAGTTACTATATATGCATATGAACAAAGAAACAATGGAAAAAAATCACAATCAGAGGGATTATACAAAATTATATTAAGTATCTCTACTGCTACATACAAAATGTACACTCATCCTCATATTTTTATTTATATGATGTTGTTTAGGTTCTTTCTGCAACAAAAATTTCTAGTGTTTATTTCCCTCATTACTCTAATTCATTTCTTTTCTACCTATGTAAATAAAAGGAACACTACTTGTCACTATGCATGTCATATATCTGAGTGGCAGAGAACTAGTCATCGCGCTTTGTCAACTTTGGACTGGATTAACAAGAATACTATTTTGTTCCAATACTGTTGTCAAGACCATTCTAATTGTCCTTCGTCATATACAATTGGTAAGAACATAAGAAATAACTTACTTTATGTGTTTGCTTTGTTTTATGTCTTAGGCCTTTTCTGAGACATGCCTTCACATTTGGTGTTAAAAGTTAAGTGGATATATGAGCTTGAAATGCTATTGAGAAACTCCAAATTTTGCAATGAGTTTACTCATATTCTTTATTGCCCATACGTTTCTCTTTATTTTTCATTATCTGGATTGGTCCCTGCAGCCTTCGGTACTGATTATTGAGATACTATAATCTTCTGGGAAAAAATACATATGCTTTTTCATTCTCAAATTTTTATTTATACGATGTTCTATATGTTTTCTATTGAGCCACAATTCCTACTCCTCCTTTTTCCTATGACTCTAATTCACTTTATTTCTACATATCTAAATAGAAAGAGACGTGGTTGGTTCATTCTGAAACAATTTGTATTCAATTCTTTATGTATTTTCAACATTGTGCTTTGCAGAAGCCACATACATATTTGTGCTAAAAAATTCTGCTCTTGAAATACACAATGAGATTTATACCAAATATTATCGGGACGAAATCACATATAGATTTTCATGTCAACGTGTTTCGAACCACTTATTGTTGTTCATCATCAGGACATAGATGGATAGATGAACTAGAGAACTAATAAATAATAGAGATGTAAAGACTTAATCCCAATTTTCATTTATTTATTTATCTATTGTTCAATCGAAATAATCAAGTCAAAATTAGAAAATAAAAATAAAAGAAAAATCTCTAAAAATAGAAAATAATTTTAAAGAATCCAAATAAAATGGAATAAAAAATAAAAAATAAAAATGGAAATTAGAAATAAAAAAAGAAATTAACCAAAAGTCAAAGAATAATACACAAGTAGAGAGAATTAGAGAGACCTAATAAAAATTATATCAAATAAAATGAAATAAGAATTTAAAATATCCTTGACACATAATAATATAAAGGAGAAAAAATAATAAAATAGAATAAATCAATAAAAAATGACTATAATCAAATCAAATAAATTAATAAATTATTAAGAGATTAGAATTATAAAAGTAATTTTTTTTTTTTTAATATTATTAAATAAAAGTTAATAAAGGAAGAAGAGAGAGGGGAGTGCTATACCCAAACTTTTAACCCAAAAAAAAGGAAAAGGGATACAAAAAAAAAAAGTGAGGGAAAAAGGAAACTTGAGAATAAAGAGAGAGGATCCAAGAATGAATTATACTCCAACCATCCTCTATATTAAGCGGCTTGGACCATTTTTCAATCTCAATGGCCTCCCTAAACTTACAATGATGGAAGTGATAAATCTTGGCAATGACCTGGGAATCCTCAATACTAATGTGGTGCTTAGTCTTCTCTGCATGTTCCACCAAATATTAGGAGTGAGTCATGTAGTGTTTTATGTCAGCCGCATGTTCCTTAATCCTTCGATTAATGGAACGACAAATTTCTCAACATGATATGTTCATCTTATGGCCTCATGGTTGAGACAAGTTAGATTTGTTTCTTCAACATATTAACAATCAATAAAGATCCATAAAATTCACCATGGAATATAAGGTTGATGGTAGCCTCCCCTTCCTTGACGTTCTAGTCTCTAAGAAGTTAATGGTTCTTTTTCTAACCAAGTTTTTTGTAATAAAACACACTGAACAACATCTTCATGCTGACTCCCATCACTATCCTACCCAGAAGTTGGGGGTTCTAAACACTCTAGGGGCGAGAAAACCCATATTCTTAATGTTTTTGAAATGAATGGTTATAACAGAGCCCAAGGTATCAAAGCTTTTGAAAAGGCGAGCAAAGGTTTGAAGTTTAAGAAAGAGCCAAGAGAATTGAATTCCAACATTCAACTTCCCTTTATACAAGGAACTATTGACAAGGGTTCTCAGGTTGTTAGGAATCACGATGTTTCTTCCACTTTCAGACCCTTGAACACAATTTGTAGCTCCGTGACATCAGTCAAAGACCTGGTGAATCCCAAAGACATGAAATGTATGTATTTGATCCCTTGTTCCTGTGGGACTACCTACATTGGATAAATTGGTCGTTCCATTAATCAAAGGATTAAGGAACATGTGACCGGCATAAAACACTGCAGGACTCACTCCTCAACTTTGGAAGAACATGCAGAGAAGACTAAGCACCACATTAATATTAAGGATTCCCAGGTCATTTCCAAGATTGATCACTTCCATCACGATAAGTTTAGAGAGGCCATTGAGATTGAAAAAAGGTCCAAGACACTTAATAGAGATGATGGTTGGAAGATAAGCCTTTGTTGGATCCCCTCTCTTTAGTCCTAGGTTTCTTTATTTCCTCATTTTTTTCGTAGCCCTTTTCCTTTTTGTCGTTAAGATTTTGGCTATAGCCCTCCTCCCCGCCCCATTCTTCTTCCTTTATTATTATTATTTTTAATATTTTAATAATATTAAAAATGTTAATTACTTTTATAATTATAATATCTTAATAATTTATTTGATTTGATTTTAGTCATTTCTTATTTATTTAGTCTATTTTTTTAACCTCTATATTATTATGAGTCATGTATATTTTTAATTCTGATTTTATTTTATTTGATATGATTTTTATTCCGATTTATACTCTCCCTAATTCTCTCTATGTATTATTCTTTGAATTTTGGTTAATTTCTTTTAATGATTTCTAATACCCATTTTAAATATATATATTTTATTCCATTTTAAATATATATATTTTATTCTGTTTTATTTCGATTCTTTAATATTTTTTTCCTATTTTTAGGGATTTTTGTTTTTATTTTTTTTTGAGTTTATTATTTCGATTTAATGTTCCTTTTGATTAAATAATAGATAAATTGATAAATAAATAAATAAATAAATGAAAATTTGGATTAAGTCATTGCATCTCTACTATTTATTAGTTCTCTAATTCAACTATCCATCTATGCCATGATGATGAACCACAATAAGTGGTTCGAAACGTGTTGACATGAAAATCTGTATGTGATTTTGTCTGGATAATGTAGAAATTATACAAACATATGTATATCAATGGATTCAATTCGATTAAGCAATGTAATAAAGCTAGATACTGAATCCTTTTACAAATCAATTGCGGAAAATAAACACAACCACCAATCACAACAAGTAAAGAAAGAATCAAATCAAACCACAACACAAATATTTTCCTGGGGAAAGCTTACTGCTCAAAACCCCTCTATATTCTATTGTATATTCACCATGGAATCATGAAACAATTACAATGCACTCTTCTCCCAAGAGTCTCCTACACTCTCACAACTGTCTCACACTGACCCGCACAAAATCGACCAACACTTAGCCAATTATCACCTCTAATAAGCCTACCTTGCTTGCACAATTCATGTGGAATGCAATCCCCATTCTTTAGGAATTTCAGCCTTCCGAAACTGCGCAAGGATCATGGGAAATCTAATGGATGTCTGGTTGCATGTGGGCAACCTACTAATCACACAACTAATAGTTAATATCCCTTTAACCTTTGTCTGAAATGGGTCTCCATTGGAACTGACATGCATGCAAATATTAATAGTAAATAGTTAGTTGCATGGAAGATCACTAATTGTGAATTAAATATGATTTAATTTACTTGATCTCTCACTAGTGCAACAAACAACTACAACTAGTTCAACTGACTTTAACTCACCTAACTGAGTTAATTGATTACTCATGCATTAAACTAATGCACCAAATGCAATTCGAACTCCATAACTAATAGAATCACTTTGCATGCCTCACCAACGACCCTCAACTCGAAATACATGAGCTAACCGAGTTTATCACACTCAGTTAACTATTACAAGTGATTATGAGATAAGATTACATTTTATTGTCCAATTATATTAAGGGAAAATCAAATTAGACACTACACCAATTTATTTAATTAAATTAGCCTTCACACTAATGTATCGCTAGGACCTATGGTCCCACACTAGTGTGTGTGATGCAATTTCTTGTTGGAATTTCAACACTCTCTCTCAATAAGAAAGGGATTATCTGCCACCCCGATCTTGCCTCTATGGTATTTTAATTTGCTCCTGGCGAGCGCCTTCGTCAGAATATATGCATCCTGATATTCCGTGGGAATGTATTGAACTAACATAACGTGCCTCTAAAAACAATATCTGATATGGTGGTACTAGATTTATATGTGCTTGGACCTATCATGGAATACCGAATTAACCGAGAGTTTAATGCAACTTTGGTTATCACAATGTATCACCATCAGATCCATCTGAGAACCAAACAAACTAACTAGGATATTTCTCATCCAGATGGCCTCACATGCAGCTTGACTTGCTTCCATGTACTCCGCCTCGACTGAACTGAGTTCCACAGTTCGCTGCTTCATGCTGTACGAAGAAACTGCTATCGATCCTATGCTGAAGTTCCCTCCTCATGTGCTCTTTTTGTCTGATGAAATACGTGCCCAATCTACATCTGTGAAGCCTTTAAGCTTAACTCCATACTCTGTAGTGCCCTTGAGATATCTCAAGACATGCTTCCCCACCTTCCAAAAAAGCTTGGTTGGCTTAACCATAGCTTGAATCAGTTGGTTAACTGCGTAGAAAATGTCTGGTATGATTTTCACCAAGTACATCAATGAACCCACTAGCTGCCTATAGACAATAGCATCCAATACTTCTCTTGAAGTAGCATCCTCTTTCCTCCAATTTCCTGGAAGAGAAGTATCCATGGGTTTACAAATCTCCATGTGAAACTTACCCAAAATCTCTTTGGCATACTTTCCTTGAGAAACAAATATTTCACCATCCCACTGCCATATTTCCAAACCAAGGAAATAGTGAAGGAGTCCCATGTCCTTTATTTTGAATTCCCTCGCAAGAAGTTATTAGTTGCTCATCACCTGCAAAATTAGATCATCAACATAAAGTACGATAATCAAGAGCTTACCATCAACCACAATCAGTACAGGTTCGCATCCGCTTCACTTTTGGTGAAGCCCAACCTGGTGAAATAACTGTCAATCCGAGTGTACCAAGCATGAGGTGCTTGCTTCAACCCATACAATGCTCTCTTGAGTCGGCACACATGCGACTCACAGTAAAAGATCTCGAAACCTTTTGGATTCTCTATCTACACTTCTTCCTCAATAACTCCATTAAAAAACACAATTTTCACATCCATCTGATGAATGCGCCACCCCATTTGTGTTGTGAGTGAAAGGATAGATCTAATTTAAGAGTATCTCGCAACCTGTGTGAAAGTATCCTCATAGTCAATTACCTCAACTTGTGAGAATTCCCGGGCCACAAATATGGCCTTGTAATTATCCACACTCCCATCTGATTTTTGCTTCACCTTATAGATCCATCTAGATCCAACCACTGATTTTCTGACCGGTCTTGGGGCAACTTCCCATGCACTGTTCTTGACGATGGAGTCATACTCCTCTACCTTAGCGTCGACCCAAATTGGTTGTTGCACTGCTTCCTCAAAGGAGGATGGTTCTGTCACAATACACTTGCTCATAAGATCCATGTATCCAGTAAACCTGTCAGGAGACTGTCTCTGTCTGCGCAGTGAAGTAGGTGCTCCTACATGCTCTGCCGCATCAAGTCTCAATCTATCAACTTCCATGGTGTGCCTTCTACCATTTCTGGTGGATGGCTCTGCATGAGTGTTTTCTTCCACTCCATGATCCTTCGCATGTGGCTGCTTCACATATTGAGGTTCATTCTTTGGAACCAAGAGTTCCTCATCTGCATGAAAATCCAAATCCCTCTCAAGGGACAATCTCATGGATTTCTCCTCATCAAATTTTATATCCCGTCTCACAAAATTTATCTTCTTGTTTGGAAAATACACGTGATAGTTGTGGGGAGCATCAGTGTACCCCACAAATATCCCAATCTTAGCTCTTGGTTCGAGCTTCTTCCAGGTGTCTTTGGTCACATGCACATAAACATATGATCCAAAAATATTAAAATATGAAACATTAGGTTTCTTACCAGTAAAAGCCTCCTCTGGTGTACTCTTGCCAAGTATCTGATGAGGACTACTATTTTGCACAAATACCGTTGTGTTGCATGCCTCCACCCATATATGCAACTGTAGGCCCTGATCATGCAACATCGCTTGTGATGCACCCAAAATTGTTCTATTCTTTCTTTCCGCGACCCCATTCTGTTGTGGGTTATGAGGCACAATCAACTCTCTCTGAATTCCTTATTTTCTACAGAAGTTATTGAATTCATTGGAAATGTACTCACCACCATTGTCGCCCCTAAGAGCCTTCACATGCTTCCCTGTGTCTTTCTCCACTAGTGATTTGAACTCAAAATTTTTTGAGAATGTCTGATCTTTCTTCTGCATGAAGTAGATCCAACACTTTCTAGAAAATCATCAACAAAGATCACATAGTACTTATGCTTTGCAGTAGAAGAAGTAGAGAATGGTCGACACACGTCTGAGTGAAATCTCTCAAGGATTTCCGAAGTTCGGTTCTCCTTCTTGTGAAAAGTGGCCTTTACATACCTCCCCATAATACATCCCTTTCATGTGTCAAACTGCGCAAGAGTACCCTTGGGAAGACCCGTAGAAATCTACTGCATGACCTTCAAGGCTCCGTGGTGTAGATGGCTCAATCTCCTGTGCCATAACTTGTTGAAAAGTATAACTAGGATCGATCTTTATGTTGACTATGTAATTATGTAAAGAAGAAGAAAATGATAATAAAATGTATTTTTGTTGTACTTGTTTCATGGGTTTCACGAACATGATTTTATTATAGGTTATAAACTTCTTCTTGATGTCTTCTAGGTTTTTGTCTTCTTCTATAATTAAGTGTCATATACATGAAAGATTTAGTTTAGATGTTTATGCTCCAAAGACCTTGTAAAGAAGCTCACAAATAGCCCTCAAACATGCTGGAAGACAAGCTCAAAAAGCGTTGGAAGTATAACTCCAATACAATGAACACATCCATCTAACAATGCTAGAATATACATGAAGAAATACCTCATGAAATGCTCTTCATGTCGGCCTAAATATCCGTGATAAAGTTGGCCTAATTCACAGAGGTCAAGTCGGCCTAATACACAGCTAATAGGTTGGCCTAATACACTACTATATATACACACTACTATAACCATTTTGGAAGGATAATGATGCAGATCTCTCTGAATTAGAAGTCTGGATAAAGGGCAGTATACAGGAGGATTTAAGAGTAATATAAGCACAAATAAAATATAGTATTGAGTGCGGATCAAATTGGGACTGAAGTGCGGATTATCTAAGGTGTAGAATTGCAGATTGATGGAGGAAAGGTACAGGAAGCAAGGTACAAGATTGAGTATTGGTGTAGGAAGGGTACAATGATATCTCTGTTTTGAAATGAAGATCTAAGGGAAGTTTGAAGTACAAACATATACAAACCATAAGGCAAAGAAAAGTTGTAGATACATTATCGTTAAGGGAAGTTGGTTTGAAGATAGAAATTGCAGAGGTTGAGACAATGATTACAAGGAGACGAGGCAGTAATGGTGAGGATAAATCTATGATTTTCCTTCCTACAGTTCAAGAAATTCAACTACAAGCATATGCAAGGTGAAGATCAAGGTTTCTAGTGCTGATGCAGAACTAAGAAAATTGGTGAAAAGAAGAATCAAGGTTGAAGAAGCTGGATCAAGGTCTTGGAATCATATCTAGGTCAAGGATCTGAGTCTTGGTCATGGTACTTGTCATTTGAAGAGATATAAGAAGAATTATTTGTGGGTTTTCCTCTCTAAGAGGGTGAGGTTTTTCCCTGGCTCTAGGAGCCTAATTTGTGTGTCTTGTGTATTTTGATAATTGACTTGATGAAAGATTAACTAAGCTAAACAAAGAAAATGAATAAGTAACTCAAGTAAGCTCACAAGTAATTATCAAAAAGATAATTTGTAATAATCTCTAGCCCTCCAAATTCTCAAAATAACTCACCCTCATCCCAGCTCACAACTTTGTCCACCTTACCCATGAATGCTGTGCAACCATCTATGTCAAGTTTATACAGTTTCTTCACACGAATCCCAATATTCTTGGCTTGTCCCATTGCTTTGTGTCGAAGGAAAGCTTTTCCTTCAATAAAAACAACATCATAGCCTCTATCCTCCAACATTGCGACTGAAACTAAATTTTTCTTCAAGCTTGGTACATGCATTACATATTTTAATAAGAAGGGTTTACCTACCTGTCTCTAGAAGGTAATTGTACCAATCCTGGTAGCACTGTACCGCCTGTCACCACCCATTTCGATATGCATCTGGAGGTCATTATCCTCCAAGCTACTGAAAAGTTCTTTGTCTCCTGTCATGTGGAAATATGCACCACTATCAGAGTACCACACCGATCCCATTTCACTTGAAAACATGCATGCAATGAGTGAGAAGTCAAGCTCAAATTGCGAGGCCAAAGCCTCACCAGCTGCAGATCCTGAAGCCTTCTTGTTCTTCTTCTTTCGTGGACAATTAGTGGCATAATGTCCATGATCATGACAGTGAAAACACTTCACTCTGGGCATGTCACACTTCTTTCCATATTTGCCGGACTCAGATTTGGAATAGGATTTCTTTCATTTCCCCTTCTTCACCTTGGTAGCCAAAGCATAATTTTATTCATCATCATTATTAGATGAACATCCATCCCTGGTATTCCGCTTGAATTCTTCTTGCACCAAATACGACCAAAGTCGTTCCCAATTTGATAGCTTCTCCCTCCCATTGACAGAGTCCTGATAACTATGCCAACTCTTGGGAATTCCTAGAAGAGCTAGGCTCACCAAGTCATCATCCATGGCAATAATTCCTACACTCCCAAGCTCATCCCGACATTGAACAAACTTTGTTAAATATTATGGAATGGTGTCACTTTTCTCTATTTTGATTCTCCCGAGCTTGTCCTTCAGTGCCAAGTTTCTATGATCAATTCTACTCTGAAAAATATCTGTAAAATCTTTCCACATTGCATATGGTGTCGCTTTTCCATTAAGACTTGAGACAATGTGGTCTCATACTCCCTCTAGTAAGATCCTCCTCGCCTTTGCAACTTTATTTTTCCAAGCATCAAAATTTGCGACTTCTGCTACAATGGGTTTGGGAATGTCATTATCAATTAATTCTTTCAACCCATTGTCCTCCAGTACTGCCTCCATCCTGTCTTTCCACGCAATATAATTAGAACTTCCCTCGAGTGCATACTCCAATCTCAAGCCATTAAAGGCCATTTCAATCCTGATTTTCCTGTCGCACCAATAATACTTTTGCAAATTCGAATTCTATTCAGTCACATACTCAACTTCTCCTCCACTATAGTGATTTCCTGTGCTCCGATACCATGTATAAATTATACAAACATATGTATATCAATGGATTCAATCCAATCAAGCAATTTACTAAAGCTAACTACTGAATCCTTCTACAAAACAATTGCAGAAAATAAACATGATCGCCAATCACAACAAGTAAAGAAAGAATCAAATCAAACCACAACACAGATATTTTCCCAGGGAAAGCTTACTGCTCAAAACCCCTTTATCTTCTATTGTATATTCACCATGGAATCATGAAACAATTACAACACATTCTTCTCTCTAGAGTCTCCTGCACTCTCACAACTGTCTCACACTAACCCAAACAAATCAACCAACACTTAGCCAATTCTCAGACTCTATCAGCTTGCCTTGCTTACGCAATTCATGTGGAATGCAATCCCTATTCCTTAGGAATTTCAGCCTTCCAAAACTGCACAAGGATCATGGGAAATCCAATGGATGTCTGGTTGCATGCGGGCAACCTAGTAATCACACAAATGATAGTTAACATCCCTTTAAACTTTGTCTCAATTGGGTCTCCACTGGAACTGACATGCATGCAACTATTAATAGTAAATCATCAGTTGCATGGCAGATCACTGGTTGTGAATTAAATATGATTTAATTCACTTGATCTCTCACTAGTGCAACAATCAGTTACAACTATTTCAACTGACTTTAACTCACCTAATTGAAATGCGGATCTAAGGGCTGTTTGAAGTACAAACATATACAAACCATAAGGCAAAGAAAATTTGTAGATACATTATTGTTAAGGGCAGTTGATTTGAAGATAGAATTTGCAGAGGTTGAGACAGTGATCATAAGGAGAAGAGGCAGTAATAGTGAGGAAGGTAAATCTATGATTTACCTTCCTACAGTTCAAGAAATTCAAATACGAGCATATGCAAGGTGAAGATCAAGGTCTCGAGTGCTGATACAGAACTAATAAAATTGATGAAAAGAAGAATCAAAGTTGAAGAAGCTGGATCAAGGTCTTGGAAGCATATCTAGGTCAAGGGTTTGAGTCTTGGTCATGGTACTTGTCATTTGAAGAGTTATAAGAAGAATTCTTTACGGGTTTTCCTCTCCAAGAGGGAGAGGTTTTGCCCTGGCTCTAGGAGCCTAATTTATGTGTCTTGTGTATTTTGATAATTGACTTGATGAAAGATTAACTAAGATAAAAAAAGAAAAGGAATAAGTAACTCAAGTAAGCTCACAAGTAATTATCAAGAAGATAATTTATAATAATCTCAAGCCCTCCTAATTCTCAACATAACTCACCCTCATCTCGGCTCACAACTTTGTCCGCCTTACCCATTAATGCTGCACAACCATATACATCAAGTTGATAGAGATTCTTCACACGAATCCCAATATTCTTGGCTTTTCCGGTTGCTTTGTGTCGAAGGAAAGATTTTCCGTCACTAAAAACAACATCATAACCTCTATCCTCCAACATTGCGACTGAAACTAAATTTTTCTTCAAGCCTGGTAAATGCATTACATCTTTTAATAAGAAGGGTTTACCTGACTGTCTCTGGAAGGTAACTGTACCAATCCCAGTAGCACTGTACTGCCTGTCACCACCCATTTCGATATGCATCTGGAGGTCATTATCCTCCAAGCTACTGAAAATTTCTTTGTCTCCCGTCATGTGGAAATATGCACCACTATTAGAGTACCACACCGATCCCATTTCACTTGAAAACATGCATGCAATGAGCGAGAATTCAAGCTCAAATTGCGAGGCCAAAGCCTCACCGGCTGCAGATCCTGAAGCGTTATTTTTCTTCTTCTTTTGTGGACAATTAGTGGCATAATGTCCATGCTCATGACAGTGAAAACACTTCACTCTGGACATGTCGCACTTCTTTCCATCTTTGCTGGACTCATATTTGGAATATGATTTCTTTCATTTTCCCTTCTTCGCCTTGGTAGACAAAGCACAATTTTATTCATCATCATTCTTAGATGAATATCCATCCCTGGTATTCCGCCTGAATTCTTCTTGATCCGACCAAAGTCGTTCCCAATTTGGCAGCTTCTCCCTCCCATTGATAGAGTCCTAATAACTATGCCAACTCTTGGGAAGTCCTAGAAGAGCTAGGCTCACCAAGTCATCATCTGCGACAGTAATTCTGATGCTCCCAAGCTCATCCCGACATTGGACAAAATTTGTTAAATATTTTGGAATGGTGTCGCCTTTCTCCATTTTGAGTTTCCTTCTCTTGTCCTTCAGTGCCATTTTTCAATGATCACTGCTGCTTTGAAACAAATCTGTCAAATCTTTCCACATTGCATATGGTGTCTCTTTTCCATGGAGACTTGAGACAATGTGGTCTCATACTCCCTCCAGTAAGATCCTCCTCGCCTTTGCAACCTTATTTTTCCAAGCATCAAGATTTGCGACATCTTCTACAATGGGTTTGGGAATGTCATTATCAATTAATTCTTTCAACCCATTGTCCTCCAGTACTTCCTCCATCATGTATTTCCATGCAATATAATTGGAACTACCCTCGACTGCATACTCCAATCTCAAGCCATTGAAAGCCATTTAGATCCTGATTCGCCTGTCGCACCAAGAATACTTTTGCAAATTCGAATTCTATTCAGTGAAAAACTCAACTTCTCCTCCACTATAGTGATTTCCTGTGCTCCGATACCATGTATAAATTATACAAACATATGTATATCAATGGATTCAATCCAATCAAGCAATGTACTAAAGCTAGATACTGAATCCTTCTACAAATCAATTGCGGAAAATAAACACAATCACCAATCACAACAAGTAAAGAAAGAATCGAATCAAACCACAACACAGATATTTTCCCGGGGAAAGCTTACTACTCAAAACCCCTTTATCTTCTATTTTATATTCACCGTGGAATCATGAAACAATTAAAATTTACTCTTCTCATAAGAGTCTCATGCACTCTCACAACTGTCTCACACTGACCCAGAAAAAATCAACCAACACTTAACTAATTCTCATCCTCTATCAGCCTGCCTTGCTTGCGCAATTCGTGTGGAATGCAATCCCTATTATATAGGAATTTCAGCCTTCCAAAACTGTGCAAGGATCATGGGCAATCCAATGGATGTCTAGTTGCATGCAGGCAACCTACTAATCACACAACTGATAGTTAACATCCCTTTAACATTTGTCTCAACTGGGTCTCCATTGGAACTGACATGCAAGAAAATATTAATAGTAAATCATCAGTTTCATGGAAGATCACTGATTCTGAATTAAATATGATTTAATTCACTTGACCTCTCACTAGTGCAACAAACAGTTACAACTAGTTCAACTAAATTTAACTCACCTAACTGAGTTAACTGATTACTCATGCATTAAACTAATGCACCAACTGAAATTCGAACTCCATAGCTAAT
This sequence comes from Pinus albicaulis, assembly GCA_034641835.2. Classification (NCBI taxonomy): domain Eukaryota; kingdom Viridiplantae; phylum Streptophyta; class Pinopsida; order Pinales; family Pinaceae; genus Pinus; species Pinus albicaulis. The sequence goes on from CM076583.1 coordinate 1,244,964,677, forward strand.
AGAATCACTCTACATACCTCACCAACCACCCTCAACTTGAAATACATGAGCTAACTGAGTTTATCACACTCAATTAACTATTACAAGTGATTATGAGATAAGATTACATTTTATTGTCCAATTTAATTAAGGGGAAATTAAATTAGACACTGCACCAATTTATTTAATTAAATCAGCCTTCACACTAATGTATCGCTAGGACCTATGGTCCCACACTAGTGTGTGTGTGTGTGTGTTGGAATTTCTTGTTGGAATTTCAACAGATAATATTTGGTATATATCATAAATCACAAAATCTTGCATTCTGACACAATGAGATTGTTAACCACCTACTGAATCCTGAAAATGGAGCTCTTCATCTCCTTGAACATCCAAAGGTAACTCTCACTCATTTTTTCAATGCTTCACTTTCATGATATTTATATACATGATATTTATATATTCTCTGGTTTCAATAGTGAAGTTAATTGATCCAGACGCGAAAAGTGACTATTCTTCAAAGATTGGCGGAATAAATGGTCAATGAGAGAAAATATCTTAGACAAATAATTTCTGCTCCTGAAGGTAAATAAGTGCTTCAAAGACAAAGCTTTATCTCGTTGCACATAAATGGTTATATTAGCCTAGAAATACAATTTTATAGAAAGTGCCAAAAAATTGCATGATTGGCAACGACATTGAAGAAACGTAAATCATGTTGAAATTTTAGGTGATTTGAATACCTATCCTGATTTTGCAATCATATTTTTTTGATGAGGGGCTTGTGACTACTACAACTCAAAGACAGGTGGATGAGACAACTCTGAATGACAACAACTCCAGGTTGGTATGTGTCATGGAGTTTTTAATACATATAATGTTGTCAATCCTTGAAAAAAAAGTAGTGTCGTGTTTCCCCTGACCCACATTCTTATTTGTTTCGTAGACTGTGGAAACTACATTGCGCACAACATCGGGCACTGTAAAGTGCATGGTAGCTAGTTTGGTAAGTTATGTGCCTTTGGCTGCTGTTCTCTTAAGAATACCTGCAAGATTTTCGAGCAATTAAGTTGATGCAACTTTCTACAGAATTTTGATGATCTTGTTGGAAGTGAGCAAGCACAAGATACAAATACTGAAGGAACTATGCTTAAGGAAAAGTGTCATATAAACCACAACTTATTGGCACTCGGGTGTGTAATTCACAAATTAAGTTATAATCTAGTATGATGTCTTTTTGCTGCAAGTATTCTTAAATTTCTAAAAAACTTTTCTTGAGAGATTTTTCATTTAAGAATGAGCATGCCTGGTTCACTGCTTTCGGGTTCAAATTTGTCTATCCTCACTTAAGATGAAGGTTCAACATCTTAATTTCAATGTGGCTTACATTCTGAATCAAAATAGACATTGAGATGGCTCAGATATTTTCGGCTATTGGATCCCTAGCTTAAGTTTGTCATTCTTTGGGAGATGCAACTCTCTCATATCTTTATCGCTGAGAATCAAGGCAATCTCGTTTCTAAATGTACAAAACTCTTGGCAGCATTGTAAAGATCTCAAGTCCATTGGTTCATTGTTCATAATGTATGCCAACATATTTTCATTGTTGTGCTTTTAGACATTAGTGAGTTTGAAGTTTTCAATGAAATATTATTATATATTTGTTCATTAAATTTATTGTATTTCATAAACTGATGTCATTTTTGGACCATAAAAAAATTAAAATAAAGACAGTAATATTACCACCACATAGTTCCGGTTACTAATAAAATTAAAATAAAAAACTTTAACATCACAATATTTTAATACGATAAAATTTTGTAACTTATTAGAGTGTTTTTAAAATTTCCAAATATTTAAAATAAGTAAAATAGTTGAATGCCATTGCGTTACTAACGAGAAGACATGCAAAGTGAAATTAATAACACTTTTATTTTAAGCAAAAATTTACTTATTTTATTCTATCCCTCCATCAATGGAGGAAGACTCTTATGCTTTAAGATGATGGAACAATTTGATAGGAAGGCTTTTATGCTTTGAAATCATGGAATAATTTCACTAACTTGTGTGAGAAATCGTGCAATAAGCTCACACAAAGTGTGTAATTTAAGGAAGGTTTACGTGGCATCTATAAAAATCTATCAAATTGGTATTAACGATTAGTGGAATAATTTGGAGGAATTTGATTCTCTGGTCTCTCACTTATCCAAGAAAGAATGAATAATAAGCTTATACCGAGTATATGTTATAAGGAATGTTCACATGGCATCCATACAAACACAGTGAAATGAATGTATGGCAAGCTTAGAAATAGTTTATATAATTTAAATGGAATGGATGATTAGCGAAATAATTTGATGGGTTTGTTTAAGAGAGATTGTGTAACAACTTCATGTAGTATATATAATTTAAGCATGGTTGACATGCATATATAAAAACCTATAAGATTGAAATTGATTAGGAGATTAATCCTTAACATTTTTGTTAATAGACTTACTTTTGTGAACTAATTTAGCAACATTTATATAAAATAATAATTTCAGAGTTTTATGGTCTTAGTATTGTATTTTTTAATCTATTAAATTTATATTTATAATTATATTTAATTTTGATGAAAGGATTTATTTTGAAGAGCGTTCATTTTATGTGTTATTTCAATAAATGTGATTTTATGCGTTATTTTAATAAATGTGATTTATTTATTTATTTTTAGTTGAATTAAAAAAAGTTATTTTAAATTTGTGTTTATATGTTTATTTTTTTATATTGTATGAGTAATTTATTAATTTTATAGTAGTTTAGAGAGTTAGTTTAATTGGCAATTGTCAATTTATTTATTTGGTATTGACTAATTGGATGTTCATTAGTATTTGATTTGGAATTTGAACTTCTTTAAATGAGATGTACAAATTTTAATGAAAATACATTTCACAAATATAAATAATTTTTTTTTTAAAGATTTCGATGAATAAGAAACATTGCGTGAAAGAGGCTTGCTTGTTTAATATTATATGCTATTTCTGGAACGCGAATGTTTATTTGATCTTGTGCATGCCATTGCCTCCTATTACAAGGACAAGTTACATGTGCGACAACCACTTCACCTATGTGTGGATGGCTGTCTAGACGTGGCTTGGATGTAAAAGTCTTACAGTTTCACAGGTGCTGGTCTCAGGATTGCACGCGCGAAAACAGTCAAAGAGGAAGCAGTGGCAGAGGGATGCATAAAAAATTGGAAACAAGGTTCGCAGGTGGATAAGGGCGAACCATCATCTCAGTAGTCGAAAAGAGCAGGCCGTAAGCCTCAGACTCAACATAATAGGGACACTGCACATGCATTTGTGAGGGAAATCTCGAAGAAAGTTAGAAGGATTATCGTAGGGTGGGAAGTGGACCTCACCCACCAAGCCGAGGAAGAAGATCAAGAGGTGGACTACGAACTTCTGGTTCCTGACCCTGGCAATACTCGAGGTTGGTGAACCCAATACCAGCATACCATCCATATCTACTGGATGATGAAAAATCTGGTGGCTAAAGCCATTATGCATTCTTCTGACTACATGCAGATCAATCCTACCTTGCAGGAAATCCAAAAGGACTTTCAATTGGTCCATTTTCAGGTTCAACAGTAGAATGTCTGCCTAGGTAGAATTGAGCAGCACCTTCGATGCCCACAGTATTTGGAAATTCCAGGGTTTAGTGAAAAAAACCCTACGCCTATTGAGTCCTCTGAGGATTAGTTATGTTGTTGGTTAAGTTTGTTTTCAGTTTTAGTTTTTGGTTTAATTTCGATGATGCTCATAAGCGATAGGGAGTTTTACTTTTAGGAGAAAGAACTTATTATGGTATTCAGACAGTAAAGTCTATCTGGCCGAATTTGACAGACTTAAAACCTTTCAATTTTGTTTGGCTTACAATGCCTTCTGATGGCCAACATACCTGTTTCCCAATGGGCAGATTGAGGCCACAAAGTTCTATGTTGATGTAACTTTCTCTTTTATGAATGAATGAAAGGTCCTACTCAACTTACAAAAAAAATAAAAAATTAAATTTCCTCAAAAAATCAACAACTCTCCACTTAAATAGTTATATAAAATCCAATAAATCTCCACTTAAATCATCATATAATCCTTTGTGTGCTTATTGTTTATATTGTAAAAATAATTTGCTAATTCTATTTAGCAATTTAAGAAATTAGTTTAATTGGAAGTTATGAATGTTATTGGTATCGACTAATACTAAATTTGATTTGAATTTCTCTAAATGAAATACAAAAATTTAATAAGTACACATTCCACCAATATATATATATAAACATTTTTCAATTTCTCAAAAAAAAAAAAATTCTAATAGCTCTCCATTTAAATGATTCTATAAAATTGAATAATTTTTTTGCGTAAGTTGTTTTACAATTTTAATTTAATTATTTTAAAATAATATATTTATAAGATTAATCATTTTTTTTAAAAACTTTGTTTGTAACATTTGTAACTATTTTCTATTGTTGTAGTATATTTGTTTTACATTTTGGAGGGTTTTCCGACATCTTTTCGAGTCTAATTTGTCTAGAATTCAGTAGTGATTTCTTAAATCACAAGTTTGAGTTGTAAAATCTCCGCAATCCTAGTGTCCCTAGGGTTTTTCAGGGTGTTGAATCCATATAATCAAATAATCATTTTAAACAACAAAAATTAAGGTTTGGCCCACAAATTTTTACCATATTCTAGTAAAAAATCCATGTTTAGACAACATCTCTTATATTAATTAATTTACAAAATGAAAATAAAAGAAAACATGCTTTAAAATGAAATTAAAATCAATCTTATTTATATTTCTTTTTGGAAAACATTTTCTACAATATATAGATCACAACTGTTATCATAAAGGTTATATATATAGCCTTGATGGTTAGCTTAGTTGGTCAAGTCCCTGTCCTTAAAGCACCTCTGTTATTGAGAGGTCATTTGTTCAATTCTCTTGGCACTCTCAGGGTGAGGCTCCATGGTTGAGCTAGCAAGAAGTGATCCTTTCAGGTATATCTGCATGGTGCAAATATTCTGTAAATGAAGGAAAATAATTTTTTCTTTTTTTTATATGTAAAAAGCCTATCAACGAAATTCAAACTGATCCTGTAATGTACTAAAACAAAATACCGAATCCTTCTACAATTTGCAGAAACAAAACACAATCGCACAATCACATAATAAGTAAGAGAAAGAAACAATCAATCACACGACACAAGATGTATCTGGGGAAAGGAACTACTCAAAACTCCACTATCTGTATATTGTATAAATCAAGACCATGAAACAATACAATGCTTTTCTGATGCCAACAAAACTGAAATCGGACCCTTCTAAGGAGAGATGGTCTACTGTAGACGTGGTCCTGCCAGCATTTTCCCAGTCAACCCCGTTCTTTGAATCTACGTGGCCTACTTTCTCTTTTTAATTTATTTATCAATTTCAAAGAAATTGACAAATAAACTTATTCACAACTTTCGAAGGTTATACTATACTTCCCGACTTATATATTATCTCCGAACCTTTATAATCAATGTTTAACTTTCAAAACTTTGTATTAATACTCCACACTTTTTAAACAAATGACTTATAATAAACCTTTGGCTCTGGCCCCACCTCTACAATCGATAGACCAATCAAACGCATGCACCGTACCTCATTTATCGTTCGCGCACCTCGTTTATCGTTCGCGCATCTACAACAAGTGACCATCGTCCGATGCCCCTTTCCCAGATCAACGGCTCTCGACAATATCGCTCGACATCCTGTTACGAATGTTAACGTGCGATGGCGCGGTTTAAACGGTGGTTTTCTGGGGGTCCACTTCGCCACGCGTCAATAGGTCTATGGAATCGCTCCACAACTGGAAAATACCGCTTATACACCAAAAGTGGTGCAATATGGGCAATCCGCCTTGCAAATCCACTCGCGGGTTTGGTACAGTGTTTGACCATGGGTGTACGTCTGGGTTGCGCTCTCCTTTCGTATACTCTCTGTTTGTTAACTCAGGTTCTGACCCCGGTTAGGAAATTCCAATTAATCAACGAACAAATGTAAATTCTCTTTATTGAACGGGAATTCTGCTATCATTAACCAGAGTTCAACGACCACGCTTTACACCCACGCTTCGTCCGTGGTTGAGGTTTCAATTATTCCAACAATTCAGAAGAAAAACAAGCATAGAGATACAACGACTGCACAATTACTCAATTCAACAGTTATATACAAGACAGTGTCCAATCACCTCACAATCAAACAAATTTTCTCACAAATAACGACTCAAGACAGTTAGATAATCAACAGAACTGAAATTCATTTAACTGGAAGCAATCGTCAACACACAGAGTTTTTATTGGAGAAATCTCCTCTACTCTTCCTCTCTGCCCCTCTTATACACATCCGAGGGATTACATTTATATACATTATAGTGTGACTCTTCGGTTCCTCTGCAAGGACCGGTTTAGAAAACCAAAAGCCTAATTACAATTATTCAACTAACTGAAATGTGACAGATGGATCGAACTGAACTATTCGACTTATACAAATCTAACTAATCTAATTGATACAGTCAGCTGAGGTATTGACACCTAGCTGTTACAATTCAAATGTTTTGAACCCTCCTAGCCACAACATGTGGACAAAACTTCCTACATTGCTGGCTAGTGTCTAATGCCCCTACATCAGACTCCCGAGGGCAATTTTCTTCATGGGCTCCTGTCCATGAGCTCTTCCACTGATCTGCCTATCTTCTTCAACATCCCTTCAGTCATCCAAGTGTCATCTTCCTCTGGCTTGTCCTTCCATTTGATCAAGTACTGAAAGTAATCTTGTCCTCTGGTCCTTCTGAATGGTCTTTTATCCAATATCTTCTCTGGTTGCGCTAGAGGTAGTTGTTCTTTCCACTCAATCTGTCCCTTATCTGCTGCTCTTTCTTCTGCACCATCACCTTCATACTTGTACAAATCTGCAACATTAAAAATAGGAGATATTCCAACATCAGGTGGCAATTCAATCTCATAAGCATTTGTAGAAAACTTTCTAAGTATCTTGCATGGCCCATTCTTTTTGAACTTCAATTTGTTGTACTGCTTCTTTGGGAATCTCTCTTTTCTCAAGTGTGCCAAGACCTGATCTCCTACTTCAAAATGAACTTCTTTTTTGCTCAAGTCTGCACTGCTTTTGTATCTGATGCTGCTGCCTTGTAGTTGCTGTTTCACTTGTTCATGTATGGCCTGGATCTCTGAAGCAAATTCCTCACCATCTGTACTCCTTAGCTTTGCCTTTCCCAGATTTCTCAACTCTGATATTCCTCTGGGGTGCATTCCATAAACAATATGAAATGAAATCTGCCCTGTGCTCCTATTTGGTGAGTCATTATATGCATATTTTGCCTGAGGCAAAATATGATCCCACTGCTTGGGATGCTCTCCTGCAAGACTTCTCAACAAATTTCCCAGACTCCTATTCACTACCTCAGTTTGTCCATCAGTTTGAGGATGATAAGCTGAGCTGAAACTTATTTTGGTACCAAGTTTCTTCCATGGTGTCCTCCAAAAATGACCCAAAAATCTAGTATCTCTGTCTGAAACAATACTCTTGGGCAACCCATGCAATCTAACAACTTCCTTGAAAAACAGGTTAGCAACATGGGTGGCATCACTAGTTTTATAACATGGAATAAAATGTGCCATTTTGGAGAATCTATCCACTACAACAAAGACTGCATCATTCCCTCTCTGAGTCTTGGGAAATCCTAGAACAAAATCCATACTCACCATGTCCCAAGGCCTGTCTGGAATAGGCAAGGGAGTGTACAATCATGCATTCTGGCTCCTTCCTTTAGCATATTGACAGATTTTGCAATTTTTCACAAACTTTTCCACTTCTGCTCTCATCTTGGGCCAGTAATAGAAGTGACTCAGCTGCTCATAAGTCTTATCAGTACCAAAGTGTCCAACAAGTCCACCACTATGCTTCTCTTTGATCAAATTTTCTCTCATGGAACATCTTGGTACACACAGTTGGCTTCTTCTGAATAACAAGTCCTCCTACAGGAAATAATCCAGCCACTGGCTTCTATCTATTGAAACAGGGTTACTACATTCCTCAAATGCTTCTTTAAAATCTAGATCTGTTTTATACAATTATTTGAGAAAATCAAATCCTACAACTTGAAAATTAGTTTCTTGAACAAGCATGTGCCTCCTACTCAAAGCATCAGCTAATTTATTGGCTTGGCCACTTATATGTTTCAAAACAAAATTAAAACCTTGGAGATACTCAACCCATTTAGCATGCTTATGTTTCAACTTGGGCTGCTGTACAATATACTGCAAAGCATGATTGTCAGAATACAATACAAATTCCCTGGACATCAAGTAATGTCTCCACTTCTTTAGTGTCTGAACAATTGCATAGAATTCCTTCTCATAAGAGGAATACTTCCTTCTGGTGTAATTCAGATTTTCACTGAAATATGCCACAGGCCTATCATCCTGACTCAACACAGCTCCAATGGCCTCTCCACTGGCATCACATTTTACTTGAAATGGTTTAGTAAAATCAGGCAGAATCAAAACATGCTTCTCAGTTATCTTCTGCTTCAACACTTTAAAGTTTCTTTTTGCTTTAGTAGTCCACTTAAATGGCTGTTTGCTCTTCTTTATTGTCTCAATTATGGGTGCATTTATCTTACTGAAGTTTCTTATAAAATTTCTGTAAAAACTAGCAAGTCCATGGAAACTTCTTACCTCACAAACATTCCTGGGTGAAGGCCACTCCACAATTGCCTTAACCTTTTCTGGGTCCATCTTCAATCCTTCTGTAGAAACAACAAACCCCAAATACACCAACTCTTCCTTCATGAATGAGCATTTCTTCAAATTTATCAGCAGTTTCTCTTGGTGCAGCTTCTTCAAGACATGATTAAGATGTCTTAAATGTTCTTCTTTAGTTCTGCTGAAAACTAATATATCATCCAGATACACTATCACAAATTTACCAATGAACTCTTTCAATACTTCATTCATAAGTCTCATAAAAGTGCTAGGTGCATTTGACAACCCAAAAGGCATTACCATCCATTCATACATCCCTTCATTTGTTTTAAAGGCAGTTTTCCACTCATCACCCTCTCTTATCCTAATCTGATGGTATCCACTCTTCAAATCTATCTTTGAGAAATATTTAGCACCACTCAAACAGTCCATCAAATCCTCAACTCTGGGTAAAGGGAATCTGTACCTGATTGTGATCTTATTGATTGCTCTGGAATCAGTACACATCCTCCAGCCTCCATCTTTCTTTGGGCTCAATACTGCTGGTACAACACATGGAATCAAACTTTCTCTGATCAGCCCCTTGTCCACCAACTCCTGTACTTGTCTCCTGATTTCCTCATTTTCTTTGGGAGTCACTTTGTAGGCTGCCTTATTTGGCAGATTTAAACTAGGGATAAAATCTATCTGATGACTGATCTTTCTCACAGGTGGCATCTCATCAGGTAAATCATCCACAATAATGTCACAATACTCATCTAACATCTCTTGGATTTCTACTGGAAAATCAGAAATATTTGTAGAAGTAAGAACTACCTTAGGCTTGCAAACTAAAGCAAAGCTTACCTCTTCTTCTTCTATCTGTTGCAGATATTCCTTCCCACTCAGCAACAAGGTCTTTGGATCAATCACTCTGCTGGATGGCTCTCCTTCTTCCATGGGTATCAATGTATGGTGTACCCCATCTTTGAAGAAATTGTAAGTGTTCTTCTTGCCATCATGCACTGCTGCTCTGTCAAACTGCCAAGGTCTACCTAGCAGTATATGACACACATCCATGGGCATTACATCACACGGGACCTTATCTTTATATTTTCCCATTTGCAGCTCTATCTCACACTGTTCTTTCACAACCAGCTGATGTCCTTTATGCAGCCAGGACACCCTGTAGGGAGTTGGATGCTCCCTTGTCTTCAACTTCAACTTTTCTATTACCTCAGTGGAAACCAGATTGTCTGTGCTGCCACTATCAATGACTAGCTGGCAGCATTTCCCTTGGACTTTGCATATGCTCCTAAACAAAGTCTTTCTTTGTGCAGGCTCAATGACCTCTTTGGCTTGCTTCAACAGGACCTTATTTACCACCAAGGATTCTCCCCTCTCTGGAAGAATTTCTTCTTCAATTTCTACCTCTTCTCCAGCCTGGGCAACAACAAAATTTCTTGGACCAGCACCCACATTCTCTGGACACTCATAGTGCTTATGTCCCATTTTCTGACATCTATAACACCTCAAATCTCTACCTCTGCCTCTGTCTCTGCCTCCTCTTACTTTTTCTCTGTAAGAACCCCTTCTGCCCCTTGCATCGTCCTCTGTAGATGCATTCTGAGGTGAGCTACTGTTAGCTCCATCCCTGGGTGTAGTAGGCTTTCCTCTACCACCCTGACTTCCCTTTCCACGGAAAGTACCTCTCTTCTTGGCAGACTGTTTCCTCAGGAGTTTCTCCTCTGCTTTCAAGGCCATCTGATAGGCCTCTTCCACTGTATTAGGAGACAAGAGACCAATCTCATCTTGGATCTCCAGCTTGAGACCATTCACATATCTGGCAGTCTTCTCTGGTGTGTCTTGGAATTGCCCAGCCCTTATGATTACTCTGTAGAATTCTTCTGTGTATTCTTTTACTGTCAGCAACCTCTGTCTCAGGTTCTGCATTTGCTTATACAATGTCAGCTAGTAATCACTAGGCAAGAATTTACCTTTTAATTTAGCCATCATTCTAGTCCAGCTCTTGATAGGTTGCTTGCCAACTCTCCTTCTTTCTGCCTGCACTCCGTCCCACCAAAGTGCAGCATGTCCTTTCAGCTTTGTCACCGCAAACTTGACCTTTTTATCCTCACTTATCTCTTCATAGTTGAAGCACTTGTTCATTTCATTTATCCAGTCTACTAGTTCTTCTGGATTTAGTCCCCCTTCATAACTCGACACTTCAATTCTGGGCTTAACTGCAGACCCCAGAACAGTTCTAAGGAGCCTCATGTCAGGAGGAATCTCAACATTTTCTTTAGCTTCTTCTGTTTCAGGTTTGCTGATGTCTTTAGGATCTCTGGTCTGTCTTCACTCCACGGCAACCACTCTGGCCTCAACCCTCTGTAAAATCTCCAACACCTCTGCGTTGGCAACAGGTCTCCTTCTGCCATCACCTCTACCAATTCGGATTGCCATGTCAGCAAAAACAACTTCAAACAACAGCTCTGATACCAAAAATGACGCCAACAAAACTAAAATCGGACCCTTCTAAGGAGAGATGGTCTACTATAGACGTGGTCTTGCCAGCATTTTCCTAGTCAACCCCGTTTTTTGAATCCACGTGGCCTACTTTCTCTTTTTAATTTATTTATCAATTTCAAAGAAATTGACAAATAAACTTATTCACAACTTTCGAAGGTTATATTATACTTCCTGGCTTATATATTATCTCCGAACTTTTATAATCAATGTTTAACTTTCAAAAATTTGTATTAATACTCCATGCTTTTTAAACAAATGACTTATAATAAACCTTTGGCTCTGGCCCCACCTCTACAATCGATAGACCAATCAAACGCATGCATCGTACCTCATTTATCGTTCGCGCACCTCGTTTATCGTTCGCGCATCTACAACAAGCGACCACCGTCCGATGGCCCTTTCCCAGATCAATGGCTCTCGGCAATATCGCTCGGCATCCTGGTACGAATGTTAACGTGCGATGGCGCGGTTTAAACGGTGGTTTTCCGGGGGTCCACTTCGCCACACATCAACAGGTCTATGGAATCGCTCCACAACTGGAAAATACCGCTTATACACCAAAAGCGGTGCGATATGGGCAATTCGCCTTGCAAATCCACTCGCAGGTTTGGTACAGTGTTTGACCATGGGTGTACGTCTGGGTTGTGCTCTCCTTTCGTATACTCTCCGTTTGTTAACTCAGGTTCTGACCCCGGTTAGGAAATTCCAATTAATCAACGAACAAACGTAAATTCTCTTTATTAAACGGGAATTCTGCTATTGTTAACCAGAGTTCAACGACCACGCTTTACACCCACGCTTCGTCCGTGGTTGAGGTTTCAATTATACCAACAATTCAGGGGAACAACAAACATAGAGATACAACGACTGCACAATTACTCAATTCAACAGTTATATACAAGACAATGTCCAATCACCTCACAATCAAACAAATTTCCTCACAAATAATGACTCAAGACAGTTAGATAATCAACAGAACTGAAATTCATTTAACTGGAAGCAATCGTCAACAAACAGAGTTTTTATTGCAGAAATATCCTCTACTCTTCCTCTCTGCCCCTCTTATACACATCCGAGGGATTACATTTATATACATTATAGTGTGACTCTTCGGTTCCTCTGCGAGGACCGGTTTATAAAACCAAAAGCCTAATTACAATTATTCAACTAACTGAAATGTGACAGATGGATCGAACTGAACTATTCAACTTCTACAAATCTAACTAATCTAATTGATACAGTCAACTGAGGTATTGACACCTAGCTGTTACAATTCAAATGTTTTGAACCCTCCTAGCCACAACACGTGGACAAAACTTCCTACATTGCTGGCTAGTGTCTAATGCCCCTGCATCATTTTCTCTCACTGAGAAACTTCTACACTCTGCCAACTGTCTCACTCTGATCTAGGAAAAATCAGTCAAATACTTAACCAATTCTCAGCCTATGTCTAACCAGCCTTTCTCACGCATTCCTGGAGAATATTTTGCCTTATTAAATAGAAATTCCTTAGAATTGATTGCACAATATATCATAAGATTCCTCATGATTCTATAGCTAACCTCTACAATTTTCTAATTATACAATTGATAGTTACCATCCCTTTAACCTTAGTCTCAACAGGGCCTTCCTTAGAACTGACATGCAACAAATATTTTTACCGAATTATCAGTTAACTGAATGATCACTGCATGTGAATTTTATCGTATTTAATTCACTGGACCTATCACTAGCTCATCTCTTAGTTAGAACTAGTTAAACTGATTTTAACTCAATTAATTAACTAATTACAACTCAAAAATAATTGTAACTGGACCCCCTAAAACCATGGGAGAACTCTACATGCCTCCTCTTTGACCATCCAACCGAGTTTCCTAAGCTAACTCAGTCATTCTGACTTAGTTAACTAATACAAGTTGTCATGAGATGAAATTACAATTTCTCTTCCAATTTAATTAAGGGAAAATTAAATCAGAAGCCCCCTTTGGGTGCCAGTTCAACACTCCCTCTCAAAAATAAAGGGATTATATTCTACCCTGATCCTGTCTCTGTGGAACTCAAATTTACTTCTTTTCAGTGCCTTCATCAAGATGTCTGCATCTTGCTCCTATGTGGGAATGTACTCTAATGACATAATTGACCTCTGCACACAATCTCTAAGATAGTGATACCATATTTCAATATGCTCGGACCTGTCATGAAAAAATGAATTAACCGAGAGTTTGATGCAACTTTGGTTATCATAATGTATCACTATTGGATCCATCTATCGACCAAACAAACCAAAAAGTATCTTCCTCATCCAGAGGGCCTCACATGCTGCTTCACTGGCTGCCATGTGCTCTACCTCTATTGAACTAAGTGCAACTGATCTCCATTTCCTGCCGTACCAAGAAACTACTGCTGATCCTATGTTAAATATTCCCCCTGATGTGCTCTTCCTGTCGGATGGATTCCCTGCCCAATCTACATCAATGAAGCCTTGAAGCTTCACTTCTTCTATTCGTCAGTACCATAGTCCATACTCTTTAGTGCCTCTGAGGTATCTCAACACATGCTTGCATGCCTTTCAAAATATATTTGTAGGATTAACCATAGCTTGGCTAAGCTGGTTAACTACGTAGCATATGTCGGGTCGTGTGTTCACCAAATACATGAGTGAACCCACAAGCTTCTTGTAAACAATAACATCCACTAATTTGCCCAAAGTAGCATCCTCCTTCCTCCAGTTTCATGCTAGAGTAGTCTCCATGGGTTTGCTTCCCTCCATGTGTAACTTCCTCAGAATCTCCTTGGAATACTTGCCCTAAGATACAAATAACTCCCCATCTCTTTGCCATATTTCCAATCCCAGGAAATAGTGTAAGAGCCCCATGTACTTCATCTCAAATTCCCTTGCAAGATCCTCTTTGCAAGACTTGATGAGATGTTGATCACCTGTCGGTATCAAATTATCGACATAAAGTAAAATAATACAAAGCTTACCATCAAACACAATATGATATAGGTTCGCATCCGCTTCACTCTTGGTGAAGCCCAACTTGGTGAAAACATTGTCGATCCTAGTGTACCAAGCACGAGGTGCTTGCTTCAACCCATACAATGCTCTCTTGAATCTACACACATGTGACTCCCTATCTAAGGTCTCAAAACCTTCCAAATGCTCAATATACACCTCTTCCTTAATAACTCCATTGAGAAAGGCAATATTTACATCCATCTAATGTATCTTCCATCCCATTTGCACTGAGAGTGCAAGGATGGATCTAATAGATGAGTACCTTGTGATTAGTGCAAAGTATCATCATAGTCAATCCCCTCCACCAGAGATAACCCTCTGGCCATGAAAATGGCCTTGCGCTTCTCCACACTCCCATCCGCTGTCTGCTTCACCTTGTAGGCCCACCTATATCCTACAAATAACTTCCCCACTAGTCTTGGGACAACTTCCCATGCACTGTTTCTAATAATGGAGTCATACTCATCAACCATGGCATCAACTCACACTGGTGCTGTACTGCTTCCTCAAAAGAGGATGGCTCTATCTCAACACCTTCGATCATAAGATCCATGTATCTAGTGTATTTCTCTGGGGACCTTCTCTGCCTACAATGTGATGTGGGTGCTCCCACATTCTCTCTCGCATCGAGCAAAAATCTGTCAACCTCTCTGGTGCGCTTCCTTCCATCTCTGGTGGATGGTTCTGCATCAGTGGTTTCTACCACTCTTTGTTCCTCTACTTTTGGATGCTCCAAATCCCGAGGTTCATCCTTTGGAGCTAAGAGCTCCTCAACTTCATGCAACTCAATCTCCCTCTCAAGCAAAGTTCACATGGATTTCTCTTCATTGAATTTCACATCTCTTCTGATCATTGTCATCATGTGTGATGGAAATTACACCCTATATTGTGAGGTTTATAAGTGTACCCCTTAAATATCCCCAAATTTGTTGTTGGCTATAACTTATTCATGGAATATTTGGTCACATGGCAATAAATAAATTAACCAAAAATTTTAAAATACGACACATTCGATCTCTTACCTAAAAAATATTCCTTTGGTGTACTCATCCCAAGTATCCGATGAGGACTTATGTTCTACACAAATACTGTTGTATTGCATGCTTCCACCCACAGATGCAACATTAGGGCCTGATCATGCAACATAGAACATGCTTCTCCCACAATAGTTATTTTCTTTCTTTCTGCAACCCCATTCTGCTGTGGGTAATGAGGTGAAATCAATTCTCTTCAAATTCCTTTAGAGGCAAAAAATTTCTTGAATTTGTTAGAGATGTATTATCCACCATTGTCACTCATCATATATTTCACCTTA
The DNA here is from genome assembly GCA_034641835.2 of Pinus albicaulis. Lineage (NCBI taxonomy): Eukaryota > Viridiplantae > Streptophyta > Pinopsida > Pinales > Pinaceae > Pinus > Pinus albicaulis. Next base: position 1,244,980,298 of record CM076583.1, read on the forward strand.
TTCCCTACATATTTCTCGACAAGTTCCTTGAACTCACAAAACTTGAAGAACACCTGATCTTTCTTCTCCATGAAGAAAATCCATCACTTAAAAAATAATCAACAAAAATCACATAATACCTGTGCTTTGTTGTGGAAGCTGTTGAGAACAATCCACACACCTATTATTGAAATCTCTCAAGGATCTCCTTGGCTCGACTTTCTTTATCGTGAAAGGTGGCTTTGGTATACTTCCCCATTGTACACCCTTTGTATTTATCTCTTTGCGCAAGTGCACCCTTTGGAAGTCATGTAGAAATCTGTTGCATGATCTTTAAAGTGATGTGGTGTAGATGGCCCAACCTCCTGTGCCATAAACTACCAATGTCTCAGCTCTTCACCTTCTCTACTTTCGTGCCCAAGGAAACACAATCTTCTACATCTATTTTGTAGATGTTCTCTACTCAATATCCAATCTCTTTCACCTATCCCGTGGATTTGTGACGAAGGAACACCTTTCATTCACTGAAGAACACATCAGAAACATGATCTTCCAACATAGCAACAAAAACCAAATTCTTATTTAAACCAGTAACATACATGAAATATTTTAATGTGATTGGATTACCTGACTCCCTCTGAAAGGTAATTGTACCTACACTAGTAGCGCTATACCTACCGTCGACACCCATCTCGATGTGCATCTGGAGATCCTTCTCCTCCAAGCTACTGAAGAATTATTTGTTTCCAGTCATATGGAATGAATCTCCACTATCCAAGTGCCACACATAACCCATCATCGATTTCACCATGCATGCGATGAGAGTGAAATCCAACTTAAACTGTGAAGCAAGTGCTTCACTTGCTCTTCCTCCTGAGGCCTTCTGGTTGGTCTTCTTTTGTGGAAAATTTGTGGCATAGTGTCCATGCTCATGACAGTTGAAAATTTTTGCCTTTGAAAATTCTCGCTTCTTACTTGCCTTATCAGACTCCAATTTGGAATGGGACGCCTTCCCTTTCCCTTTCTCTGCCTTTCCATCCAAGGCACAATTCTCCTCATCATTAGTCTTTAATGAGGATCCATCTCTAGTGCTCCATCGAATTTGTTCTTGTACCAAGTCAGATCATAGTCTCTCCCAACTTGGTAGCTTCTCCCTCCCATTCACAGAGTCCTATTAGCCATGCCAGGTCTTGGGAAGGCATATAAGATCTAGGCTCACCAAATCATCTGAGGCAACAATTATCCCAACACTTCCAAGCTCATCTCGACACTGAGTGAACTTCGTCAATTATTTTTGGATCGTGTCGCCCTTCTCCATTTTGATCTTCCTGAGCTTGTATTTCAGCACCAAATTCCTGTGGTCACTGCTATTCTGAAACAGATCTGTCAAGGACTTCCACATAGCATATGGATTCGCCTTCCCGTGGAGACTTGAGAGAATATGATCTCGAACTCCCTCTAACAATATCCTTCTCGCCTTTGATACATTCTTCTTCCATGCATCAAGTTGTTGAGCATATGCTGCTGTGGGCTAAGGAATATCACTTTCTATGAAAGCCTTCAGTTCGTTGTCCTCGAGCACTACATCCATCCTTTCCTTCCATGATATGCGATTTGAATTTCCCTCAAGAGAATATTTGAGTCTCAAGCGATTGAAAGACATATTGATCTGTTGCTGGGTAATGAAGAATAAATCTGCAAGTTCAAACCTGTTCAAAACAAACTCTGTTATTCTCTTCTATTGTGAGTCTTGGTGCTCTGATACTATGTATAAAATCTATCAATGAGATTAAAACTAATCTTGTAATGTACTAAAACAAAATATTGAATCCTTCTACAATTTGCAGAAACAAAACATGATCGCACAATCACATAATGAGTAAGAGAAAGAAACAATCAATTGCACAACACAAGATGTATTTGGGGAAAGAAACAACTCAAAATCCCGCTATATGTATATTGTATAAATTCAAGGCCATGAAACAATACAATGCTTTTCTCTCACCGAGAAACTTCTGAACTCTGCCAACTGTCTCACTTTGATCTAGGCAAAATCAGTCAAATACTCAACCAATTTTCAGCCTTTGTCTGACCATCCTTGCTCATGCATTCCTGGAGGAATTTTTTCCCTATTAAATAGGAAATTCCTTGGAATTTATTGCGTAATGAATTTTAGGCTTTCTCATGACTCTATAATTGGCCTGCACAATATTCTAATTATACAACTGATAGTTATCATCCCTTTAACCTCAGTCTCAACTAGGCCTTCCTTTGAATTGACATGCAACAACTATTTATAGCGAATTATTAGTTAACTGATTGATCACTGCATGTGAATTAAATCATATTGAATTCACTGGACCTATCACTATCACATCTCTAAGTTAGAACTAGTTAAACTAATTTTAACTGAATTAATTGAGTTAACTAATTACAACTCACAAATAACTGTAACTAGACCCCTAAAATCATGGGAGAACTCTACATGCCTCCTCTCTGACCCTCAACTTAGATTTCCTAAGCTAACTCAGTATTTCTCACTTAGTTAACTAATACAAGTTGTCATGAGATGAAATTACAATTTCTCTTCCAATTTAATTAAGGGAAAATTAAATCAGAATCCCTATTTGGGTACAACATTTTATTGCACTGAGAGGCACAACTTAATGTAATGTAAACATTTTAACTTAGTTAAAAATAAAATAAAAAATAAAGGTAGAAAAATAAAAATAACCATATAAAAATAAAATGATAATAAAAATAAAATGAATAAAAATAACCATATAAAAATAAGATGATAATAAAAATAAAATGACCCATGGTATTGATCTATGGTATTGTAAACCCATGGTATTCATGTGGAATATAGTCTATTTAAAGGGGGAAATTAAACCAACCTAGATCCATCTTAACTTGAGATCTACAGAGCGAGGGATCAAATCTTTTGTCATGCAAACTTCTTTTAGAATGAAAAGAGATTTGATGAGTTAACATGGATCTAGGCTGGTTAATAAAATTGATATTTAAGTGTAAAACGGATTTAAAATTGTGAAATATTTTTATTAATATAATATTAACTTATAATGTATCCAATTATCTTAATTTGAAATTATTATATTAGGTTTTAAAGTTGAAAAAGAGAATAATAATAATTAATTAATTAAAAATATAAATATAAATTAATTAAAAGTATAAATATTAAATAATTTATTTAACATATATGACGATGATGTTTTTCATTTAAACTCAACAAAATATAATTAAAAGAAAAAATATAATTAAACTAGCCTAGATCCATCTTAACTCACGATCTATTAAGAGCCCAAATGAATCAAATCCCTTGAGGTGCAAATTTTTTTTAAAGTGAGAAGATATTTGATCCTTCTCTAGGTTTCACAGATACAGAGTTAAGATGGATCTAGGCTAGTTTAATTATTGATTATAATTAATTATAAGTATAATTATTAAATTTTTTTGTAATGTTGGCAAGACCTTTTCATTCATTCATTTTCAGCAAAATCAGGTTACAACCATAATCAAGGAGTTCAGTTGCCTCAACCTGCTCATTGGGAAAGTAGGTTTGTTGGCCACCGAACAATATTATATTCCATTAAAAAACAATATATTTTGAGTCTGTCTAACAGTGCCTTGTAGGATAGAATGTATGGAAACCATCTACATACTAAATAACTATAACTTAATAGCCTAGTTATCATATACACGATAGAAAACTAAACAAAAATGGTTGCTGCTAGAGGTAAGCATACTGCTATTCATCATAGGACTCCACTAGAGCAGGGTCCTTCGCACTTGAACCCAATAATTCAGACCAAGGAAGACACAAAATGTGTTTTTTCAATGCGACTGATACAGACATTTTTATAATTTTGGCTTTTGTGATCCATCGTTAAATTATATAGAATTCTTTCGGTAATAATCACATTCAAATGAGCATTGTCGACATGTTTCGACTAACCACTGTGGTTCATCATCGGGACTAGGTGAGAGATCAGATCCAGACGTTGAGTTTAAATAGATGCAGAAAAGGCTAAAGTAGTCGTTAGGATAACGACTAGTTTGACTTTGAAAATTTAAAATTCAAATAGATTAATAATGGCTAGTTTTATTTAATTAGTAAATTATTTAATTATTCAATCATTTAATATATATATACAGATCTTTTTATTTTATTTAATTTGGTTAATCAATTATTATTATTATTATTATTTATTTCTTTATATTTAATTTTTTATGACTTATTTTATTATATTATATTTATTTATTATATTAATATTAATATTTTTATTCTTTTCCTTTCTCATGAGGCAAAAAAAAGGTGGAAAACATGAGACCATTAGGAATATAGGGCAGGATCCTCTTAAAGCATAAAGAGGTCCTTTAGTTAAAAAATAAAAATATTAATGAACCTAATCAGTGGTCTTGCAGTGTATGGATTCCTTTCATTCAGGGAACCATTGATAAGATTGCTAGGATCCTTAAGAAGCATAAGGTTTATTCTTACTTCAAGCCCCTTATCACCATTCAAAACTCTCTTAAATCGGTTAAAGATTCGGTAAACCCTAGGGATGGAAAAGGTGTCTACATTATTTCTTGTTCCCGTGGGACACCTTACATTGGTGTGGTCAGTCTATAAACCAAAGGATCTGTGAACATGCTGCTGACTTTAAACATGGAAAATCTCGCACCTTTGCCCTAGCTGAGCATGCAGAAAATACTAACCATCATATCTGCATAGAAGAGGCTAAGGTCTTAGCTAGGATTGACCATTTTCATCATCGTAAGTTAAGAGAGGCCTTAGAAATTTAAAAAAGTCCCGTAAATCTCAATAGAGATCATGGCTGGAATACAAGTAGGTTTTGGATACCTGTGCTATATTCCTAATGGTCTCGTGTTTTCCACCTTTTTTTTCCTCATGAGAAAGGAAAAGAATAAGAATAAGAATAAGAATATAAATAAATAAATAAAATATAATATAATAAAATAAGAAATAAAGAATTGAATAATGATGATAATAATAATAATAATAATAATTAATTAAACAAATAAAATAAGATTTGTATATATATTAAATAATTAAATAATTTAGTAATTAAATAAAACTAGCCGTTATTAATCTATTTGAATTTTTAATTTTCGAAGTCAAACTAGTTGTTATCCTAACGACTAGTCTAGCCTTTTCTGCATCTATTTAAACTCAACGTCCGGATCTGATCTCTCACCTAGTCCTGATGATGAACCACACTGGTTGGTTCGAAACACGTCGACAATGATCATTTGAACGTGATTATTACCGAAAGAATTCTATATAATGATACGAACATTCTGTTGCTGAGTTTGGAACCGTATGAGTTGAAATTCTTTCTAAATTTCCTAGAAGCCAGGATAAGATTTAATAGAGTAAACTGGAGGGTTCATTATAGGCTTGGACACAATGCTTTTTATCAATGAATAAAGGTGAATAATTTGCTTACACTGAGTGGTGCAGCCTCTGGAATGTCCAGGGTCAGGAAATAGGTCGTGCCAATCTTCCAAATGAAACTCTACTTTCGCCCGTTGATTTAGATCAACTTCCCAGTTTGAAATTAATTGTTGAACTTGAGCTGGAGTACTTGTTTGATATGCATGGGATGCATCATGGATAAGTTGAGAAGTTGGTTTAAGAATATGAACTCACGACTGATGGGAATGGATTGGGCTATTGCCTCCCCGCTTTCCCACTTTCCTCCCCCAACCACGACCACCTCAAACAGAAGAATCGACACCGGAGGTTGGGGGAGCCATAATGATTTTCAGCCAAACAATAGAGACAATGAAAGCCTTGAGACACACTGAACGAACCACAAAATTGGGGAATCATATCCAATTTTGATCTTGATAATTACAATGGTTGTGAGGACCTGACACATTATCACAACATAAAGGCAATATGCAGCTAACGTTAGGCATGAACCTATCAAATAGACTGGGAGTTGTATGAGTCTGCCATCCACAACATGAGACACCGTACCCCGACTCCCTAAGCCCAATTGAGACCACACACAAAGGCAAGACAAGATGGGTCTCCCACCTAAGGAAGAAGGCAACACACACTGGATCCTTGAGCCCGATTTTAGCCAAACTCGACAGTAAGACGAAAGGAATCGAGCACAAGAGGTTATGAATCCTTCCCACTCTCAGGAACATTAATTCAATTAAATATCCAACACAAACAAACAAGTATGAAACACCCATATAACTCCAAACCAGAGAAATGTATGTACATTCCCATGCGAGATAATAAAATACCAAAGAGAACAGATACAGTCATATAAAAATCAGACAGAACAAAGGACAATACTATGGAAACTTTTCATATTTCACGACACAGGTTCCATTTCCTTACAGATACCATATTAAAAAACTTGCCTCTTAAGATTTGAGAGATAGTAGAATAAGTTGCAGACCACGGGCGACGAGGAGGGGTAAAATAAATTACATACCCGACGGATGATGACATTACACTAAGGAGACCAGCTGTGTCTGAGAGACCAACTTCCGAAGCCTTCCTTCCAAACAAACACAAGCTAAATAGTAGCATTCTACCACCACCAATTAATAAAACCAAGCACAAAATGATTGAAAACTTAGAGCAGCGAGCCCTTACCACTTGGAGAGGGACATCACTCTTTCTCGTCACATCACTATTAATTGATAGCATACGCGTTGCTACCCAAACTTCATTGCCAAGCATGTGAGGGCTCTAGGTAAGTCGCCCTCTGACCCCCTCATCATTGGTCATGTTCATAACGTGGATCACGAAGAGATCCATTAGTTTTTTTTTAAATATAAATCTTCCGGGAAATCACATAATAAATTTAGGAACCGACGCGTTTCGAACTACCAAATATAGTTCATCATCAGGATAATGAAGATTGGCTGATCTGACATATACATTTATACCATGAAGAGAGAGGCAACGGTCACAACCCAAGAAAAGTTAAAAAGTTAAAAAAACGGTCAAAAAATAAGATTAAAAATAAAAATATAAAACAAACCAAAAAACCTTGAAATTACAAAAGTTAAAAACGGTCAACAATAAAAATAAAAATACAAACTAAAAGTTAAAAAGTCAAAGTCAAAGTCAAAAAATAAAAATAAATATATATATATATATATATATATATTTAATCACTAAATCAAAAAATAAAAATAAAGGATTTAATCAATAGATAAAAAACATTAAAAACGTTAATAAATAAATAAAACTAGAATTAAAAAACAATTAAGAAATAAAAATAAAATTACAACGGTCAAAAAATAAGATTAAAAATATAAAAATAAAAATTAGACCAAAAAATAAAATTATTCCAACCTTAAAATTACAAAAGTTACAAAGAACCCGAAACATAACAAATATCAAAACTAAAATAATATAAAATCAAAACTAAAATAACACCCCATGAAATAAGTTGAAAGTTAGGAATTTGACTTCTGCGACCCATAAATTATGTATCAAATCTTTCGGTGAAAATCACAATGGAGAAATTTGTGTCGACGCGTTTCGAACTAGCCAGTGTGGTTCATCATCAGGACAAGATACGAAATTTGATCTAGGACTCAGCTTAAATAGATAAAGAATCTCCAAATAGTTTGACCATAAAAAATAAAACTAACAAAATAAAAATAAAACTATAAATAAAATAAAATAAAATATAAAAATATAGAACTAAAAACTGAAAATAAAAATAAATAAAAATAAACAATAAAAACAACAACTAGTTTGACTAAAAATTAAATAAATAAATAAATCAAATAAAAATAAAATCAAAAAATAAATAAATAAAAATAAATAATAATAATAATAATAATTTTTTTTATTTTATTTTATTTTATTTTATTTTATTTATTTATTTTTTTTTTTAAATTAAGAATAAAAAATAAAAATAGTAAGAAATTAATAAATAAATCGATATAAAAATGAACATTAAAGTAAATAAAAATGTTAAAAAATAAAAATAAAAATAAAAATTTTAGAAAATATAAAAATAAATAAATAAATAAATAAAAATAATTTTATTTATTTATTTATTATTATTATTATTTTTTAACAATTCAATATATAATTTGAAACTAAATCAATTCCTTTATATATATATATATATATATATATATATATATATATAAAATTTTATTTTATTTTATTTTTATTTATTTATTATTATTTTTTTAAGGCAATTAATTTAAGAGTTAGATGAAAAACACATAATAAACATAACTATGCTAAAAAATAAATAAAAATTAATTACATAACAAAGAATAACAGAAAGGAAAAAAAAAAGGCAAAACAGGACAAGAGGGGAGAAAACGACGATCCTCAGACAAACAGAAGAGCAAAAACTCTAAAAGCTACGTATGAAGGGCAGGGATCCAACACCTGCTCACACTCCACCCATCATCTCTGTTAAGGTTAACATGCCTCTTTTCAATCTCAAGGGCCTCCCTAAACTTTCGGTGGTGAAAATGGTCCACCTTGGCAATGACCTCAGCATCTTCAATGCATTGAAGATGCTGAGGTCATTGCCAAGGTGGACCATTTTCACCACCGAAAGTTTAGGGAGGCCCTTGAGATTGAAAAGAGGCATGTTAACCTTAACAGAGATGATGGGTGGAGTGTGAGCAGGTGTTGGATCCCTGCCCTTCATACGTAGCTTTTAGAGTTTTTGCTCTTCTGTTTGTCTGAGGATCGTCGTTTTCTCCCCTCTTGTCCTGTTTTGCTTTTTTTTTTCCTTTCTGTTATTCTTTGTTATGTAATTATTTTTTATTTATTTTTTAGCATGGTTATGTTTATTATGTGTTTTTCATCTAATTCTTAAATTAATTGCCTTAATATATATATATATATATATATATATATATATATATATATATATATATATATATAAAGGAATTGATTTAGTTTCAAATTATATATTGAATTGTTAAAAAAAAAAATATATATTTATTTATTTTTATATTTTTTCTAAATTTTTTATTTTTTAACATTTTTATTTACTTTAATGTTCATTTTTATATCGATTTATTTATTAATTTCTTACTATTTTTATTTTTTATTCTTAATTTAAAAAAAAAATTATTTTATTCTTTATTTGATTTATTTGTTTAATTTTTAGTCAAACTAGCCGTTGTTTTTTTTGTTTATTGTTTATTTATGGTTTATTTTCAGTTTTTAGTTCTATATTTTTATATTTTATTTTATTTTATTTATAGTTTTATTTTTATTTTTATTTTGTTAGTTTTATTTTTTATGGTCAAACTAGCCGTTATTGTACAACGGCTATTTGGAGATTCTTTATCTATTTAAGCTGAGTCCTAGATCAGATTTCGTATCTTGTCCTGATGATGAACCACACTGGCTGGTTCGAAACGCGTTGACACAAATTTCTCCATTGTGATTTTCACCGAAAGATTTGATACATAAGTTAAAAGTTAAAAATCAAAGTCAAAGTCAAATTTTTTTTTATAACTTAAAAATAAAAATAAAAGATCTTAATCAATAAATGAATATATTAATAAATAAAAATTAGAAAAAACTAGAAATAAAAATACAATTAAAAATAAAATAAAAAAATAAAAATATAACTAAATTATTTTAATAAATAAATTAATCTAAATAAATCAATAAATAAAATACTACAATAAAATAAAAAGAATAAAATTAAAAACAAGAATTAAATTGCAATTAAAAATAAAATAAAAATTATTTTTATTTTATTTAATAAATAAATAAATATAAATAAAACTATAAATAGAAAACTAAAATAAAATAAATAAAATAATAGAATAATAATAATAAGACCAAATCATAAAAAATACCAAAGAATAAACTAAAGGAAGGACCATTACAGGGAGTGAAGAAATGGAATCCAACAACTGCTAACTTTCCATCCGTCATCCCTGTTCAACGTACATAGCCTCTTCTCAATCTCAATCGCCTCCCTAAATTTCCGGTGGTGGAAATGGTCAACCCTAGCAAGGAATCTAGCCTCTTCAATACAGATATGATGCTTCGTCTTCTCCGCATGTTCAACTAGCGTTGAGGACTTAGTTCTACCATGCCTAATATCCGCAGAATGCTCCTGGATCCTTTTATTAATCGATCGACCTGTTTCACCAATGTAGGGAGTCCCACAAGAGCATAGGATTAAATAAATACCTTTCACGCTTTTTGGGTCCAACTGGTCCTTAACCGATTTAAGGGAGCCCCGAATGGTGTTTAAAGGTTTAAAAGAAGACGAGATCTTATGCTTCCTTAAAATCTGAGCTATCTTGTCAGTAGTACCTTGAATAAAAGGTAAATGAACTCTCCCAACCGCATCATCCATTATATTTTTCTATCTAGGACCTTTGCTTGCATTCATAAAAGCCTTCAAACCCTGACTTCTGCTATATCCATTTTCTCCGAAGACCTTAAGGAGATGGGCTTTCTATTCATCTAAATGATCATCATCAGAAATTCTAAGAGCTCTCGTAGCTAAAGTATTCAGAACTCCAAGTTTCTGAGCAGGAAAATGATGAGAACCAGAATGCAGATACTGCTCCGTGTGCGTCTTTTTCCAAAAAACACGGTGAGAGAAAGAGCCATTATTATTTCTAGAGATGAGAACATCAAGGAAAGGAAGGCTCCCATCAGTCTTTGTTTCCATTGTGAACTTGATGGAGTCAGATTGATTATTCAGGTGCTGATGAAAAACCTCTAATTCTTGACGTCCATGAGACCAATTGATGAAAGTGTCATCCACAAACCGCTTCCATACCTTGGGTTTTAAGGGAGAAGACGCCAAAGTGCTCGATTCAAAATCTTCCATAAATAGGTTGGCCACCACTGGCGAGAGCGGGGAATCCATGGCGACACCACAGGTTTGCTCATAAAATTCTCCTTCAAAACTAAAAAAGGTAGAAGTGAGGCAAATTTCCACCAACTTAGCAGTATCAGGATCAATGATATGCCTGATAACTTCTACTGCCTCCATGATAGGAATGTTTGTATAGAGAGAAACAACATCAAAACTAACCAAAGAGTCATTAGGTTCACAAACCCAGCTTTTTAACTCATGAACAAAAGAAGCAGAATCTTTCACGAAAGAATCTGTCTGACCAACAAGAGGCTTTAGCTTGCGGGCCAAATACTTAGCTAGGAGATAAGTGGGCCACCAATAGTATTAACAATGGGTCTAAGAGGAACACCCTCCTTATGAATCTTAGGGAGCCCATAAATCCTAGGGGTGACAGGATTGCTTTCAATGAGCTTCGAGCTCATAGAACCCACAGTGCAGCTCAATTTAATAGCATTGGCCACCAACTTCGAGACTTTATTAATAGGGTTCTTAGAGAGCTTCTTATAACTCCCGCTATTACAAAGATGGTCAAGCATCTTTGCTTTATAATCCTCCTTATTCAAGATTACAATAGCTCCACCCTTATCAGCCTTGAGGACAACAATATCATGGTTTTGATTAAGGGTCTTAAGAGCCATAAATTCAAATTTGCTAACATTTCTCCTCGGAGGTTTAGCTTTCCTAAGAGCCATGGTGCAATCCTGTCTAATGACATCTTCCAAGTTTTTAGATAAATCTTTAATACCATATTCTATATTACAAATAATATCATCACGAGGAATCTTCTTAGGAGCAAGAGCGAAATTAAGACCCTTACCTAATAAAGAAAAAACAAATGAATCAAAAGAGAACCTAGAGAGATTAATAACTCTTTTATTATTATTATTATTATTACTACTACTAATATTAATACTACTAATGATATTACTATTACTATTACTAATGTCATTAATGCTAATGTTCATATTATTGTTATAACCATAATTATTACTATTAATGTTATTATTATTATTACTATAATCACTAATGCTAATATTATCATTACAAATATTGCTAATATTATTATTGATAATGTTATTATCCTTGTTAATATTCATAGTCATATTAATAATATTATTATTGTTAATATCATTGTTATAATTAAAATTAGTATTATTTTTACAACTATCAAAAATATTATTATTATTATTAACATTAATTCTATTATTAATATTGTAATTATTAAAGATGTTAAAACTATTACTATGGTTAATATCAGAAATAAAACTATTAGTCCTATAATCATTACCACTGCTATTCAAATTCAAACCTACGTTCATGTGAGAACACAAAGGATTCAACGGATTAGAGAACGCGCTCCCCGAACTTGCACCAACCCACTTGGCCGTGGAGGAAACCCAGGTAGAGGAGTTTGAAGATGACGGATTACATCCACCAATCGAACACGCTGAGGTTTCTAATTGCACCGGGCCAAAAACAACGTTATCATCAAGAACGTTATCATCAGAGGAGGGGCACGTCGATCCAGCTGACAGGTTCAGTTCAAGGGTAGAGGCCGATTTATTGCAACTTTCCACACAGATTGAAGTCTCCAACAACGCCATACTATTACCAACGATTGAAGTGTCATCCACACAGTTCAGAGGGGGGGTTGAACGATCCACGACATCACTGCTTGATAACCGGAGTCCTGCATCGCACCTTCCAGATGTTGAACCGGTAAGAGAGGCAACACCTCTATTCTCTAGCTTATCTTTCGACTTACAATGTGACCCAACCAAATCATTAACCGCAGAGACTTGCTCACTGTTATCCACACCATTCAGAGGGGGGGTTGAACGGTCCACGACATCACTCCTTGATAACCGGAGTTCTGCATCGCACCTACCAGACATTGAACAGGTAAGAGAGGCAACACCTCTATTCTCCAGCGTATCATTCGACTTGCAATGTGACCCAATCAAATCCTTTAGCGTAGAGACTTGCTCTCGGTTTACCCTACTCTAAGAACCGAAAGCGGGACATGCTTCTAACTTCGTAAGATCCGCGCTCCGATGGGACTGTTCAAACTTTTTATATGTTTATTTTTAGCAGCTTCCTCCAGACGCTCAGCTTTCAAGGCAGAAACAACATCAATCACCAACCAAAGCGAACCTGCAACAACAAAAGACAATTCCAAGTGGAGAGAAAGAAGTCTTCTGGAAAGAAGATCGAGATCTCTTCTCAACCAACAGATTTCAGAACGTAGAAGAGCCATACTGGCTCTTTCAAAAATAAGAAGATTCTTGTACGAATTAAGACGATGCTTAATCCTAGCAAAAGAGGGAATGACACAGGAATCTCTGCAACGCTTTAAAAATGAAAGATCAGCCAATTTCTTAGAAACCTTGAGTCGCATACGTTCGAATAATCGAACCTTATCATCAATAACCCTTCCGTGTAGGGATAAAAGTTGAGAGTGCAAGCTTCTGTGATCCATAACATTTTAAAATATAAATCTTCCAGGAAATCACATAATAAATTTAGGAACTGACGCGTTTCAAACTACCAACTGTAGTTCATCATCAGGATAATGAAGATTGGCTGATCTGACATATACGTTTATACCATGAGAGAGAGGCAACGGTCACAACCCAAGAAAAGTTAAAAAGTTAAAAAACGGTCAAAAGATAAGATTAAAAATAAAAATATAAAACAAACCAAAAAACCTTGAAATTACAAAAGTTAAATACGGTCAACAATAAAAATAAAAATACAAGCTAAAAGTTAAAAAGTCAAAGTAAAAAAAAGAAAAAAAGAAAAGAAGTTATCACTAAATCAAAAAATAAGTAAAAATAAAAATAAAGGATTTAATCAATAGATAAAAAACATTAAAAAAATTGATAAATAAATAAAACTAGAATTAAAATACAATTAAAAAATAAAAATAAAATTACAATGGTCAAAAAATAAGATTAAAAATATAAAAATAAAAATTAGACCAAAAAATAAAATTATTCCAACCTTAAAATTACAAAAGTTAAAAACGATCAACAATAAAAATATAAATAAAAATATACAAAGAACCTGAAACATAACAAATATCAAAACAAAAATAATATCCATTAGTTGTCTCGCACCCCGATTGGGGAATTATAATTATTAATTTTATTTTTTCTAATTTTTTTGAGTCAAAAAATTGTAATTAATAATTATAATTATCAATTTTATTAATTTAATTTATTTTTTTACGTAATTTGGCTGAGTAAAAATGTTTACATAATATGATAGGACAAGACATGACATTATGTCATCTCTTACATATTGGGTTGGAGAGCGTCTCTCAACACAATGATTGTTACAACATTGATGGCACATTTAACTATTAAGTTATCCAAATTCATTCAATAAAATGTTATTTGAATGTCTAATGATAATATTTGACATGAATCAAATATGAGAGAAAATGTTGAAATGGAACCAAGAAATGACACCCCAAGGGGGCTTCTTATTTAATTTTCCCATAATTAAATTGGAAGAGAAATTGTAATTTCATCTCATGACAACTTGTATTAGTTAACTAAGTCAAAATGACTGAGTTAGCTTAGGAAATTTGAGTTGAGGGTCAGAGAGTAGGCATGTAGAGTTATCCCATGATTTAAGGGGGTCCAATTACAGTTATTTGTGAGTTTTAATTAGTTAAATCAAGGAATTGAGTTAAAATCAGTTAAAATGGTTCTAACTGAAATATGAGCTAGTGAGAGGTACAATGAATTAAATCTGAATTAATTCACAAGTAGTGATCAATCAATTAAATGATAATTCAATATAAATAACTGTTGCATGTTAGTTCTAAGGAAGGCCCAATTGAGATTGAGGTTAAAGGGATGATAAATATCAATTGTATACTTTAGAAAATTGTACAGGTCAGTTATAGAGTCATGTCGAGGCCAAGGAAGCATTGCGAAAACAATTAGAAGGAATTTAATATGTAATAGGGTGAAAATTCCTCCAGGACTGCGTGAGCAAAGCAGGCTGAGCATAGGCTGAGAATTGGTTAAGTTATTGATTGATTTTGTCTAGATCAAAGTGAGACAGTTGGTAGAGTGCATGAGTTTCTCTAAGAGAGAAAAACATTTTATTGTTTCATGGTATTGACTTTATAAAATATATAGATAACAGGTTTTAGGCATTGTGCTTTCCCTAGATACATCTTGTGTTGTGCGATTGATTGTCTATTTCTCTTACTTGTTATGTGCTTGTGTGATTGTGTTTTGTTTCTGAAAATTCTAGAATGATTCAATATATTGTTTTAGTACATTACAAGATCAGTTTGAATCCCTTTGTTATATTTTCTACATGGTATCAAAGCACAAGGAATCAAAATAATAAGAGAAGAACAAATTTTGTTTTGATCAGGTTCGAATTTGCATATTTTTTCTTCCGGATCCAGCAGTAGATTAAGATGTCTTTCAATGGCTTGACACTTGAATACACACTCGAGGGAAATTCAAATTATATTGCATGGAATGATAGGATGGAGGCAGTGCTTGAGGACAAAGGACTGAAGGCTTTCATAGATACTGATGTTTAGTAGCCCGCAACAACATATGCTTAACTTCTTGATGCATGGAAGAAGAATGTAGCAAAGGCGAGAAGGATCTTGTTAGAGGGAGTTTGAGATCATATTTTCTTGAGTCTCCAAGGGAAGGCAACTCCATATGCGATGTAGAAGGCCTTGAAATATCTGTATAAGAATAGCAACGACCATAAGAAGCTAGCACTGAAAGACAAGCTCGAGAAGATCAAAATGGAGAAGGGCGACACGATCCAAAAATACTTGAAAAAGTTCACTCAGTGTCAAGATGAGCTTGGAAGTGCGGGGATAAATGTTGTTTGAGATGATTTGGTGAGCCTAGCTCTTCTAGACCTTCCCAAGAGCTGGAATAGCTACTAGGAATTTGTTAATGAGAGGAAGAAGCTGCTGGATTGGGAGCAACTATGGTTCGATTTGGCATAAGAAGAAATTCAACGGAGCACCAGAGATGGATCCTCATCAAAGACTGATGATGAGGCGAATTGTGCCTTGGCTGAAAAGGCAAAGAAAGGAAAAGGGAAAGAGTCCCATTCCAAATACGAGACTTATAAGGTAAGAAATAAGTGAGACTTGTGAAATTTAAAATGTTTCAATTGTCATGAGCATGGAAACTATGCCACAAATTGTCCACAAAAGAAGAACAACGAGAAGGCCTCGGGAGGAGAAATAGGTGAAGCATTGGCTTCACAGTTCTAGTTGGAATTCACCCTCATTGCATGAATGGTGTCATCGGTGATGGGTTTTGTGTGGTACTTGGATAATGGAGCTCCATTCCATATGACTGATAACAAATAACTCTTCAGTAGCTCGGAGGAGAAGGATCTCCCAATGCACATCGAGATGGGTGATGATGGGAGGTATAAAACTACTGGTGTAGGTATAGTTACCTTTCAGAGAGAGTCAGGTAATCCATTCACATTAAAAGATGTCATGTATGTTTTTGGCTTAAAGAATAATTTGGTTTATGTTGCTATGTTGGAAGATCGTGGCTATGATGTGATCTTCAATGAAGGAAAGGCGTTCCTTCGTTACAAAGCCATGAGACAGGTGAAAAATATTGGTGTTCAAGTAAAGAATATCTATAAAATAGATGTAGACGATTGCACAACACTTTGCAGTAAAGAAGAGAAGGTGGAAAACCGAGACATCAGTGAGTTATGGCACATGACGTTGGTCCATCTACACCACAACGCTTTGAGGATCATGCATCAAATTTATACAAGAATTGCAAAGGGTGCTCTTGCGCAGAAAGACACATGAAAAGGGTGTACATTGGGGAAGTATACCAAATCCACCTTTCACGATAAGGAAGGTCGAGCCAAGGCAATCCTTGAGAGAGTTCACTCAGACGTGTGTGGACTGTTCTTGATAGCTTCCACAACAAAGCACATGCATTATGTGATTTTTGTTGATGATTTAGTGTTGGATTTTCTTCATGCAGAAGAAAGATAAAACGTTCTCCAAGTTTTGTGAGTTCAAGGCACTTGTCAAGAAAGATACAAGGAAGAAGGTGAAGGCTCTGAGCAGCAAAAATTGTGGAGAATACATCTCTAATGAATTCAAGAACTTTTGTGCCTCAGAAGGAATTTGAAGAGAATTGGTTGCACCTCATAACCCACAACATAATGGAGTTGTAGAAAATAAGAACACAATGATTGTGGGAGGAATACGAGATATGTTGGATGATCAAGACCTACCATTGCATCTATGGGCGGAAGCGTGCAATACAACAATATTTGTGCAGAACAGAAGTCCTCATCGGATACTTGGGATGAGTAAACTAGGGGAGGATTTTTCAGAAAAGAGACCAGATGAGTCATATTTTAAATTTTTTGGTTCATCTGTTTATTTTCATGTGACCAAAGATGTCAGGAAGAATCTAGAGCCAAAAATAGAGTTTGGGATATTTTTTGGGGTACACTGATACACCTCACAACTATCGGGTGTACTTGCCAACACATAGAATGAAAGTGTTCAAAAGATATGTGAAATTTGATGAGGACAAAGCCATGAAATTGTACCTTGAGAGGGAGCTCGAGTTGCATGCAGTTGAGGAGCTCTTGGCTCCAAAGGATGAACCTCAGGATGTGGAGAAACCATGAGAAAAGGAACAGAGAGTGGTAGAAACTACTCATGAAGATGCATTCCCCAGATATGGAATGAAGTGCAAGAGAGAGGCTGAAAAATTATTGCTAGATGCGAGAAATAATGTGGGAGCACCCACATCACAACGCAGGAAAAGAAGGTCCCCAAAGAAGTACACTAGATACATGGACCTTATGAGCGAAGGTATTGAGATAGAACCATCCTCTTTTGAGGAAGAAGTGCAACAACCAGTGTGGGTTGAAGCCATGGTTGAGGAGTATGACTCCATCATAAAAAACAATGCATCGTAAGTTGTCCCAAGACTAGTGAGGAAGTCAATTGTAGGATTGAGATGGGTCTACAAGGTGAAAAATGCATCAGATGGGAGTGTGGAGAAGCACAAGGCTATATTTTTGGCCAGAGGATTCTCTCAGGTGGAGGGGATTGACTATGATGAGAATTTTGCACCAGTTGCAAGGTACTCATCTATTAGATCCATCCTTTCACTCTTAGTGCAAATATGTAAGATGGATGTAAAGATAACCTTTCGCATGTGTGAAAACCCAAGAGAGCACTGCATGGGTTGAAGTAAGCACCTCCTGCTTGGTACACCAGGATTGACAACTATTTCACTGGGCTGGGCTTCACCAAGAGTGAAGTAGATGCGAACCTGTCGATGATCTGATACTAACAGGTGATGAGGAGCTCATAAAGTCTTTCAAAGAGAATCTTGCAATAGAATTTGAGATGAAGGACATGGGGCTCTTGCACTAGTTCCTTGGATTGGAAATATGGAAAATAGATGGGGAGATATTTGTATCTTAGGGCAAGTATGCCAAGGATATTATAAGGAAGTTCCACATGGAGGGCATCAAACCCATATAGACTCCTCTTGCAGGAAACTGGAGGAAGGAGGATGCTACTTTGGCTGAAGTAGTGGATGATACTGTTTACAGACAGCTTGTGGGTTCACTCTTGTATTTGGTGAACACACGACCCGACATATGCTAGACAATTTACTAACTGAGCCAAGCTATGGTTAAGTTGACCAAACTCTTTTGGAAGGCAGGGAAGCACGTGTTGAGATATCTCAGGGGCACTACAGAGTATGGATTATGGTACATACAGAGAGAGGGAGTGATGCTTCAAGGCTTCACCGATGTAGATTGGGAATGGATTCCATTTGACTAGAAGAACACATGAGGAGTAATATTCAGCATATGATCAACAACCGTTTCATGGTACAACAGGAAGTAGAGATTGGTTGCACTCAGTTCATCAGAGGCAAAGTACATGGAAGCCAGTCAAGCAGCATGCGAGGCAATCTGGATGAGGAAAACACTTTTTGGATTTTTTGGTTGACATATGGATCCTACGGTGATACATTGTGATAACCAGAGTTGCATCAAACTTTCGGTTAATCCAATATTCCATGACAGGTCCAAGCATATTGATATCTGGTATCATCATCTTAAAGATTGTGTTCAGAGGCGAATTATGTCATTATAGTACATTCCCATGGAGGAGCAAGATGCAGACATCTTGACGAAGGCGTTGGAAAGAAGCAAATTCGAATTCCAAAGAGACAAGATCGGGGTAGCAGATAATCCCTTTCTTGTTGAGAGAGAGTGTTGAAATGGCATCCCTAGGGGGCTTTTTATTTAATTTTCCCTTAATTAAATTGGAAGAGAAATTGTAATTTCATCTCATGACAACTTGTATTAGTTAACTAAGTTAGAATGACTGAGTTAGCTTAGAAAATTCGAGTTGAGGGTCAGAGAGTAGGCATGTAGAGTTATCCCATGATTTAAGGGGTTCCAGTTACAATTATTTGTGAGTTGTAATTAGTTAAATCAAGAAATTGAGTTAAAATTGGTTTAATTAGTTCTAACTAAGAGATGATCTAATGAGAGGTCTAGTGAAATAAATCTGATTTAATTCACAAGTAATGATCAATTAGTTAACTTATAATTCACTATAAATAGATGTTTCATGTCAGTTATACGTAAGGCCCAATTGAGACTAAGGTTAAAGGGATAATAACTATCAGTTGTATAATTAGAAAATTGTACATGTCAGTTATAGAGTCATGTGGAGGCCAAGGAAGCATTGCACAATCAATTAGAAGGAATTTACTATTTAATAGGGTAAAAATTCCTCCAGGAATGCATGAGCAAGGCAGGTTGAGCAGAGGCTAAGAATTGGTTAAGTTATTGACTTATTTTGCCTAGATTAGAGTGAGACAGTTGACAGAGTGCAAGAATATCTCTGAGAGCAAAAAGCATTGTATTATTTCATGGTCTTGAATTTATAAAATATACAGATAGCGGGGTTTTAGGCAATGTGCTTTCCACAGATACATCTTGTGTTGTGTTATTGATTGTCTCTTTCTCTTACTTGTTTTGTGATTGTGCGATCGTGTTTTGTTTCTGCAAATTATAGAAGGATTCAGTATCTTGTTTTAGTACATTAAAAGATCAATTTGAATACCGTTGTTAGATTTTATACAAAAAAATGTAATTGGGTCCCAATCTCGAGCTACCCTATTTTAAATATTAGTATGTATTCATATTATAGAGTTAATATGTTGATCTTTATTCAACATCTATCATTGAATGGTTAAAGCAGCCAACTTATAATTGGGGAACTCGAGAGTTAAATTCCTGCTAGATCTAAGAGAACTGCACATGCACATATCCATTATTGATGAAATGGGAAGAAATATAAAAAATAATAACAAACATTTGAAGAAATAAGATAAATAAAATGTACAAAATATCTTGTTGGCGTTCACACAATCAATGATTGTGAATAAATATGAAAAATAACAACAAACATTTGAAGAATTTAGATAAATAAAACGTACAAATTATCTTGTTTATGTTCACACAATTGATAATTGTCTTTAGTATTAACATGATGTAGGAGCATTCGGCTAGAAAAAGCATTGTATTTTTGGTTGACTTAGTGGGTCTAATGTTTGTTAAAGAGTTTAATTTATTAATAGGAAATTTATATATTTTAATGATTTGAGTGAGAAATAGGTGTGTGAGGGTTTTAATGTAAATATTCTCAAATAATTGAGAACACAAGAGATATTAGACTTGTGAATATCTCATAAAGATCTTAGGGATTTAGTTGAGTCAAAAGTGGATTTAGAGGACTTTTAAAATATGGTTGAGTAGATTGTGGATCTGAACTAGAATTGGTTTTAGAATACTTTTGTAAATATTTGTAAGCCTCAGCGACATTAGGGAGAGGCCATTTCAAATGAAGAAAATCAGGCCATAGACAGATGATAGAGGATAAATTCTGAGTCTATATACATGTACATAATTTGTATGAATGATATAGTGTTCAAGTTTCTATGAAATGATGAACAATCATAGGAGTCTGTCATAAGCATGATGATTTAAGATATTTCTGGTGGTTGCACTTCTGCCCAAAATGTTAGTTGATCCTGTGTTGCGTTATTGGGAGATGCCTATTGTTGTAATAGGAATACAAGTTAATAATGATTTCTTGTGTAGCTATCAATGGTGACAAATTATTTATGGGAGGAGGATTAAAGTGTTCTAGACTAATGGAAGTTAACATATTATTGAAATGATTTCATTGTTAATCCCTTCGGTTGATGAATGATAAGTTTTACATTCCCAGGATTGCTGCTTGAATTATGTATGGGAACATTTTTACGAATCTGATGGATTAATTAACTTACATTGTGTGAAGTCTATGACAATACCAGAATTGTCTATGTAAATTCGATTCTGCAGAAGTCTTTGTATTATTCTATTGACTTAAGGGGTCAATCAAGAAGAGGGAGCTAAAGCTTTGAATTCGTTTTTAGGCATTGAAGCACTGTTTGCAGAGGTCGTGGAATCGAATCTGTCTCAAAGCATATTTGATTGTAATTGTTGAGCAAGCTTCTTGAAGATTGAAGGTGTTCCATTGAACCTAATTTGTGGAAGCGATCATGTAGATCATATAAATAAGGGTGGAGATGTGAAACCTTGTTTATTCACAAGATTTGGCTTCAACCGTAATTGGGTGTCGATCAACAAGATCGTTGAGGAATATTGCAAGGGGATCACTGAGAAAGGAATTGGATCCATTGTGAGCAAAGATCTAGGTGGACTCGATGTGAGGAATCGAGCTTCTCATATTATTGATTTGGCTAAACTTGTTCTGCGATCAAGCAAGTGAGGGTTGTGTGGGATTTTTATTATCACCGAGTAAACAGAGTAGGAGATGAAGGATGTTCTATTCCTGAAATAGAAGTTGTGTTCCTTTTCACGGAGTTTTGTTCCTATTCCAAAATTCTGTTCCTGTTTTAGCAATTTAGTTCCCGAACAAGTAGTTTGATTCTTGTTCTCTCTTCCAACGTTCTCACACACCAAGCTCAATTGAAGGTAAACGAGCACATGTTTTTTGAGGAACAAAGTGCTGACATGCTCTTGTGTTCCCTTAATCACACTCAGGTATTCCATTAGTGCAAAACTATGAAAACTAATCCTTCCATGTTTATGTATAGCGGATATGAGCGTAATTTTTAATGAAATTGATAGAGATGGAAGGGTTGAACTCTCTTTCTTGAGACTTGTAGTGTTTCCTAATGTTTTAAAGCTACCAATCATGGAGGAATAGACCTGGTAGGTCATCATAACATGATAGAAATGTGGCCATCATCCTACTAGTACCAATCCATCAAAATAATATGTATAGTCAATAAGGGTACCTTATGGTTGATATTTGCATAGACATGAATACCTATGATATCACATCAAACATAAAGAACTAACAACTTAACTTAGGGCGAAATATAATGAATCAATTAAAAGTAGTTTAAGGTTATGCATCAAAATTCATTATTATATCGACCAAAAGCTGGATATATTGATTAAAAGTAGTTTAAGGTTATGCATCAAAATTCATTATTATATCGGCCAAAAGCAGGATATATTGTAATCAATTAGAAGTCAAATTACTTTGACTTTTAATAAATCGAAAAAATGCGACAAAATTTTTCAAATATTTGTGATAAATTGGTATTAAAATAAATTTTCGAAAATCAAAAAATATTTTTTAACTTTTTAAAAATAAAATTTCTAAATTTTGATTGGTGCTAGACATTGAATTGACAATTTTTATCTGGTATAAAATAGATGTGTTAGATTAAAAACTAATTTTATTATTTATAAAATTTATAAAAAACCTCAAAACTACACGTGGCTCATAGTACTGGCACACACACAATGACCCCCAAGTAGTACATCATTTGATGTTGACGCGCATCACTTCCGCCAGACACATCATGTTTATCAATTCTAGGAATTTTTTAATAGTACTATCCAACCTATCACTGATCATATATACACAACATATCTGCCAGGTTTATTAATGCGGATTAAATCCAAACCTTTGATACCTTATGCGGAGTATTGGTTTGTATTAAACTATGAGTATTAGGTAAGCATAGTCTCCATAGAAAATTTGTTGGTATGCATCTTTTGTTAATTTCTTCCCTATATACCAAAATCAATAGTTGCAATGTTGTTGTTGTTTTACATATATCTATAGACAAAAAAAAATAATCACATATAATCATATAAAACATTCAAGATAGTAATGACACCTAATTTTACTTTTCCAATAGTCAAATTAATAGAAAAGGAAATTCGTTTTTCCTAATTATTTTATTAAATAGCAAACTTAATTTATTTTTAGTCAAATTAATAGAAAAGGAAATATGCTCTCCCTAATCATTTTATTAAATAACAAATTTAATTTATTTTTGGTCAATGAAAGGAATAAATATCAATATGATAGCATTTATGGATAGGATTAAGTAATTATATTGTCAATAATTAAGTTCATCGATAATTAAAGAAACATTTAAAAACAAAAAAAATATTTTTTAGATTAAAATTATCTTTACAAACAAGATTTAAACTAGCAATTGTATCACATGTTGCAAAGGAAATGTCGTAAGGCATAAATTGAATCGTGAGATATATATTAGATCATTGAATATCAAATTTAGTAAACAAAATGTCATTAAAAGTTAGAATATAAAGAGAGATCACTTAATCAAATTCCAAGTTTTAATAGCAAATATTTAATAAAAAATGTGCTCTTTTTAAATATTGAATTGTCTCCCTTGATCAAAATATTATAGTATATCTACACAATTCCCTCAAAAATTCTATCAAATATTACATGAAATTATAACTATGTAAATTAAATTTTTGAATAGAGATAAATGATAAAAAATATAAATTTTTGATAAAAAATAATTTATGGAATCAAATAAAATGGAGAATTTTCATTGACTTGTAAAACAACAACAAACCCCACGGGCCACTCACTTGGCTACTCTGAAAACTGGTCTGACTCCAATGAATTCCATTGTGACATAAAAACCCAAATGAGATGCCAACTCATGTGCTTCGTTCTTAAATCTTAAGTTCTAACATCATTTCATTTTGCACCTCGTGGGCTTCACATCATTTCATGTTGCACTTGGTGGGCCTCACAAACGTTTTCACTAAAGCTATGTAGAAAGTGATGTGCTTGAAAATACATTATACAAACTTTTATAATGCAATTTTATCTGGAAAATCACACCACAAATAGTAAACAAACACATCGATATTTACAACAGTTCCGACACACAGGAACTGAGTCATGAATTATTAGAAAAACTTTGTATTTTATATCCATAGGACCTTTCCATTTAACACCTAATATAACGTATCTAGCCATAGCTATCCAGTCTCTATCACATATATTATTAATTAATCATTTACAATTGCAAGGGTCACATGTACAGTTGGCTCCACTCTTGCAACAGTTAGAAGCAAAATACCCACTCTCTACTGCAACAGTAGCAGAACCCTAAGCACAAAAACCACTCTCTACCACAACAGTAGCAGAACCCTAAAATTTCTTTCCATTTCAACAAATTTTCCCATAAAAATTTACACACTCTCTACCGCAATAGTCGCTGAACACTAAACTTTCCTGCCATTCCAACAAACTTTCCCATCAAAACTTTACCCAATCGTAAAGTTCTAGCGCCATATGTATGTTTCTAGGAAAAACTATAATATACAAGTCTCACTTTTATAGCTTTGGTGGAAGTATATAGTATCTAATTTCCCTTACCCTTTAAGAAGCGTCCTCAATTATTGTACCATCGACCTCGACATCCAATCTAGAAATCTAAGGTTATTATAAATTGATCAAGTGTATAGAATTTTTAGGTTGGTGTTCTATGTGCACTAAAATTCCGATGAGGTCCATCACTATGTATGGGGTTCATTGCAACCTTGGATATATTATGTGAGTTGTTGTGATTTTTTTCTTGTGGCTACAACTTAGTTTTGGTTATCACCTAGTTATCATGATTCAAAACTTTGTTATCATCTTAGATCCTTATAACAATAGATATATTATGTGAGCTAATGTGATGTTTTGCTTGTAAGAATGATTCAAAAATCAGTTATTATACCACAATATTGACTTTCTCATTATATGTTTTGTTTATGAGCCCTTTAAAAAAACCACAAGAACATTTGATTTTACATTGTGATCTCCCGAGCACGGGTGGGGGTTTCAAAATCTGGAGAGTAAATTGAGCGGTTATTGTTAGAAATAGTTGTATAAGATGGAAAATTTGAATGGTTTGTAGACAATATGGATGTCATAACATATATCTATTTTGAAAGTTTTAGTGTTTATGGCCACCATCCATCTAATAGGATCCATTTCAACTGAGAACGTCAATACATCACTGTGCATCTAATAGGATCCATTTCAACTGAGAACATCAATACCTCATTGTGTGAATGATGACTTGTGACATCCCTAGCTAGTTTCTTTGATTGTGGATCAAGTTATAAACTAATAACTTGTGAAATCCCTAGCCATTTTCTTTGATTGCGGATCAGGTTATAAACTATAATATACTCTCTCTCTTCAAAAGACTCTACATTAAATATATTGGATGGAAGGAAAGGTTATGATAAAACTTGTACAAAAAACCCCTTAGGGTTGTCTCAACTTACTCTATTGTTAATCACATAGTGTAAATTTTGTAAAACTATAATCTACACTAAGGACTGAGTGGGTTTTTTCTTTTGTAAGTTTTGTTTGGAATTGAAAAATAAAAAAATTATAAAAGCTAAAATTATGTAGTGAAAAACATTGTTTAAACTTTTAGAATAAAAGTTGAGTAAGTTTGACATCATATAATATGAAAATTGTTTATGATTATAAAGTAAAAAACATGTAAGATTTTTTAGCTACAATTAGGTAATTAAAGATATGTATATAGTTTTTTTTAAGGGAAGAAATTTGATATTCATTAACAAAAAAAATCACAAAGAGTATGTATGTAGTTACAAATTGTTATGTAGTTATAAACTATTACAATTAAGTAATTAAAGGTTTAAAAATTTTCATTATTAATTTAATTTTTTATATATTAAGAAATACTACTTATGAATAATAAAACAATTGTAACATAAATAATATATAACAAAAAAAAACCATGTATTTTTGGAATAATAAAATAGTTTTAACAAAAATAATATAGAACAAGAAAAACTATGTATATTTGGATGTATGAAAATTTAGATGCATTTTATTAAGTAAAATTTTAAAAGAATAATGGTTATAAACATTTAAAAATAATTTATTAAATAATTAGTTTGGATCTATATTATTTATGAGATGGACCAATTCTCTTTTCACTATAAAAGAGGTTTGTATATCAAGACATTTGATCTCTCTTGGCCCTTGGTAGATCCAAAGTTGAGGTTGATCTTGGCTATCTTAATTTCCCCCTTTAAATAAACTACATTCCACATGAATACCATGGGTCAATACCATGGGCTGTTTTTATAGTTTAATATTATTTTATTTGGAACAAAAATGTAATACTTAAATATATAAATAATTATTTTCCTTTTTCATATTGTTTTTTATCCATGTAAATTAAATTAATTGGTTTGTGTGGAGTTTAATTTTATGATATAAATTTTATTTAAATCTAACAAATTTTTAACAACATCATTTTAACTTAAAAGTCACCAAAACCTAAATATTTATTAAAAAAAATTAACATTATAAAAAACATATATAAAACTATTTACTTGTGATCTAATGGCCTAAAACATTTCAATCGTCTAACATTTGATCCAATGGGTCAGACATGGAAACAGTGGCAGCTAGGGGAGTTGTTTTCAAATAATAACTTGTAACATGGATTGTTGAATCACGGGCTTTACCTCCTGGTTATGATGGTATGTTGTGTTTTTTGTTCGTCGAACTTTACCCTTCAATAAAAAGGCATCATACTTCAGGTTGCTCAACAATGAATTCACAGTGTTTTTCGTCAGATTTCACCAATCAAGCATCATATTTCGCCATGTTCAACAATAAAAAGGAATCAGAGTTCACAATGAAAAGACTCCATTGAACACTGTAAAGTTTAATCACAGTGTAAGCCCTCTAGCAAAATTTTTATATTTTTTTTTGGGATATATTGAACTGTTTTTTATACTTTTGTAATTTGTCTAACATAAGAAAAAAAGAAAGGTAAATATCCTGAGGTGGTATACACGCAAAATCATATAATGCCTGCACAGTGTAATAACAACCAACAATACATAAATATATTATCATACTTCTTCATTAGACTTACCCTGTTCAACCAGCAAAAGTTAAAATGGTGGCGGCATGCACACATTTCTGGAGGTCCAGAGGGCGTGAATAATAATTGTATCCAACAGATGGATTGTCTCAGCGGATCCTGCTGAGTAACCGAAGCCCTACCCTATGCTAGCTTCTAAATAATTTCTTTAGAATAAGCGTTGTTCTTGGTGTGGGAGTGTGGAGATGCACTACCATTTATAAAGTAGCTTCAGAATTCTCAACATCAAGCTAAGCAGAATAACACGTAATGCCAAAAGGAATGGTAAGGAAATCTTTGTAGTTTGGTCGCCTTTCTGGGTTTTACACTAGAGGGGAGGGGAGGGGAGAGGAAGTTACAAAATTAGTTAGGTTCAGGAAAAGAATCCCAATCTAGCAAGTAAGTGCAAAGACCAGAAATTAAAGGTCACATAGCAATATTGGGTCCCCTCAAAATTAGATAGACTAGAATATCTTGTATCACGGACTCGGGGAATTCCCTTCAGGTTGAAGATGAATAAAAAGCTGTTCATTCAACATTTTTTAAAAGAAATCATTTTCCTCGCATAGGAAAGTTTGGGTATTCCTTGGAAATATGATCATTATTCACTTCAATAATTTTTCAAGACAGAACCACACGGATCCTGCGTCATTGGCTTTGCCACATAACAGGCTATCGTTATGCTAGGCTACATCAAAGCATCACTGTATAAAAAGGCATTAGAAGGCTATGGTTATGCAAGATAAAAGGTCATTAGAGTCATGATCAAGATTTAATTTTAAAGCTCTTCAGGAAGAGATCTTGTGAATGAACTATTAGCAAGATATACATCTACAAAACTAGTTGCAGGATCTAAAAGTTAAAAAAAATACCACTGGTCAGTTTTCTTCAAGGCCCATGGGCATAGATGCTCACAATAACGCAAAGTTAAAAACACAGAAATACTTAAAAATAAAAAACAACTGTGTATTTTTGTCCCTTTGCAACATAAATACACACAACATAAAATTGTCCCTTTGCAACAAAGTGATTGTGAAGTTGAGCAACAGTTTCATGCGAGAATGCAGCTTCATTAGAAAGTTGGCCATTGGAACCCATCAGCAAATTTTTTTTTGTCACCAAATCCATGTCTAAAAATGTGGCAGCGGTGAATGTATTTTGTTGCCATGCTTCCCAGAACGGCCTTCTTGGATCACAACCGAGTAGATATATAGAATCACAACTAACATGCCAACGAAACCAACAAATTAGAATTTTATTTTTTACTACTGAACACTGGATCAAGAAAAAGACCTAAAACTAAATCTTCAAACTCGTGGATCAAGAAAAAGCCCCGAAACTGAATCTTCAAACTCTCGGTCGATGAAATGCTTCGTATACTTTACTGTAAACTGACTACAATACAAAGGGGCTCCTGCAGTTGGTTTTACCACCAACACAAGCGAGCAATGGCATATTGATGGATAGGTAATTTGGAATGGCAGAGCAACTACTTTGCAACTGCTGCCACCTGTTAGTGTTGAATGGATGGCTGTGAATGATCTAATCGTCTAACATAGGATCTAATGGTACATATTAGGACAGAAAGACAGTTAAGAAAGTTATTTTCAAATAATAACGCCTTACGACGTAATTATTATAATGTATAAATTTAAGAGAACATTTCATTAAGTAAATTTTAAAAACTTTACTCTTCTAAATTATTAAAAAATTATTTCAAGTGATTTTCCTTAATAATAATGAATTACCTTACATCACATTTAATGATCGGTAAAAATTATGTTCAAATAAATTATCATAAATTTGACCACATTCTTTAAAAAATAATTAATAATGATTTTAAATTTCATTCATCAACATTACTTAGAATAAAACTTTTGTTTAAAAAACCATTCCATAATCTCGATCTGGGTGTGAGTTGGAGGCAATAAGACTGCATCCGAATGATGTTTCCAATTTCTAGGTGCCCAATCCTAGTCATACCCGGGGCAGAGCATCTCAGTTCAAACAAACTCTTCACTTGTATTGGTTGATGAAGAGCCTCTTGACCAAAGCCTTAGAACATATTTCGTTTGGTGTGGTCATGACCACTCATGGGTTTCCAGATTATAGCAAGGAATATCAGAAAATTCAGTTTTAACTTTAGAAATAGAAAATTCAGTTTTAACTTTAGAAATAGAATGGTCGCCTTAACTGTATTGAAAAACACATACCATTTATCCCTCAAAATGAGCTCCCTGACTCCAACACTAAGGACCTTGCACTTGTCAAGTCTACGGAAGATGTTTAGCTTGGTGTCAGTCCCTCTGTCTTACCTTTAATTGTATACATCAGCCTTATAATTTCCAGTATGTTTATAGTTATGTTTACAATTATTTAGATTCTAGGCACTGTAAGGACAATCAAACTTAGTGAATGATTATACTTAATACATTTTTCTTTTGGATGGCCTATCATGCCATTAGGTGGCCAACAAATCTGGTTTCCCTCTGGGTAGGTTGAGACCACCTAACCATATAGATATGGATGCAACTTGCCCTATTTTGAAGTTAATGAAAAAGAAAGATCCTACCAAACTTTATAAAAAAACCATTCCATAAATTCCAATTATATATATATATATATATATATATATATATATATATATAAAAGAGTAAGTTAGCCCTATAATCTTAAGGGTTTCTAAAAATAAAATAAATCAAATCAATAAGAGATTTGTAATCATATATATATAACACCAAATCATATAATCTAAGTGTTTTTTTTTTTAAATAAATTAAATCAAATGGTTAAGAGATTTGAAAAGTCCCTACATATTTAAATTTGAACCACTTAAATTGAACTCAATTTTTATACCTACATTACTAAAATTATTATTATTATTATTTAAAATTGAGAGTGCAAGCTTCTGTGATTCATAACATAATTATAAATCTTCTGTGAAATCACATAAGAAATTTTTGGAACCGACGCGTTTCGAACTACCAACTGTAGTTCATCATCAGGATAACATTTATACCAGGAAGAGAGAAGCAACCATCAAAACCCAAAGAGTTAAAAAAGGGTCAAAAATAAGAAAAAAATACAAAAATATAAAATAAACCCAAAAATGTAACTAACCCATCCTTAAAATTAAAAACGGTCAAAAATAAAAAATAAAAATATAAAAAAATAAAAATATAAAAAGAACCAAAAACATGATTACCCCTTCATTAAAAAACACAAATCAAAACTAAAAATAAAAAAAATAAAAAATAAAAATAAAAAATAAAAAATAAATTTTTTTAGTCAAAGTCATAAATTATAAATAAAATAATAACATAACATCAATAAATAAAATAAATTAATAAATAAATACATGAATGAATAAAATTAAAAACTAGAATTAAAATACAATAAAATAAATAAATAAATAAATAAAATAAAAACAAAAATAAATTATTTGTATTTTATTTTAATAAATAAATAAATAAATGAATATAAATAAACCAATAAATAAAATAAAATAAATAAAATAATAGAATAATAATAATAAGACCAAATCATAAAAGTAAAAATAAAAACCTAAGAATAAAAGGAACCTTACAGGGAGTGAAGAGATGGAATCTTATGATTTTGACTAAATTTTTTTAATTTTTAATTTTAATTTTATTATTTTATTTATTTATTTATTTTTATTTTTATTTTTTTTTCACTTAATAAGTTATTTTTATGGTGGGAGTTATTTTAATACTATTTTTAGTTTTGATTTGCGTTTTTAATGAAGGGGTAATTATGTTTTTGGTTTTTTTATACTTTCATTTTTATTTTTTATTTTTGACCGTTTTTAATTTTAAGAGTGGGTTAGTTACATTTTTGGGTTTATTTTATATTTTTATATTTTTTCTTATTTTTGACCATTTTTTAACTGTTTGGGTTTATTTTATATTTTTATATTTTTTCTTATTTTTGATCGTTTTTTAACTCTTTGGGTTTTGATCGTTGCTTCTCTCTTCCTGGTATAAATGTGTATGTCAGATCAACCAATCTTCATTGTCCTGATGATGAAATACAGTTGGTAGTTCGAAACGCGCGTCGGTTCCAAAAATTTCTTATGTGATTTCCAGGAAGATTTATAATTATATTATTTAAAATTATTAATTATTTTTTGCATAAGAATATATGATACTTGTTTTATTAAAAAAAAAAAAAAAAAAAAAAAAAAAAAAAAACCTTATTTTTTAACGTCCATAAGGCTAAAAATAAAGGCTCTTGTGTAGCCTTATAATAAAGGCTCCCAACTTCTGGAGAAACTTTTAGCTGAATAAATTATCCCAAAAACTAACTACCAAAATATCTACATAATTTTCAGTGGTTTCTTTGATATCTAAATCTAATATTGATTAAAACCTAATTAATTTTGGTTTTTTTTAAATGTTAAACTTGTGTTTTTGTTATAAATTTTGAACATAGACTGTATAACCCCGAGCTTGTTATTTGATGGGAATTTTTCTGAGGCATCTAAACTGGAAACCATCGAGTGACATGCAAGCAAGAGCAACGACATACAAAGTTTCAACGTTTTAACATGGAAACACTCCTCTTATCAATTTATTGGTAATCCCTGCAACACTATCTATGTGTTTGATATAATTTGCGTGTTGATCGGAGCAGCTTTACCAAATACTTTAGCGCGATTCTTGTAATTTCTCTGGTTCGCGGCTGCGGCTGCGGCTATTGTAGTTCTTGATGTGTGTAAATTAAATCCTTTGTCACAAAATCTCGACGACCCCCGACAAAAACTGTATCTCGAAAACTACCAAAAAAAATTGGAGTACTTAAAAAATTTGCATTTTTACAATTGGTCATTTTCAAATATTCTTACTTTTCTGTAATTAATGATATAAATTCCATAGTTGCATGCTTTATAAAATTATATGGTATGCTTTTGTATGTGTATAATTCAACTTATTTCATTTACAAATATTTTTAGCTTTTTATAATTAATTATGAAATTTGATATAAATTGCATATTACATGTTTTATAGAACTATTGCCATGCGTTTTTTTGCATATTACCTTATGAAATCTTTATGGGCAGGAAATCTGTGCCTACAATTTTTTAATATCTATGGGCTTAAGTTTCGTTGGGTGAAACCCACGAGACGGAGGTTCAAATCTATCTCATTGAGTATATGGCCTGTTGTGTCTTCGCTAGAAGAGTAGGCGACCCCATAGTGGACGTCTCGGCTCTTGTTGAGGCATAAGTTAATTGCTATTGCAGTGATCTACTAGCTAGCTTCATGTGATTATATTAGGGTAGTGACCAAATAAACATTCAGAAACACCCAAATGACAGTTGGCTTTAAATTGACATGATGTTGAATGGAACCAATGGGACCTTCAGAAACACCCAAATGCCAGTTGGCTTTATACGAAGACGATGTTGGTTTCAATATATGAATTTCGTTAGCGCGAAATATTTTCATTAACAATTATTTTAAATTTCTTTAGTATATTTCTTAAATAGTTTTTTCAAAGCATATATTTATTTTTAATTTATATATAAGATATTAAGTTTGAACTCTCATTTTATATAAAATATTTTATGAAAATAAAAATTGAAGCTAGTGAAAGTAATATATATATATAATTTTTTTTAGTGTAATAAAAATTATATTTATAAAGTGTTTCAAAAATATCAGTTTTTTTTTTTTGTTTTTTTTTTTTTAAATTGGAATAAAACTTTTTTAAAGCAAATTTTGTGAGAAGTTTTTTTTTCAAATAATTTTATGTTCTTAGATATTATTTTAACTAAATAAACTGATTGTACACAGTTCATGTATGTACATAAACAATCATATGCCACCATGTGTCTCTCGTTCTTCAATACAAAAAGAATTATATTAAATATTTTTTAAAAATGTTA
This sequence comes from Pinus albicaulis, assembly GCA_034641835.2. Taxonomy (NCBI): domain Eukaryota; kingdom Viridiplantae; phylum Streptophyta; class Pinopsida; order Pinales; family Pinaceae; genus Pinus; species Pinus albicaulis. The sequence continues at coordinate 1,245,013,438 of CM076583.1, forward strand.
ATGGTTTTTTTTTTAATTATAGTGTTATTTTAAGAACATTAGTTTTATATATTTAAATATAATGGAAATAAAAGTGTTAAATTAAAAGTGGTAACCAATAATTAAATTATAACATTTTAAAAATTTATATCTTTTTGTTATTAATGATTTTTTTTTTTTTTCTTCTTCTTCTTTTGGTAAAAAATTCAATCTTTACTATTGTATTGATCTAGTTTTATCAATGGTCACAAATAATCTATTGGTTGCTACTTTGAGTGCACATTATTTTTGTACTTTTTACTTAGGTACTCACATATTGACACGAGTGTTAAAGTGGGCATTGTTTAAGGGGATCATTTTAGCATTCCTAAGGTTGGAGGTTTCTTCGCAAATCTTTGTCGTGGTGGTCATTGTAATGACCAACAGTCATATACATAACGAACATACTTAAAATACTTTGTAGACAAAGTCATCCATTATAGGACAATAACTGTAAATTGTTTATTGTATAAAGAATTGATGTAGGATCATTACAAATGAGAATGGGGGCCTGCTTATATACCCTAGGTAGGTGCCCTTTCACAAATGGCTATGTCTCTAAGATATGCCTCTTCATCACTGACTAAATAATTATTAGTTAATTACTTATTAATTGTTATTACATTTATATTTATATTTTTATTATTTTATTATGAATTATATTCATAACATAACCTCTCCCTTCAAGAAGCTTTGTCCTCAAAGCTTACTTAAGAACATCTTCTCGTCTCTGTACTTCCATCTTCATTGATACAAGATGACATGATACTCTGAGTGATAGAAAAAATGGTCGTACTGAGAATGGATCAAACCATCCTAGATTAATCTTCTGGGGAATACTCTGATCTTTGGAGATGAGTGGTGAATAATTATCGTATGAACGGATTCTACACGTTGTAGTAGTCCTAGGAACATAAATTTGTCATTTATTTTCTGAGTGATACCAGTATGTAGCTTGACTGGAAGGTTTGCTCCTGTAATTCGAATGTCGATACATAGCTCATTTGGTTTGGTTTTCCTTTATCATATTAGTGGTTGATTCCTGATTTTCTTTAGGTGTTGTTGTTGTGGAGTTAGCGACTGAGTCATCATTTGGAATGTCCATCCTTTGAATTGAAAATTTTGCATATGTTTTAACTTCTCTAAATTCCTCTTCTTCCTTACTTGTGATATTGACTGAATCAATATTTATCCCCTTATCTTCAACTTGGACTGAAATCACTGACAACTTCAATACTTCACTTTGAAGTTGTTCTAGCTTGTCATTCAACGATTTCTTGTCATTTTTAAGTTATTTTATTTGCGTAAGTAGGGTTTGGTTATAATTCTTTAAACGTACAAGTTCATCCATTTCTGAGTTGTAGAATTTATTCTTAGTAGCTTCATCATATTTTAAACTTTTGATTTGTTCTAATAATGTTTGGTTAAGGCTCTTTAAACGTAAATATTCTTCTTCTTGTTCTGATAAACGCTTCTTGAGTTCCTTCTTTGATGCTTTAGCTTTCTTGACTTGTTTGAGTAGTTTTTCTTGGTGATCTCTGAGGAGCAAAATTTCTTTGTCTTTGCTGCAAATGACTTCTTCAAGCTCTTTTTGCTACTTTGATATAGTTTTTTTGTTATCTTGAAACACCAAGTCTGAAATATCCTTAAAGTTTTCTAATGAAGATGTTATTGATTTTGATTTACTTGTTATGTCTCGAAATGTGACTATCTTCCCCTTATAAGGAAACGTCAAAATTTGTTTCTCTATGTTTGACATGAATGTACGCAAATCCTTAAACCAAGGTTGACCGAGAATGATGTCAATCTTTCTATGATACATAGTCACAACACGAAATTGCAATATGTACTCATATTGATCTATTGTCACTTGTAAATCACTAATTTCATATTCTTTTCGGCCACAAATATTTTTCTTTTCACCAATGTTTGACTCTAGAATTAATAATTGATTTTCCAAATTAATATTTATGTAGTTTTCCTCGTCGCTTGTGTTGATACCGATATTAATTTTTTTTCCTTGGATACTTCCTGTTAATGTAATTAATTTGTGATCTATAACTGAAAGACCTTCGTAGGAAAATCATTCTTCCTTCATCATTTTCGATTTAGGTTCCATTTTTCATCTTGAATTGAGCTTGTTTTTAAGGTAACCCATTCCTTTTTTTTTTTTTTAATAAATAATCTAATTAATTAAATGATTTTAATTGATATATATATATATATATAATTTTTTTTTTTTTTTTAAATTTTGTTAAGGTTTTTTTTTTTTTTTTTTTTTTTGGGCAAATGGTTGTATTTGACCTTTCCAATATCTCCCTATTAAAAAAAAAAACTCCAATTAATATTATTTTTTGTTTCTTTTATTTTTATTATTGTTATTATTATTTATTTATATTTTAATTTTAAATAGTTTAATTAATTATATAATTCAATTGATTAATTCAATTATATATAGTTTGTACTATATATTACATATAATTAGTTTTTAATGGCTCAAAATGTTGGCAGTCGTTATATATAGTTGTAACTATATCTAACATAATTAATTTTTTTATGGTTCGAAAATATTGGTCGCACCGGTTGTCGGCGAGTATGTCTGTTGATCGGTGATAGCACAAAGCGGCTGGTGGGTCTGTTCTTTGGCCGATGATAGCACAAAGAGGCTGGCAGGTGTTTGATGTTGGGGCATCGGTACACCATTGAGAACATGAATTTTGTGGGGAGGTGCTAGTGGTTACAATGACCACCACAACGACAAGGTGGAGCATGATTATGTTGTAGCGTCGACCAGGCAGAGCAGGTATGGTGGAGAATGGTTCGACGATTGTCACGGTTGGACGAAGAAGATCACAACGATGGGGAAAAAAATGTTGAGAGTGGAGTTGTTACACTGAAAATTGTCATCCTGACATTCTGCTATGTGTATGAGCTCATTAATGCTCATACTTATCCCTTTGCAAGTCTAATATATCAGTTCCTCATGTCAAGCCTTGAAAATCAGAGAAAAGTTCCTAAAAATCTCCTAAACTTTGGTGTCACATTTTCTCTCTATCTTTCTTGCGGCCCCGCACCTAATGTTCAGCTTTCCTGCGTACCTGAACGCACTTTATCTGCGTTAAAAGTGCAGACCCCTGTAAGATAAAAAAGGGGCAAGTAATTTCCAAAAAGCTCAATAAAAGTGAATTCTAGAAGCTTCCAGAAAATATCTTGCGGTGATAGAACCGCTCTTATGAGGTGCATGTATCGCTTACCTTATGGAGCTAACCCCTTGATGTGAGGAGCTTATCCCTTTGAAGGAGGATTCTATCCCTTCATAGTTGGAACAAAAAACCTCCTCTTTTCCACTATAAAAAGAGGCATTGGGTAGCCTCAAAGGGAGTTGAAGCTTTAGAATATTTGAAGTTAAGTGTTGTTGAGATTTAAACTCAGTTGATTAAGAATTTTGTGAGGAGAGATTACATACCTCTATTCGTCTTGATTGGAGGAGTGCAGAGCTTATCAAAGTAAATGAGACTCCTGCTTCGGACCCCAGAAAGTCCTGTGCAACATCAAGGCTCAGGTTGTAAGGATTTTCTTCTCTTGAAATTAATACAAATATACTCATTTTTCTCAATAAGCTTTCAATCAATGGTTTATTTCATAGATTCCTTGATCACTATGATAAGCATGGTTTATGATGATTTCTATACAGGTGCTATGTAATATTTTGCTTGTTTGTGACTGTAGGTCTACGAGGAAAACTCCTTCAAGCGTGCGAGGGACAACAATGACTTCAAACAAGCGTTGGACAAATGGTAAGTCCTTAACACCTCGATAGAGCTTTTCATAGATCATATATGCTTAGAGAAAGATTAGTTTATTTGGCTGTTTGTTGCTAGATAATTTTAGTACTAGGGAGATTGGTCTTGTCCGCAAGACGGATTAATCCACACAACAAATTGGCGACTCTGCTGGGGAAAGAACTTGTTGTTTTTGGTTCTCTTTTATTTTGATTTGAGGAAACGTTTTTCTAGTTTTTGATTGATAGACATCTGCCTGGGTAGCTTAGGTTTTCTCTGTTTTTGAAAATTTTGAGATCTTTTATGTTTTTCTCTAATTTTTCCTGGGACCGCACTTTGCCCTTTTTGCACAGTTCGGGCAGTTTCGCATCTTTGCTTTAGTAAACAGTGCGGTACCGCACCTGTTACTTCTGCAAGCCTGCGGACCCTGTTAAAATTTTGAAAAACCTTTAGATTTCTTTCTTTAGTTTATCTTTATTTTGATTTAGAGTTTTTGATTTCTGCCCAGATTGATGATTGTTTCTGTCAAAAGCTTTGTGTGAATGAATCTTAGCAGTATTGGTGTTTTGATGATTTTCTATAAGTTTTGCATTTTGGATTGTTTTTCACTTGGTCTTTGTAGCGATTCGAAGCATTGAATGTTTGAAGTACCTAAGATTACATTGGTCTTTTGTCTTTTTCTGAATCTGACCTGATTGTGAAATCATCCTTTATTGAGAAATAGAGTTACTTGTTTCTTTGCAAATCTTCGAAAAGAAAGTTTGTTATTGGTTTTTGAATTTCATTTTTTATAAAAACATAATTGAGTGTTTTTGATCTGTTTGTTATTCTGAACGAATAGATCCTTAGTTTGCTGAATAACTAAGTAAAACATTCTTCAAAAAAAAATTTCTTAAAGCTTTTATTCAAGTAGATTATTAAAATTTGTAGATCTCAGAATTAGTTTTATAGTTTTGAGTGTTTTTATAAAATTTTGTAGATCTCCTTTGAAGGAAATTTGTTTTGTAACTTCAAGTTTTTGAAAGTGAAAGGAATTTATTATGAGCTTTGATAGTTTGTTTCATTTGGAGTTATTGCTGAAAAGACAAAAATATTTTCTTTCAATTATGTTTAAAGAAGGAATTGTTCATTAAAAGAATTGCATTCTCCAACTCTTCCTTAATTAGAATTTCATTGAAAGAAAATGATCTGATTATCATTTTTAGGTGCATTTTTAGTGTTTTTGGAAGTCGAGTCTTCACACCACCATAGTTTCATTTCCGCACCCATTGACTTAAGAAACGGCTCTTAAAAGTAACGCTTAATTAAAATTCATCTAGCAATCTTTTTATTTTCTAGGGCTCTTATCACCAACATAGCTTAGGCTAGTATCTTGGAGTAGGGAGTAATTATCTCTCCAAGGTAGTAAAACAAACAAGTAGACAAATCTTGTGGTAGGAAATAAATCCAATTGTTAATTTGGGAAGCTTCTCTTAAAGAAGTCAATCACGAGATCATGTCCGAACCTTTGAGGCAATCAATTCTATTCATTGGGGAAGATAGAAGATTTTGCGCGCATTACAAACGGTAAACCTTAGATTAACCATTCTCGAGGAGCCTGGGGTCACTTGTCGGTAAACCTCAGATTAACCATGTCGAGGAGCCTTCAAGGGGATTGAGCTTTGTTACTCTGCCCTTACGCGTGGGATCGGATCGTAGACTGTTCCCCCAGTTATATTTGTTACTATTGGTAACCTTAGTGTCCAAAAACTTAAGATTATTTCCTAAGGTGACGGTGAAGGAAAGATCTCACTGTACTTGGAGCAAATGTTGACTAGACTCACTTGGACTCTCTGGGGGGTTCTCTTCACACGAGATGGTTTTGTGAGGAAAATTGTGCCAGTCTGTTTCATTAAGTAGGTTGTCGGGGTAACTGTTCCAACCGCCCTTTCTGTATTAAATTTCTACTAAGTTGGATTTCATCACTAACTAGTGTTTTTAGTACGGGAAGTTACTGTTTGTGTGTGGTTTGAACTCCTAGATTTTTAAGCGTGTGATTCAGCTGTTTGTTTCTTTAGAGACTTTAGGTGTTTTCATTGAAATTTTATTTGTTTGCATGTGATTAGTTAAATATTTAATCGTGGCGGAATTGCCGAGACAATCCCGGAGACTACAAGGAAAACCCCTTGAATATACACCAAGTCAGCTTGAAGGGCTTCGTGCTCTGGTATCATCTAGTAGCAGTAGGATTAAATCAACAGAAGTTGGAACTTTATCCATAGTAGTTCATCCTGATTATCAAACACCCATAATAGAACAAATTCAAGAGCCGATTTCAGTTTCTGAAGTTACTGGTAGTATTTCTCCTACTAGTGAACTAGCTGACGAACCTGAAATCTTTGAACCTAAAACTGAACCTTCTGTTTTGGAAACATCCTCAGGATTTATTTCACTAACTTCTAGCGATCCTGGTTCACCTAGGGTAAGAAATATTGTCACTGACGATCTTCCATCTGGACTAATTTCTATTGAAGAACTTAATAATCCAGACGAAGAGTTATCTCTTCCCGACTCCCCTCAGTCTTTAAATCTTAGGGAACGTGAATCAATTTTCTACAGCCCTATTCGAACTATTGCTTGGTATTTATCCTTAACGAATTTTTTAGAGAATTCGGGTCTTGCTTTTTCTCCACCTCGAATTCCATTTCATCCAACACCCAGAGGTTACTATCCGTCATCCATTATGGCAGGAGAGTCATCCATGTTTTCCCAGACACCAGAAGCATTTTTACATGGTGGTCCTTCTGTTCCTTCGGGATATCAGGCTCTGTCTAGTACTTTCTCGGGGGCAGCTCCTCAACCGATTGAAAGCGTGTTATCATCTGGTTTAAGTGGAATTAAAACTGAAACGTCGAACGCAGAGCAAATCTTTATGATGTTTGGTAATATTCCGAATTCGCAACCTCAAGGCAGTCAGTTACCGCCTAGAGGGAAATCTCAGGGAAATCAGTTACCGCCTGGGGGGCAACCTCAAGGTAGTCAGTTACCGCCTGGAGGGCAACCTTCAGGAAGTCAATTACCACCTGGGGGTCAACCTCAAGGTAGCTTTTTCCCAGGACAAATTGTGGAATCATATTATTTTGGGGGACAACCCCAAGGACAGTACATACCTCAAGGATATCAACCTTCAGGAAAATACATACCCCAGGGTCAACCCCAAGCTCAATATGCTCCTTAGGGTCCTTATCAACCCCAGCTTCAGTACGCGCCTCAGGGTTATCAACCTCAAGGTCAGTACCCAATTCAAGGTTACCAACAACCTTCTGGTCAGTCATCTATACAAGGAGCCGGAAATTTACCACTTACTTATCAACCCTACATTCAACCAGGTTATGGTCCTTACGTTCAACCTTCTGCGGGACAATACCCCAGAATGAATATGGTGTGGGATCCGTCCCAATATCAACAGCCTATGCAGCCTAATGTGCAGTTGCCTTTTCAACTTGGACAGCCTTTGGTTTCTGGTCCAACCCAGCAACCTGTCCAGCCTACTATTCAAATTCCTGCACCTAGTTCCGTTCAGCAGTTTGCGCCTAGTACACCTCAGACTCCGCCTCAAACTGCTGCAACTGCTGCTACGTTTTTCCAACCTGTAACACCTATTTCTAGAGTATCTGTAACGCCGAGTTCGTCTATCCCTGCATCCTTGCAAATCCCTCAAGTCTCTGTACCCCAGTTAGGGCCTTCAGTTCAGACTTCAGTTTAGATGCCTGCAGGACAAGCCGGTACAAGTACATTTTTCACAAGTCAACCGCAATTCACGTATCAACCGTACCAGGGATATCCTCAATTCAGTCCCGGTTCACAAAATCCAAGTTATCAGTATCAACCATACCCTGGCTACACTTATCACCAGCCTCAACAACCCCAGTTTGGTCCGGTTAATCCTGGTTTTCCAGGAGGTTACACAATTCCTAACGCAAATCCGATTCCCAGTTATCCTGGGTATCCACCTCCTGGAACTGGTTTGGCTACTCAAGGTTTTCGTGACCCTAACCATCAGTTACCATTTATTGCAACTTTGGATTTACCTGATTTGACGCACCTTACGAATGATCCGATTTTCTATTATCCGTACTGGTCGCTAATGCCGCATAAGTTGCCCAGTGATATACCGAAATTCGAAGGTAAGTCAGGAGAGGATCCATCAAATCACGTCATGAATTATCACCTCTGGTGTGCGTCTAATTCAATCATTGATGATTTGATTCGCTTACGTCTTTTCCAAAGAACTCTTATTGGTCTTGCAGCCAAATGGTACATTGAGTTACTGCGAAGCTCGTTTAATAACTTCAGTCAGTTAGCAACTGCCTTCTTGACTCATTTTCAATTGCCTGTCAGATACGACAATGGCACGAAATTATTAACTTCACTAAAGCAATCTACGTCTATGTATATTTTTTATCATATTCATGAATGGTGACGTAGAAGACGTTTGGTGAAAGTTTATATTCTGGATCAAATTTTGGCAGAATGGTTTGTTAAATCATTATTACCCAAGATTACTAAAGATGTAGCTAAGGCTGGTGTTGTTACTGAAGAGCAAGTGATTTCTCAAGCTCAGTACCTTGACCTCGTTTATACGTAGTCAGGTACTTTACACGAAAAAATCCCCGACCTTCCAAAACAAGGTAAAATAGCTGCTGCTCCTTCAAGGTCTCATGCCGTTGATGGAATGATTGGTACAGTCAATACTAAAAGTAAGAAGAAATCTTCAAAGAATTCTTCTCCTATTATAACTTTACCAGATTCCCCGAAAGGCGAATCTTCCCCTGAAATTTCTGCCGACATTCATGTCGTAGAGACATCTACGACTAAATCGAAATCCGGTGGTAAAAAGAAAGGGAAGAATAAAAACAAAAATAATTCAAAAGAGAAAACTGATAAAAATGAATCCAATGACGAAAAGCGCAAACCTCGCTATCCTTGTTACATTTGTGATGAGGATCATTTTACTAAGGAATGCCCACATCGAGCAGAGGTTGCAAAATTTGTTAAAGGTTCACAACAACCTGCTGTCTTGAAGGATCCTTTTCCGACTCAAGATAGCAAGATGGTTGGTTCCACTTCGACTGCTTCAAAAGAACCTGTTTTGATGATGTCTCATGTAAGGATTGCGACGCGATCGCAAGATTATGGTACTAAGAATCCTGTTGATGGTAAAGAAGCATAATATTCTAATGCAAATGCACCAACTACACCTCCTCCTGTTTCTGGTCCGCTACAGATCGAGAAACAAAATCTAGACTTAATAATAAAACCGCCTGCTAAAGGTGTTCTTCGTAAATCAGCTTTCAATCCACATGCGAGAGCTGCTCAGAATTACAACATTGTTGAAGAATTAACTATTTCCCCTTCAGCAATGTCGGCTTTGGAAGTGCTGCAATCATGCCCAGCACAACGTAAATTTCTTTTGTCTGCTATAGGAGCTGTAGATGTTCAGGATTCTAATCTTATAATATTCGATTTAGAAAATAGTACACCTCGTCTACCTCATCAAATGGCTTTCCAGATACCAGTGTTAGTAAAAAACAGACCGATCTATCGGACTGTGATTGATGAGGGAGCTTCAACGTGTATTATGTCGATTCAGTGTTGGAAATCACTTGGTTCTCCTACACTTAACCAATCTCCGACGATTCTTAAGGCTTTTGATGGTTGAGGTTTCCACCCTTTTGGTATTTTGCAGGATTTACCCATAGGGGTCGAAGGTAAAATCGTAAATCTAGATGTGGAAGTGGTTGATGCCCCACTAGATTACAACCTTCTTCTGGGTCGCAGTTGGTCTTATGCTATGACTGCTGTTGTTTCTTCGGTATTTCGACTCATAAAATTTCCATATCAAGGAAATATCGTTACAATAGATCAGTTAACTTATTTCTCTTCTGACCCAGCCTCTACAGAAACAATCCAGCACGTTGGTAAAGCGGCTATCCCTTATAAGGATGTTGGAGTAGGATTGATTAAAGATTCTGGTTTACTAGGAACTTTTTCCTTTCCTCCTCCTAACGTATCACCTTCTATTGCAACTATTCACATGATTTCGTCAGACACTATTATGTTTGATGATCCTTGGATCGTACCTTCTGAATCTGAGTTAGATTCAATTGATGGCATGATGCCTTTGAGTCCATTTGAAATTGCATACCAGGATGTACAGTCACTTTCCGACCCCTCTTCAATCGAAATTGATCCAATGAATGGGATCCATGAGGAATCACTTTCTATATCCAGTTCAGACACAATGACATTTCCTGATCTTGTTCATACTGATGAGCAGATTCGTGAATTTTTGTCTGTTGATGATTTACCATGGGAAGATCTGCATCACCGATCTTCGTTTTTACCTGAACTAGATTATTTTGAAGATGATTTCGCTTCAATTTTTACTGCTGAATATGTCAAAGAACCCCAGAATCCATTGCAAAATCTTGATTCTGAGTTAAATTTGGAAAATATTTCTCAAACAGTTCCAATTGACATTTCAGTAAAACCAGGAATAATTGAAAACATTCATATAGGTGCTCGTTGTACTGAAGATGAAATTAAAGCTTATAAAGCCCTATTTCAAGAATTCCATGATGTGTTTGCCTGGTCCTATGAAGAAATGGTAGGAATTGATCCGTCAATCATCGTACATGAAATCAAGACTTACCTGGATGCCAAACCTGTTTTTCAACGTTTACGTCAAATACATCCTAGAAAAGCTGCTGCTATCAAAGCAGAAGTTGAAAAATTACTTCGTGCAGGTTTCATTTATACAATTCCCTTAATGGATTAGGTATCGAATATTGTTCCTGTGACTAAAAAACAAGGAAGCATATGCATATGTATCGATTATAGGGATATTAATCGAGCTTGTCCCAAAGACAATTATCCAACTCCCTATATTGATCAAATAATCGATGATTGTGCCGGTAGCGAAATGTTTTCCTTTATGGATGGCTTTTCCGGGTATAATCAAATAAACATACTCCCTACTGATCAGCCAAAAACAACTTTTGTTTGTCCGTGGGGGACGTTTGCTTATCGCAAGCTACCCTTTGGTTTGAAGAACGCTGGAGCAACTTTTCAAAGGGCAATGTATTACGCGTTTCATGACATTAAGCACATTGTGCAGCCGTATCTCGATGATTTACCTGCTCATTCATCACGCAGGGCCGACCATCTCACACATTTACGAGCTATCTTTATGAGGTGTCGACATTATAAAATTAGGCTGAATCCACACAAATGTGTTTTTTGTGTAGATTCGGGTCGTTTACTGGGATTTGTTGTCTCAAAAGCAGGAATTCACGTCGATCCGTCGAAGGTCGAAGTTATTGTTAAATTACCTCCTCCTTCAACATTATGCCAACTCCAAAGTTTGCAAGGGAAATCAAACTTTTTACGTTGGTTCATTCCTAACTATGCCGAACTTACAAAGGGTTTCACCCGGTTGTTGAAACAGAACATTCCATTCTTTTGGGATGAGATCGCTAATCGATCTTTTGATGCACTTAAACATGCGTTGACCCATGCGCCGTTATTGCATCCTCCCAACTACAACTGGGATTACATTTTGTACCTCGCTGCTTCTCATTCCACCATTGGGATGGTGTTAGTTCAGGAAGATGAACCTCACACTGAACATGTGATTTACTATCTTAGTCGGAATCTGCATCCGACCGAGATCAAATAAACACATGTGGAGAATTTGGCATTGGCAGTTGTCCAAGCTATCCAAAGATTTAGGCACTACATCTTGTTACGTAAAACCACGGTAATTTCTGATTGCAACCCTATGATGTATATTTTAACCAAACAATTTCTAGGGGGCAAGTATTCCAAATGGATAGTCATCCTGCAGGAATTTGACTTGGAGTTTGAGAAATCCAAGGCAGATAAATATTTGGTATTTGCGGAACTGATGTGTGATTTTCCCTCTACTGATACTGAAAATATGGCAGAAGAGCCCATTGCGGACGAATCTCTATTTCTTATCAGTACTCTTGATCCATGGTATGGAGATATTATTGTTTATCTCCAAACCCAATCTTTTCAGCCTGAAATCTCACGATCTCAGTGACGGAAGATACGCTTCCAATCCCAACAGTATCATATTATTGGTGAAACACTTTATCATCGTGGGGCGGATTCGGTTTTCCAATGCTGTCTTGTTCATGAATAAGCTGAAAAGGTTTTAAATGACTGCCATTCTGGAGCATGTGGCGGTCATATGTCTGGGTATGCCACAGCCCAAAAGATATTGCGCGTTGGCTATTTCTAGCCATCGTTATTCAAAGATTGTATTTATGCAGTCCGGAAATGCCACAATTGTCAACTTTTTGATCGTAAGATGTGCGCGCCACCCACTCCTCTTCATCCCATAATTGCTGTTGGTCCTTTCGCGAAATGGGGTATCGATTTTATTACATGTAACCCTCACTCAGCCGGGGGGATGCATATATTATCTTAGCAGTAGATTATTTGACTAAGTGGGCCGAGGCGATGCCTACATTTTCGGCTGACGGCAAGACTTCTGCAACTTTCATATTTAATCACATAATTTCTAGGTTCGGTGTTCCTCAAGCCATTATTACAGATCATGGAAGTCATTTTCGAAATGTCATGATGACTGAACTGACAGATCAACTTGGCCTGCGCCACGATAGTTCCACTCTGTATTATCCGCAAGCCAATGGTATGGTTGAAGCCATAAATAAATTTTTGGTCACCATGATTAGACGAATTATTGGTATTCACAAAACGAATTGGCATTCCATGTTATTTTCAGCACTTTGGGCATATCGAACCTCAGTAAAAACATCAACTGTACTCCCTTTCAACTCGTTTACGGTTTGGAAGCTGTGTTGTCGATTGAATGTGAAATTTAGTCACTGAAATTAGCCATAGAATTACTCCCAGCTACGTCTGAGGAGGAGAAACGTTTTTTGTACTTAGCTAAGCTGGATGAGAATCGACGAAATGTTGCAATAGCAAATGAGGCTCATATTAAACGAATAAAAGCTCAGTATGATAGAAGTGTTACCCCTCGAAATTTTTCAGAAGGAGACCTAGCCTTAGTTTATGATCAAGCCAACGATAAGCTAGGAGCTGGGAAATTCGTGCCCATGTGGCATGGCCCTTTCATTGTCAAGCGAAAGCTAGCAAAAGGGTCCTATGAGCTGATATATTTTGACGGTGTCCCTTTAGATAAACCTAGAAATTGAATTTATCTAAAGCGATACTATGCTTAACTTGGTATGGAGATTTTTTATTAGATTAGATTTCTTTACTACTGGTGTGTTTTAGATTAGAAAAGCGTGCTTAGTTTAGAAGTGTGTTTTTATCACTATTCCTGCTTATCTGAGTTTTACTCTTGATATTTCAGATGTCGACGTCTCTTCAAACCTACATTGGTTTTGCTGAAGGTGCTTGTCGTAGTACACGGAACATTTCTTCCGCAGCTTGGGTTATCTATTCACCCTCTGATGAGTTAGTTTCCATGCATGGGGTAAGCCTTGGTCAAACAACGAATAACATTTCCGAGTATAGTGCAATGATTGAGTTATTATCTGAATCCATATCATTTGGAATTCAGAGTTTGATTGTTAGGTTGGATTCTGAACTTGTTGTATTACAATTAAATAGGGTTTATGCCATTAGAAATCCAGTGTTATTGCGGTTATTTTTAAGAGTTCGTCTCTTGGAACGTGAATTTGATTACATTGAATATCAACATATTCCAAGACATTTAAATACATTAGCAGACGCAGTTGCTTCTAGTATGATAAATCGACATTTGCAATGATCAAAACAGTAAAACAAACAACATCCATAATATGTACACAGATAGCCGGTAAATAGTGATATATCATAGTATAAAATGTTTTTGAAAAACATACATCGTCTTCGATCATAGATTGGAAACACCTTATGATCGGAAAAATGATAACACGAAAAGTCAAAATATGAGTCTACAACACGATCATCCCATCACTGATGGTGATCACGATAAGAAACCACTGCCCAAGCCACCCTACACAGGAACCTCCTAAAAGGTCCTGGAACACCAATCACGTATCTCTGCAATCTGAGTGAGATCTCATCTATGTCCGTCTCTGGAATATCTAGAGTCAGACGCTCTAGATGATGCTCTAAATCAGACAAAATTTCCGCTGATTGGCCTACTGGGGTTGGTGCGGCTGCAACTGGTTGTCTTCTGTCATAGGGCTAGAGATGGGCTAGTCGCCGTGGGCCTACATCTGCATTCATAAAAAACTTTTTGGTTATTAATTGACAAGAAGATCAAAAATAAAAAAAATTAGAACTTAGAATTCGTTGAAAATGATTTTACCTGATTCATCCCACTGTTCCCCTGCTGGGAGATTCATCAACCGGTCGCCGCGAAAATCTATCCCGGCGTATGGAAATTCCTCGATGACAAAAAGTTGGCGATCCAGCCAACGAAAATATGAAGGAGGAAATCGAACAATCTCAGCGCCCTCAATATCGTGACGAGCCATCAATGCAACCCAACGAACCATCCTAGGTTCTCGGGGTCGACCAACATCAACAGGAATACTTTGCGGAGCTAGCATGGGTACCCTCTCTAGAGAAAAAGTGACCACGATGGATCCATATCCAAAGTTATTTAGTTTTCCATTTTTTGCTCTAGTGAGTTGGCCTTTTACATTGGCCAACACAGCTTCGCACCAGTTGAAAATGGTGCCTCGAAAACAGTCCACAGCAATACGTATCTGGGAACCGATAGCCACATGCAGTGCAGCACTCTCACACAGTCTGGTAACAGTAAACGTAATCACTTTCAGCTCGGGATGGATGATAGTTTTTATATCAATCCATTTGTCCCTGGGGTCTGCTTCATCATTACAGAACTCTTGTCGAAGACTAGCGACAGTTTGGCCACCTGGCCTAGTCCCAAACAAGGAAAGTTGTTCGCCCCTCTTCGACAAACCAGTCAGAAAATAAATATCCTCCAGCTCAATTTCGAGCCGGTGGCCGCCAATAATGAAACATTGGTCCTGCACGTTCCACCTGTTTACCAGCCATGTCAGGAGGTCTACCTGTGCCCTCATGCCCTGAATGGCCCAGAATTTATACAAACCGCATGCTCTTAAAGCCTGCATTGTGGGAAAATGGAGCATCGCGGCGTCATCCACATCCTCATGCTCACGTTCTCTCCAAATCAACATCTTGCTAATCCTACAATGCATAAAAACATATGTTAGAATAATCTAATTTGAAAATTTTTGGGCAGGAAATGAAAATTTTGATTTTGAAATTCAATTGCACGGGGACCGCACTTTTCCTTCGTACACAGTGCGTAGGAACACACACGTTCTATAGGTAAAGTGTGGACTCATGACCTTTTTTATATAGAAAAAAGGTCGGGGTTCGCAGGTCCTGTGTGTTGTGCCTGCGGACCCCCGCGGGCGGTTTCTTAAACATATTTTTCCCTTAAAAAATAAAAAAATAAAGCCTAAAAAAGAATTGTAAACGGATGAAAAGCAAGATTAAGAGGTTGTGGATTACCTGGGACTGACGGTTCTCGATTTCGTCGGACGGATCTTCCGGAATATTCACAGGAAATTTTTTACCCAAAAGCTTCTACTTTTCACTCTGAACTTGAACGGTAAAAATGAAGTTGAAAAAGTCCTTTTTATAAGTTTTTTCGAATAGATGAATTTTTAATTTATTTATTTTTCACTTAAAAAGGGTATTTTGAAAGCATTTTTACTTATCTTAAATAGGTATGTGTAATGTTTCAAGTTTTTGTGCATAAATTGGATTTTTTAGGAGAATTGATCATTTTCAACAAAGAGCATACTTTTATCACTTTTTCGAACTCTTTCAAAATTTTACGAAAAAGCGAAACATTGGAGTTCTCTTTTAAGCCCTTTTTAGACTCTCTAAATATGAAAATATTGCCGAGTACTTAGTTGTTCGAACTCATTAAAGTAAATGAATAATCGTCCCTTCAGTATAAGTTTACCCCTTTTACGGACTGAAATGGACTATTTACGAAAAAGGTATACATTGACTAATTATAGTCAATAGAGTTCTCTCTCGCATTCTTTTATCCTTTTTCGGGCTCGAGAGACAAAATTTACGAAAAAGTACACCCATGGATTTTTCTTAAGTTTTTCTTCTGACTCCCTAAAATTGAGAAACACCGAGTTTCTCCTATATTGGACTCGTTAAAATTTAACAGTAAAGGACCTGTTTAATTTTCAATAGGAACGAACCACTCCTTCTTAGGGTTTGAATCTTAAACTAAGTTGGACTCATCTGAAGGATGAGCTTATAAACAAGCAAATGTTATCCTCCTCAAGCTTGTCAAAAATAAAGAGGTACTTGCTAGAAATGGTAGGGGAAAAGAGAGAAAAATGACTTTGTTGTATTTTGATTTTTCAAAAATCCAGTTAACCACTCTTGAACACGACACTTTCAATCACCTGGGTTGGGAAATCCTTTGCCTAACAATTAATCGAACCTCATTTGAAAGTCTTCATCTGGTTTCTGGCTATTAGCTTTGGGTCAATTGCTACCAAGCCATCTGCAGTGTCGTTATGTGTTCAAGAGGACAGTTCAAATAAACCATTCATCTGCAAAATACCTGTCATCCATTATTGACCATCCCTGAGTCAGTCCTTGCTAATATATTTTCAAAACTTGATCTATGATTTCGCGTTGTGGGTTTGCCTACGACAGATCACTTTCTATTGATGACAACTCATTATCTAGGAAGTTGATCTAGGAATCATCAGTAACTTGAAATCTGCATGCCTCAATGGCAGGTTTCTCGCTTTCGACGACAGGTTGTATCATTGACCTTCGATCGAATGATTCTGTGACATGTTCGACTTCAGCTCATTCATTCACATTTCATGGATTGTACTGGGTACTTTGAGAGCCATTGAAATTACTGGTGGTTACTCTCACACTTGTTAACAGTTTACATTATTGACTGGTAATCAAGTGGTTTCTACCATGTTCGACTTCGACACATTCATTCGCATGGATAGAATCGTACTAGTTCGAGATGCGGAAATCAAGACCCTGGATCTAGTTTCTACCATCCAGGCTGCGAGGAATTTTGTTATCATTTATACAGTGGACTATTTATAAACAGATGGCTGCATCCATACTGTGTCTACACATGTCTATACTATGATGTATTCAAAATCATTCCTGTATCAGAACAATTTAAGTTAGTTCTAGTTAGTTTTGATCTGAGTATGGGAATGCCTACCTCAGCGATGATATGTATACATATATATTTTGCATTGAATGTTTTTACAGGTTCCGACTGGGGTGTCCACGGGATGATCCTTGAAATGATAAAGTATTGCACTCTTCATATATGACAGACTTCAGTTTCATCTATTCCAGACTTTGCACTTTAGGGGGCAATCTGTTACACTGAAAATTGTCATCTTGACATTCTGCTATGTGTATGAGCTCATTATTACTCATACTTCTCCCTTTGCAAGTCTAACATATCAGTTCCTCATGTCAAGCCTTGAAAATCAGAGAAATGTTCCTAAAAATCTCCTAAACTTTGGTGTCACACTTTTTCTCTATCTTTCCTGCGGTCCCGCACCTAATGTTCAGCTCTCTTGCGTACCTGAACGCACTTTATCTGTGTTAAAGGTGCGGACCCCTGTAAGATCAAAAAGGCGCAAGTAAATTCAAAAAATCCCAATTAAAGTAAAATCTGGAAGCTTCTAGAATGGATCTTGCGGTGGCAGAACCGCTCTTGTGAGGTGCATGTATCCCTTACCTTATGGAGCTAACCCCTTGATGTGAGGAGCTTATCCCTTTGAAGGAGGATTCTATCCCTTCATAGTTGGAACAGAAAACCTCCTCTTTTCCACTATAAAAAGAGGCATTGGGTAGCTTCAAAGGGAGTTGAAGCTTTAGAATATTTGAAGTTAAGTGTTGTTGAGATTCAAACTCAGTTGATTAAGACTTTTGTGAGGAGAGATTACATACCTCTATTCGTCTTGATTGGAGGAGTGCAAAGCTTATCAAAGTAAAGGAGACTCTTGCTTCGGACCTCGGAAAGTCCTGTGCAACATCAAGGCTCAGGTTGTAAGGATTGTCTTCTCTTGAAATTAATACAAATATACTCATTTTTCTCAATAAGCTTTCAATCAATGGTTTATTTCATAGATTCCTTGATCACTATGATAATCATGGTTTATGATGATTTCTATACAGGTGCTATGTAATATTTTTCTTGTTTGTGACTGCAGGTCTATGAGGAAAACTCCTTCAAGCGCGCGAGGGACAACAACGACTTCAAACAAGCGCTGGACAAAGGGTAAGTCCTTAACACCTCGATAGAGCTTTTCATAGATCATATATGCTTAGAGAAAGATTAGTTTATTTGGCTGTTTGTTGGTAGATACTTTTAGTACTAGGGAGATTGGTCTTGTCCACAAGACGGATTAATCCACACAACAGGAGTCAACACACTGTCACAGATAGAGCATGGAAGAGGACGAAGGCACAACATGGTTTAACTGCTAGTGGGCGATAGTCGTGGGACAATAGTGGGAAACTATGGTGGCCGTGTCGTGCTGTAAGGTTGAACAAAGCAGCTTGGTCATCTGCAGTGGTGTTGGAATGCTGAGCAGGGGTTGTCAGCCGGTGTTGTCGAGATGTTGCACGGGTTGTGGTGGCTGACAGTCGTGTATGTGTTTGCGAATGGGCAGTTGGTCTTTGATTTAATTTTCTTTTGTATGATTTTTTTTTTTTTAATTATTAAATTATTTTAATTTTTAATTTTTTTTCTTTAATTTTTTATTTATTTATTTTTTAATAATTGATATAGACATTTTTTTAATACTTTGATTATCTTCTTCTTCTTCTTCTTCTTCTTTGTTTTTTTGTTTTTTATTATGGCCAGAGGCCTGCCGACGAATTTGGTGGAATGGAGAATCTCCAATGTTGGTGTAGCGAAACACTTTGATTATGACGGCAACCAAGTTGATGACGAGTTGAAGGCCAAAGGCCGACGATTGGAGAACGTATCTCTGATACCAATGTAACGACCAATAGTTGTATACACAACGAAAATATTTAAAATACTCTGTAGAACAATAATTGTAAATTTTTTATTGTATAAAGAATTGAAGTAGGATCATTACAAATGAGAATGAGGGTCCACTTATATACCCTAGGCAAGTAACCTTTCACGAATGGCTATGTCTCTAAGACGTGCCTCTTCATCACTAACTAACTAATCATTAGTTAATTATATATTAATTATTATTACATTTACATTTATATTTATTATTATTTTATTATGAATTATATTCATAACAGTCACCTAGTCACATCCTAGTCACTTTCACTTGGTGTTACATGGTTGTCCTCTAGTGCAATGTTGGGTACACTCAATATTCCATGTAACTTTCATAAATTCACCAAGGAAATTTGTTTGTCTCGAGCATATTTTTACGTTTTCAATTGTAACCATGCCTAAGTAGTTTAATATGTTTTGGTTTAAAATCCTAAACCTTAGGTTGAGTGCCTATATTGGCCTATTAGTAATTTATTTTTCTAAATCTTCATTAAGGTATTTTTCCTAAGTTTTTCCCACCATTTATATCAGTAGGGGTTATATCTTAAGTCCATATGGTATCAGTAAGACTAGGCATTTCCCCTTAGACACGTATGATGAGGCAAAAACACATGACAAAAAGCTAATTTTCCCTTGAATGATCCTGACCTTGTTCACATGTGCTAAGATCTTCATGCTCCATCCTTAATCTTTAGCATGAGGTTTGGGGATTTATTTAATCCTTGAGATGAATAGGGAAGACTAATTATCCATTTATCCCAAGCTTTTGATCCCCCGCGTCATCCATTCATGCATACATCCTTAGGTAGTGCACTCAACTATAAGGACATATCCATTTCTTTCATAACCTTGTTCACATGTTGCACACATGTGAAGTGACTAGTGATGGTTTGCCTTGGTCAAAGGGCATCCATTTGCACATATTTTTAGGAGATCACATGGATATGATGAAGACCCATTTGCACAAGTTTCAAGGGTTCATTAGTGGAGGATATATTTTTATTTATTATAGCCAAGTCAAAGTGGACAAAGCACAAGAAACAAGGGCACACAGTTTCATGAAAAAAAATACTATTTCTTGGTCCGAAAGGTTCGAGGGAGCACTCAAAGTATTTTTAAATGCCATATGCAGAATATTATCTTCATTTCAGGCCTTACATATGGACTTTGCATGATATATATGTTAGAGTTCCAATAAATATTGAAGCTTGTAAGCTTACGTAGAAATCTTATCAGCTACGTTGTCAGTATTATCCTTATCTATTGAGTCATCAATCTTATCTTCTAGCTATCATAAGAAGCCTCCATTGTTCCTATAAATTAGGATCATGTATAACTCATTTTCTTAAGCAATAAAGTGTGTTTCTCTTCATTCTTCATCTTGGTAGAAGGATTGTTTAGCTTTGCAGTCTGATCCTTTGGTATTTTAATATTCTTTCATGGTATTAGAGCTATATTGCGAGCTCCATTCTCATCTTTTTTAAGATCTTTTTTAAAGTTTTTAATATCTAGTTTTGGATCTAGATCTGTTGAGGTTTGAAGTTTGTTGTTCAGTGCTTGAAGCCGTTAGAGAAGAGAGTGGAGGTTGTTGAGGCCTCGTTCAACAAATTTTTGAATTTACCACAAGCTTGGAATGGCTCCATTCATATTTGATAGAATTTTCCATAATTAATTTGCCCCTTTTTAAAATTTTCCCCTGATTTTTTTTTTTTTTAAAGGAGAAAGGGTATTTAGAAACGGAGAAAGGAATTTATGAATGTGTTGTTTTGGCTTTCAAAAAAGGAGAAAGTTCGCCCACAAATTTTAAAGGAGGAAAGCATATGGGTAAAATTATTTTTTAAAAGGGTTTAATTTGCTTGGGCCCTCATTAAAATTATTTTGAGATTATGGTTTTTTTTTTGGCAAATCTCTCTAGGTTAAAAAAAAATCTCAAAATTATTGGAATTTTTTCCCCTAAGTAAAAGAAGAATTGGGTAAAAAAAATTCATTGGCGTAAAAAGGAGAATCTGGGAAAATATTATTGGCATTTCTTGGCATTTTTTTACTGGCGTAAAAAGAAGTTTGGGCAATTTTTTGGCATTCTGAAATAGTTGTAACTTTTGAGTTTTGATATTATGGCAGAGTTAAGGATAATAAAGTCACTTACTCCATACAATTATCATACCTGAAAAACAAAAATGCAATAATTGTTGCAATCTAGAGGTTGTGGCAAACATTAAGTGAAAACCAGAGGAATTTTACAAAAGAAGTTGAATTTTTTTCCTATAAGAACAAACTAGATGAAACAATGGGGCTAATTGGGTTGCATATTTCATAAAACCTATTATTTCATCTTGAAGAATGTGAAACTCCCAAAGAAAGTTGGAAAAAATAGCTTTTTTATTTCGAGATATCTGTTATCACTGATAACATTCATTTTTGTTGTTTTGCATCTTCCCTTGCTCTAAGTTAAAAAAAACCATCCAAAACTTTAAAAATCTGACCTCTATCTTTTCACGCATCGCAAAATCACAAATTTCTTTGTCCCCGCCTTATGTTTTCCACTTCCTCTTACGATTGCGATACCCTGATGCGATATATCACATATCGCATTATCAAATGTATCACATTTCACATTATCGCATTATCGCCTGCATCACATAAGCACAGATCACATTATCGCCCTCATCGCATTATCACATTTCGCATTATCGCCTACACGTCATTCACCATTTATATACCGGATCCTAAACCCCGATGCGATAATGTGATATATCGCGTCGTAATCTTGAAACTTTGTTACCACCTCGGTATGACCCACCTTCCACTGTGTCACTCATCGCTATTGCAAATCGCAAAACATTTTATTTCCACCTTATGAACTTCGCTCCTAAACTCCCGATGCGAGATGATTTAAAGTTGTGACTGATTAGATAGTTCATTAAAACTTTGAAGTACAAGATTAGATGTTTACACATGTATATGCCGCCAATTGAAGATTATCAAGGTTTATCAAGGTTTTGAAGTACAACAATTTCCTGAAGCCATCACATTTCCAAATTTCGAGGAGAAGATCCTTAATCTCAGTTAGTTGTTATTTATTTTGGTTATGGACAACGCCACTTCACTCAAAGTGTTCATGTTCGATAATATCATCATAAATACATTATGTAAATATTGCCAATGTAATATGTTAGCCACATGTAAAATTTGATTATACCAAAAGGTGGCTAAATCTGTTTTTGAGCCTTCAAGGAACAATTTTATATGACAAAAAATTGTTGGCTCTTGAAGATTCTTGAAGGCCTCCTGCCTTCGTCCAAATCTGCACTGCTGCTTACTTCCCAAAAGACCCTGAAATCCTGCTGATTTCCAAGGCAAAATACTGCTGCAAGACCATTTTTCCCCTTTTCCCCTTTTCCAAAATAAATTCTTTTTTAACCCTTTCATTTCCCATGAAAATCCCTCATTTTCATGTTTCTCCCCTTTCCCCCTCATCAAAATCCCCTTTATAAGGTTTTAAGACTCTCTCTTAACCTTATCGGAACCCTCAAAACCTTTGAAAATCATAAAAAAACCATAAAAATCCCATTTGTTTATATATATTGGGCTTAAGCCCCCTTGGGCTAAGTCTCTAGCCTTTTCCGCCTATACACCCTAACACCAGAACCGGGCGCTGAGCAGTCAGGCGCTTACCCGTTTTAAAAATATTTCTCCACCCGAAAAGCTTAAAAACCTTTGTTATTTATCAAAACCGTCGTTTTATTATTTTGTACAAGTTTTAAGTCATTTCGCACCGTCGATCTAAATCCACAGATCGGACAGTGCAGATTCCATTTCCCGCTGGTCCCCGCATTCCAATAACCCCTTCCAAAAACCACCCAGTATTTATCGCATTGCTTTTGAGCGCGCGGCGGTATTTTTGATTTCGCCGCGATTCCATACAACGGTTGACATGCGTCCCTTATACCTTTCTCAAAACCGCCATCCATCGCGCATTATCATTCAGACCAGGACGCCCAGTGATATTGTTGTGCGTCGTTCGATCTGGGCCCACTCATCCAACGGTGATCGCTTGCCGAAGCTGTCCGATGGTTAACCAAGATACACACACGATAATCGGGCTATCGTACAGTGGCAACAACATCTCCGCCGTCAATCTGATCTGCAGATCGACGGTCCAAAATTCATCGCCCAGATTCTCTCCGTTTGACTTTCCACCTCCGCTCCCCACCGTCGATCTCCGCGCGATCGACGGCTCAGATTCATCTTCCTCCTCTGCCTCCTCGTTCGATCTCGACCGTCGATCTCTGCACGATCAATGGCTCGGATTTAATCTTTCTTTCACCCTTTCTATGATCTCCCCCGATCAATCCTGACCATTGGATGATGCCATCCAACGGCCCCGCTGTCTTCACATGCCTTCTGATGCAGTTAACCTATAAAAGCAGGATTTTATAATAGTTTTTGTATTTTGCAGGGTTTTAAATCATTTTCTCGTGATTTTCAAAGAAGATTCAGAGGCGGAGGGTGACGACCCTCCCGTCTTTGATTCGTCAAAGGAAATCATCCACAGGGTGGAAATGCATGTTTCATCAGTGTTTCCTCAGGCATGGATGCCTTATAAACCCTGCGCATCCCTGCGCACCAGCAAGAAAGCCATGGATTTGGCATAGGCAAAGAGTATTAGAGACGAAGACCAGAATTAACCAGAACAGAGGATTAAAGGATAGATTTGTGGGGATTACGTCTAAAAATGCTTATCAAAAGCCTAATCCCCAAATAAAACACAGTTTACAGAAAACCTAAAGTGTTTTATCAAGCAAGAATGCTTCCACCGCCACAATCTGAGGCAAATCGATTCCTCTCAGCTACCACAAAGCCACCTGTGCCACAAAAGTACTTAATCAAAGGCCGAATTTATTGGTCCGGATAAGATATTTTGCCTCAACGCAAGCAAAGAGGAAACCCTGCCAAGGAAATTAATGCAAAGAACATCTACAGAGTTACTTCAATGCCACACAGAGCCTCAAAGGTCAACAAAAGCTCCCACCGAGCTTAATCTTTATGTAAAAACATTTAATACATAGGATACGTATGAAAGATTCTTCATTGAGCCCCTCAAAGGCCAGAAATCATTAAGACTGTATTAATTGTAATTGAGATCTTTTATCAGATCTTACCTCCTCATTCTTCTATATATACTTCTGCAGAAGATGAGTGAGGGGTTGGTTGCAGAACTTTAAAATACATTTGAGCTGAAACTTCTGATTGTAGATAGTGTTCACTGGCCCTTGGAGCTTTGCTTGTGATAGATTAGTTAGGCTGAATAGTGAAGATGATTGTTGAACTGAAACATTGGACTTGAAGACTGTAACTGGTTTGACATCAATATAAAGTTGTTTCTTGGGATCCTGGTCTATGTCACTGGTGAAGTGTTCCTTTCTTTGTTATTGTTTCCCTTCTATGTATGTCATATTGTTCATTTTCTCTGATAAAGTCAGCATTTATAGAGTTAGGACCTACTGTATATCAGTAACCTTCTCTGACTGAAATCTTTGTCTTAATTTTTTCCTCAAATTTGTTTATTTAAGAATGATTTAATACACTTAAGCAGTTAGGAATGTTGGAGTTCCCTCGTCCTACTGTTTGCCTTAAAAACATTGTTCTTGAAAGTTATTTTCCTTATTGTGCTTATTAAAGATGACTATGGAAGATATGGTGTGCCCTGGTCCTAGTTTTTTCTCCAAAAGCAGATTCTGAAAGTTTCCCTTGGTGTTGACTGAAAGGAGACTAGGTTTAAAAGTAATTTATCTGATCTTAAGTTACACTTTGTTTCTCTTATATGTTTTCATACTTTGTGAAGGTAATTATGTGGATTACTAGATTGTTTGTCAATTAAGCTGCTTTAATACAAACTTTCCCAAGAAGTCAATGGTTAGCCCTGCACTTGGTTGGTTTTAAACAGTTACTTGAGAGGCTTTTCTTGTTTGGACTGACTATAAATCATTTGTGAAATTATTATCATTTTCCACCATCTCCAACACTTTATTGTTTCCATTCCACCATTCCATCATTTTGATGTTGTTGCTCAATTAAAGCCCAGATATGACTCCATAGCCCAATGGACTAAAAAACAACGTTATATCTATCTTTTAGCCAAAGCTATTCTATTTGCTTGCAAATTCTCACTTTTGAAACTGTTTTGCATTTAGAATTTTCCCCTCAAGTAAAAATCATGCTCAACCATCCAAAAAAAAAACAAAACCTTTGACCTTCATAACTAGCCTAATATCATAACCCCAAACTTCAAAGACAAATCCATCTTTGCATTTATTGGAGAGATCCCTCTCCGGATTCAGGAGGGCTAGATCCTAGAATCCAAAAGTTGGTTGAAACGATGTTGTTTCTGTAGTTTTAGTCTCACCAATTTGCTAAAATTACAGATCCCTAACATAATAAATAGAATTTGAGTCTTATCAGGTCTTAAAATCTTGTAAACAGAAATATCCAGATGTTCTCTCCTTGTAATCTGTTCCTTTTTGGATAAGGTGTCTTTGGAAATATTCGAAGGTCTAGCCCGGATGGAAGACTACATGTAAATTCTATAAATTAGCAGATGATAGAATAGGAGAGAGGGGGGAGGATGTAATGTTAGAAGCTACTTTTGCAATATTTTTATGTCAATAATATACATTTGCAACAAACTTGTTTCTCACCTGAGATTCATCATGTATTCTTGTATGTGTTTGTCCTACAAGATCTTTTGATCTTCTTTCAGTTTGCTTTATGTGCAATCACTTGGAATTCGTGTTTAATCATCCTCCAACTTCATGTACACATACGGTTTACGGTTCTAGTTGTGTTTTGGTCTTTCAGTTTGCTTTATGTGTAATCACTTGAAATTCATGTTTAATCATGCTCCAACTTCCTAAACGCATATGGTTTACTGTTCAGTTTATGTTTTGACGATAATAAACACATGCTTAAGCTTCCATGTTAGATGATTTTCATGTAATTGAGTTCCTCTGAATCCATACCCAATGGCAGCTACTTCTTCACATCCTTCACCCACATAAAAACATTTAAAGAAAATTTCAGAGTTAGCCATTTGTTGATCTTCATTTAGATAATATTATATGTATCCTTGAGAGAGACTTCTCAGGATGGAAAGGCTAAATTCCAGCTAAAAGTAGGTTTGAAATAGTTACTCTGAGTTGATTGTTGAAGCAACCCATCAACGTCAATTTAGTGATAAAATTTTGGTGCGTCTGCCGAGACTCTGAAGATATATTTTCCCAAGGAAATTGTGCTCAAATAGAAATACTAAACTCTTGAAGATAATAGGAGCTCATAAATATTCGAGGCTATATTCTACCTTGACGACTGCATTCTTAAGCAATTTAGAAATTAATAGTCTCATGCTGACTCCACTGCTTGAAGATCAGTAGCATGATGAAGTTCTAAGATGACTTCTATTGAAAGAAAGAATGCTAGGTATGCCCCTATGAATTGGTCTCACATCTCTGGTTTTCCAAATCCTATGCCTAAAGTTAAATGGTTAACTTTAACTTCCCATATTTAAATATGAAAAGAAAGGTAATGCTGCTATTCACTTGGTTAGATTCCATTTGCATGTTCATAAGTTTCGAGTTGAGTTTCCTGAATATTGTCTCATGAAAATTTTTATGACCACTCTGGAGGATGAAGCCAGAACCATGGAAAATTTTAGGGGCAAATTTTAGCCCAAGGGAAAAATTTAATGGGTTTTAGATTTTAGAGGGACGAATTTTTTATATAAAACCTCTTTTGAATATTTTTTTTATAGTTAGCCCCAAAATTATTTAAAAAAAATTAATTATTGTGCTTTAGCCCAAAAAAATAAGGGCGCATAAAACATGAAATGCTAGATTCGCCTCCCGATTTACTGGTCTAGAAGGTTTTGGGTTGTATTCGCCCCCGATTTACTGGGTTGGAGGGTTTTGGAATGGCATTTGCCCCCAATTTACGCTGATGATGAGGGAAATGGAGTGTTTTGCATTGCATATGGCCCATATTTAGGCTGATGATGAGGGTTTTGGGTTGCATACGCCCCAGATTTATGTTGATGATGAGGGAAATGGAGGGTTTTGGGTGGATTTTTTGGGACCAGAGTTGAAGCATACAATATCCAGTATGGCTATAGGGTAAACATTTCCTGTGTTATTTGGGCTGCACATGTCGACATAATGGTGGCAGAGGGCCTGGACAAAAAAACGGTCGATGACATAACCACAAATATCCAAGCAATGGGTTTCAACTGCGTTCGCTTGACTTGGTCCCTCTTCATGTTCATAGATTCTTCCCTTGGCGCCATGACAATTAGGAAATCCTTGAGAAAACTGAACCTCTTATATGTTGAGGTAGGGGTTGCTACAAATAACTTAGATCTTCTTGATTTTCATGTCATTGAAGTATATAAAAGAGTAGTTTCAAGCTTAGGTGCCAATGGGGTTATGGCTATCCTCGATAATCATATCAACCGGCCAGGCTGGTGTTGCAACAATATAGATGGAAATGGGTTCTTTGGAGATAGGGATTTTGATCGAGATACCTGGATTAAAGGCCTAATTTCAGTAGCTTCAATGTTTAATGGAACTAATCATGTTGTGGGGATGAGCCTGAGAAACAAATTGAGAGGTCCAAAGAAAAACCATAATGATGGGTACACATTCATGTAGAAAGGAGCCGAGGTAGTACACAGAACAAACCCTAAAGTGCTCGTTATAATCTCAGGCTTAAGCATGACAATATAAGACAAATGCATTCGAATGGCCAGTCCCTGACTACGACAAATGCATCCAAATGGCAGGGACTACCAGGATGGAGAAAAAGCAGAGTGAACGAGAATATTAGGTGGGGTGTTAAAGGTCCAGAGGAGGCTGCTGAACTCCCATTTTCCACTGCACACCACAAGAAGAATTATGAGAACAATAATGAGAATATATGTTCTTCCCTTGCCGAGTGGGGAGCCCTAGTTCTCTCCACTGTGGATCTTGTTCAAAAGGCCTACCTCTCCCACTACACATATAAATAGTGGTGCAATGGAAAAATCCCTATCGAAACAACCAAGCCCTCCGAAAATCCCTCACGCTCAAACAAACTGGAGCTGGTATGTATATATACAATTATCTTCCTTCTCATCTTGACATTTTTATAAGTTCATTACTATCAGAAGAGTATTTTACGACCCTGCCAGTGGGAGATCCATCAGCTTTTAATGTGCATTGAGTCTAAAGGCGTACCCTTGTAATGGTGCATTTGAGTGCATTGAATATGGACACTAACTTACCCATTTAAAGTCGGGTATGTATGCACTTTGAAGTTGTGAAGCTGAAGGATGCAAATATAGATTTCACACTTTGATGTGCATATAAGACTCTGGTTTTGGTTTAAATGGGTATCAGTAAGTAATATTTTTGGCATGGATAATTTTTAGCAACACCAATAATCTTATTTTCATAATTTATGTCCATCCCAGTGAGTGGATAATTTATAACAGCAACAAGAATCTTATATTTATAATTTTTATGCCTACACTAGTATCATCATCAAGAGCTTAAAGTAACATTCCCCTAATGGCTGCATTGTAAAGAACAAACTCCCTTCTACTGTGGTGCCAAGTCTTACTAGTATCTACTCCATCAAGAGAATTGCATCAATGTCATTCCCTTGAAACTCATGTCATGTTGGAGGGGGGTAGACCATAACCAGGAGAGAATATCGGTGGATATCTTAACATTCCATCTACCTCATAATTGAAACATCACGTAGTTGTACAGTTATCGGAATCGCCTTAGGTAAACCCAACTCCTGCACTGAAATCTTTTCAGAATTGGGAAATCTTGTGTCCATATCGGATTCTTCGATTGTTTTTTTTTCATTTTTTTGGGTCATCCATTTCCTGCAATCGAGTCTGTTTCCGGTAACAGAGTTAGCACAATGAAACATTTATGTTTAAGAAACGCATTTGAATTTGTGTTATGTTCACACTATCCTATTGTTGCATTGTAGTGTGCTTTCTTCACTCCATCCATTTTCTAAAATTTGAATATGAAGGCTATCTTAAATCTCCCCAACTACAAACACCTAATTATCTCACCTGCATCAGTTTCAAGTCTCATCTCTGCAATTATTGTGTGTTATTTAAATGTCTTATTGTTGCATTGAGGTGTTGTTGTTTACGGGTCTTATTACTGCATCTTATAGCATAGAAGAGCCAACACAGATTGTCAATGTTGTAGTGTGAAACAACAACCATTCCACCTATCTTGTGTCATCTTGGCATAAAATCTCCTTCTCACTACCTTAAAAGGGGTAATCAATATTAAACTAGTGCATTTTCACACTAAGGCAACAACATTGCACCAAAGCTACAAGAATAATTTTAAAATAAGTTTTATAATATCTCAAATTTATATGATTAAGTAATTTTAACGTTGAATAATTTCTCAAGAGCTACATTGGATCACGTTTTCTTTTTATTCCTTTCCATTCTACTAATTTTCATTGAGCATAACTAAATGTTTGTTTGTAGCATGTATGGCCAGAGCTGAGTGACCTGAGGGGAAACATAATTGGATCTTTCATCAATATCCCAGACTTTCAAATAAAAATAACTTAGCCCCTATCGTGTTCTTATCTCATAAATCAGTGAAGTTGACCTTCAAGGAAAAATTAATATTTGAAATGCACTGGTACACGTTCTCATATGGCTAGGCTTGGGCCAATGGAAACCCTAACGAGATCCGTGGCTTTGTGACATCGAGCGTAATGAGAAGGGGTGGTTTTCTTATCACCCCCAACAAGACCTACATTGATCTTCTGTTTTTTAGTGAAATTGGAATAGATCACAAGGGAACCAATGTCAATGATAATAGGTATATAAATTGATTTCTGGCCTTTTCTGCTAATAATGATTTGGACTGGGCTTATTGGGCCCCGCAGGGCATTTATTATATCAGATCAAGAATATCAACGCTTGATGAGACATATGGAATCCTTAATGGGGACTAGAGTCAGTCTAGAAACTCAAGCTTTATGGCCAAATTGAGCTTTATACAACAACCATTTCAAGGTATGCTCCATGGTCATTACCATACCTGTAGGATATGTAATACTTCAAAAATGAAAGAAAGTGTATATTTTATTTTCCCTTGGTTCCATTGGTTTCATCATATACAGTCCATACTTATACAATACCTTAAATTAGAGATTACACACATACTCAAATTACAAATCATATATACGACTAACTTGGTGGATTTTCTTTATCAACACTCCAGTTTTCTTGCAGACTGTGACTTTTTCTTCCATGTAATTGATTAGTGTATTTTAAATCTTTCTCTGTGCAAACCTAGACTTTTTTAATTTTCAAATCTTTTGTGATTTATAGTAAATTTTTGAAGCTACCTTCTGTTTTCTCCCATGTAGTTCATCGACTGTATTTTAATTCATTCTGTTGCAGAATTTTTCAGTTCTTTTCTTCAAAGACAAATGGTTGAGTGTATTTTAAGCTACTCCCTAAGATTTTGAGACACTTAAAACTCTTGGAAAAAACAATTTTGAGTTTAAATTATATTATGTGGTCAAATTCAATCACAATTTGCGGGAAAAAGTACATTTTGCAAAGCCATTATCTAATTCAATATAGCTTATGCAATTGGAAGATGGTTTTGACTTACAACATCCAAGGTTTATAAATGGTGATATGATACCATCCTCTTATATTGTTTATTACCAATATAGAATATAGATTACGTAAAGTGTTATTGTTTTATCACTTCTGAAGTGTGTTATTGATATTGTTTTATGGATTTTTTATTATAGTTATTATCTATAAAATTATTATTGCAATGACATATTGTATGGGTTAAGGTAGTTATAAAATGGGATATATTTTATATCAACTGAAATCATGGTTATATCATGTTTATAGGCTTTGTTTATAACTTTTATTTGAGTAAAAATCATAATTCCATTAAAAGTATGATTATGTTTTATTTTTAATGCAAAATCTGAAACAAAACTTAAATAATGCAAAACCAAATCAGGAATTTTTTTTTTCAGTGAATTCCAACAAGGACTACCCAGAAAAGAGCCATTTGTCCATTCTTCAGGGGCATCCCTGTTTTGGTAATTTTTCTATTAAATTAATCAAGGTGTTCCCATCTTTGTTTTATTTAGTTTATTTTGGAGGCAGTTATAATGTGCTGTGATATGAAATGTTATGTAAATTTTGAATTTCAAGGTTTGAATATTTTAATTAACAATTATCTGCAAAAAAGGCATACATAAAACCTTAGTTAAATCCATTGGAATAAATTCCATATAAGAAAGAGGACGCATGTTCTGATGAAATACAACCTAAACAAGAATCAAGAGATAATGGTGGTTGATCATACATTATTTGTGAAAACGTAGGAAATTCACCCAATTTCGAGCAGGTATTCATATCTAAATAACACATAATGTTTACCATTTCTAACATGGTCTTCACTACAAGTCCTATGAGTTTATGTTGTAATATCTCTAGAATATCATTATCATTTATCCTCCTTTTGCGGGGATCAAGCTGCCTCGTCCATGATTAATTAATCACCTTGTTTTGTGGCTGCACGTCCAGGTTTGTCTCAACATTCTCCTTATCAAATGATATACCATCCCTCTACAGGACTGTGCCTCCAAAGGTGTTCATTACTTGGGTTAGAAATTACACTTGGCCCCTGTACAGAAGCTGAGTCATGGAATTATATTCCCCAAGGCAACATTGTCCTCAAAGGAACTATTTTCTGCGTGGAAGTTGTTGGACTAGGAAAGGCAGCGAGGTTGGGTATGTTCTCTATGGGTGACAATACCCAATGGAGCATGATGTAAGATTCTAAATGTCATTTATCTACAAAGGTAGAAGAAATAACTACAGTGTGTCTTGATGGTTCATCCATGCCATCTATTGTAACTAACAAATGCAATTGTTTGAGCGGGGATTCTTGTTGTGATCCAACAAGTCAATGGTTCAAGATCATCACCACAACCAGATCACTGTCACTTGTTTTCGGTATATAAAAATAACAACGATAGTAGTGTCGATACTATAAAATAACATAACCCTCAATGTTGAAGGAAATAACTATATAATAACACATCACAAGCCAATTGTTTTCTTTTCATTGAGTTGGCCTCCCCAAAATTGTAAGTGACCATGATCCATCCTCAAATGTAAATGCCCAACAAAAAAAAACAAAAAATCAGAGGGAGGTATCGGTCTTCAAAATAATGGACATGATGAAATGCTATTGGATATTCTGACTTTATATAGTATCGAAACTCCGAAGGGTATCCTTATCTCTATTGGAATCCATTGTACACTATATGAACATTCAAAGGCATCCTTATTTGGATGGTGGATTTCAGATATTTAATTGGCATGAAGCTAAGTCACATGGCATGAGGACACACGTAAATACGAGTATTCTACATGGGACATGTTATATATATATATATATTGGAATTTAGAATATGATCCATATGGATATGAATCATGATGATATCTATTTAGTATTCAGTATACACTATTTGGTAATTTAGTAATTATTTTATTAATTTATGTGTTCAAACTTCACCCTTGACTAGAACGTTAATTGTGCTTTCCCTCCTTTTAGAACTAGAAGGCGTAGTGAGTGGCGAGCACATGACTTGGAGATGGGATTTTTATTTCAACACACATCTATACGTGCTCAATGGTCATAAAATGCGGTCATTGGTGTATAATAAAGTTAAGTTCCATAGGCTATAACGTTACTAAGTTTCTTCACTATTTTTTAGATCATTACACGTCAAACCAACTTTACTCCTTGACTGGAATTGCATTCAACATTGTGCACAAGTATGATTTACATGTATCAATCAAAACTATGATTTTATCTGTATTTGATAATGCAAGTTGAATACATCATACAATACATAGGAGTGCTATGGCTATGAAGTTCAATATGAAATAATCTATTGATTGCTACTATTACTATTATATAGGGGGTGCTCTTCCAATGGCCATTTATTAGCTATGTGAAGAAGGCTTTGTGGAATTTGTATTTACTATAAGATTATGTATACTTGAGTTGCAAAAAACTAAGTAGAATTTGGTAGGAAGTTTGGAGTATGTGTAATTCATAATGATATTGTCTTCTCTTCATTGATGAATTTTCAATGTGTGAGTTTTTACCTAAGCCATTGCATTATCAATGTGTCAAGGCTCAAAACTTGACCTATATGTCAACTACTTCTTATGATCGTTCCTAGGAACATGAATCCTAATTTTTGTAGGTTTAAAATTTATCACAAGTTTTCTCTATTGTGGTCGAATTTGTGGAGGTTATCTCAAAATTTACTTAAGGTACCATGGATCTAAATTTCTTATGAACTTTCAACACTATAACAAACTTTGGTGCAAATTGTTGATGAATTCTCACTTGGTTAGGGTTATAGATGTTAATGAAAATTTTGTGTGCATGCATGAGAGTTGGGTGCAAATGCTCAATGTTGTGTAGCATTAGTGTGATAAATATGGGATAGTGCAAAGCATATTTTTGAAGATTAGTCTAAGTTGACTCTTACCTAATCAACCTAGTAAAGTTGATTGTTGGTTGAATGGTTAATTGTTGGTTCAATGGATAGAAGATCTTACAGGCCTAAATACCAAAGGGAAAAATGGAGCCCATCATGGGGTTCTCTTTGTAATTCTCCACCACTGCTACCTTCTATGCTTCCTCAAACTCCTCTCCAACCTCAATATCAGTGCTAGTAGTAGCATGAGCAAAACACTACGCTTAGTAGAACTAGAACGCATTTTCCAAACTGCACAAGAACTACTTCCCTCACGAGTCACGATGTGCCATGCTTGGTCTCGGCGGTTCGCTTCCTTCAAATCCTGGTTCAACTACCATATCTTCATTGGAAACAACACCCCGAACGCCACTAGACAACAATTCACCATTTTTTACTAGTGATTCACCATTTGTACTGGTGATTCGCCATGATTTTACAAGATAATATAATCTCGTGAGAGATTCGCCAAAAAAATTATATATACATATTATATTATTAATAAAATCACCTTCCATTATTCCTATGTATCATGGGGATTCGGCCATTTATTATACATATAAATTTAGGGGGTTCTTAAAATTTTCCCTGACCAAGGTACACCTCCCTCTAGACCTATCTTCTGGAATGAATAAGTTGATGTCGACAGAAGGAGGTCTGCCATAGGTGAGGCAATAAGGAATCCTAAACTAAAGCACGAGGGATAATAGTAGAGCGATTGATAGACTGACACTAGGGATGGTGGTGGAATGGGGGTACTAAGTAGCGAGTAGACAACTTCCCTTGTTAGAGCATAAAGGGCATGGATGACCTGGAAGCAAATGAATTGACTCTGGAGGGGATAGGGGAAAGTATGAATAGAGGCCAAAATGTGCGACACGAGAGAGGGACAAAGTAATGAAGGATGGAGGAATGTGGCGGGAGATAAAGGGACTCAGGACAAACTCCATGGATGCGATGATGACTCAATTCGGATGCTCTAAACAAGGGTGACTCAATGATGCTGCCACACAGAGCAGGCTCGATGGGGACCATAAAAACATGATTACAAGATGGTTACTCATGATCAAAATTGACACAAGCGTGGAAAATTATGAAGGCAAGGTCGTGCCCCAAGTACAAGTGTTTCAAGTGAATAAATTCAATTTTGAGGAGTAGTGAAGTGACCCTTCTTGGAAAAAATGTGTCTGGGTGAAGTATCAAATCATGAAAAATGAAAGGATACCCATTTGAAAGCTCGGTGAGAGCTTTACAACAGTGCTGACGGTTTGTCAAATCGAGCTACGGTTTGGTTGCAACTGGCGAAAGAAAAATCTGGGGTTTCTCTTTTAATAAGACATTTTCCCTCCAATTTGATTCATTTGCAAGTGTAGTTGTGGTGAATGTAGAGAGGAGAAAAGGCCCTAAATCTTGTGGTGATCGTAGTGGACAAACCGACCGTTGGAATCGAGATTCGTCAGTTACAGGTAAGATGCCTAACCCTACTCTCTCAATTCAGTGGATTAAAGTTTTAGTTTAGGCACTTGGATCTCAGGAACAGACCCGTGCTCTTCTTCATGGCTTGGTCACACTTTTTGGGGAATTTTCTGCGACCTGGGTAGTAGGTTTTGGGCAGTAAAATGCGACCTGTCCCAGGGATGGCCTGAAAAGTGCAACCTGCCAAAGAGAGGGATTTTAGTGTTGTTTTTTGGCTGAGAGCTGGGATTTTATGTTTATGATGCAGTCTTTCCTTTCTGTACATTGACAAACATGATAGTTTTGTGTAGATATGGAAGAGTTGAGGATCAACTCGAGAGAGAGAGAGACTTGGACACATTACAATCTGAGATTCAAGAGGATCATGTTGTCTGCGTTGCATTGACCAGGTTTGGGGTCCTGAAGTTTGTGGAGAACCCTTTGATGAGAGCAGGAGAGCCCTTGTTGGCTCGGATCGTCAACTATTGGGATCCAGATCATGAGATATTTATAGTGTAGGGGAATCAGATCTAGCTGATTGTCCAGGATATATATTTCCTGACTAGTCTCCTGCCATTAGGGATGGTGGGAAACACACAGCTAGTGTTACCACGAGGGCAGAACATTATGGAGTTTGTAGAGTGCCATTGTCGACTGGGTCTCCATGTGAAGGAGACACGGATACCGATCGAAGATCTAGAGAGGCTAGAGACTCGTGCTATGGCCACAGCGGTGCTGCGTATCCTAGGAAACCAGGCGCTCCACCACATCACTCGGGGTTAGATGATGATTGTTGAGAGTGTATTGAGTGAGACCTACTATGGGTGGGCCCATATGATGCTGTCGTCATTGAAATGACAATTTTCACTATGCAAGCGGCACATGAACCATGAATTTTCATATGGCACAGTTCTTTGCTCGCTCTTCTATGAGAAGATCCCTACAGTTCGACCTCGTATACAGATCCAGTATAGGGGCCCGCAAGAGCCCAGGATGCGCCACTAAGGGAAACTACTATGTAGAGGGGGAGGTGAGGCAGTTGGATGGGTGTTTCGAGCCAAGTTCTTCGCGCATTGGGATTAGATGCCACTGTACATAGATGACTATCCCTATGGTAGGATGAGTTATCATGGGGACCCGGACTTGCCACTGTCACCAGGTCAGGCATGGGAGCCAGATGGTAAGTGACAATTTTCTTATCTTTTATGGTGCATTTTAAGGTTTCATTTGGTTTTGGTATGAAGATATAGCACCAGTAAAATAGGTCGGGTATACGGGATGGCCTGTAGTAGCAGGAGCTGCAAGACCTAGTGGATCAAGGGGACCGTAAAACGAGGATGTAGTGGCTCTCTGGGAGGAAATCTGTCATAGATGTGAGAGGCTGTTGACCGGTGTTTCAGAGCAAGACTGACAAGACCTTTATGACCAGTACATAGATCCATGTATTGGTCTACCCTTAGAGTGGCGAGGAGTCATGCGACGCATGGCGATGGACGAACAGGGGATGTGCGATCTACGAGTGTTACACAACAATTTGTCACCGTCCCTGAAATTCCCCATCCCGCACAATTGGAGGGCTCATTCTGTGACCTGTGAGTAGTAACATGAATTGAAACCATTTTCATGACATCCCTCTGAACATGAGCTTTCATTGCCTTGAAGACAACTCCTTGTGAAAAACCCTAAAAACAGCTCTTTTTACATTGGCGCGGGTACAGAGTTCAGCCCTCGCGCCAAGGGGGAAAATCCTCCAAAGAGGGCGCGCCAATTGGCGCTCTGTCCCATATTTGTACCCGCGCCAGCCATTTTAAGGAGTGTTTTTTAAAAATAAATGGCGGAATTTTCGTCCTAACCAATTCCTAAACTGGTATCTATCTTGAGTTGAGAGGTTTGGCTCCAGAATCTCCATGTAGAGGAAGTGGTTTGCCACCTCTCATGGAAGCTTCCTTGAGGATAGGGCCAATCCCATGATTATAGGGATCCCAACTCCTCTTCCTCCATCTATAAAAGCTTGCCATTCTCCTTTGCAAGCGAATCTCCAAGTTCCCAAGAGCCTAATGCTGCAAGAGCCTTGATTCATTCCCTTAAGGCCAAATCCAAGCAAGGAGGTTATTGTCGAGACATCCGGAGAGAGAGGCTTGTCCCATCCCTGACAGGATTTATCGAGACACGTTCTGCTGACGACCCTCTGAAGGAGAATTCAGCGTCAGAGCTATGGTTGTATTCTTCCTTTGATTAATTAATGATAAGCGACTATTGGTTATGGTTCCACGCTTGTTCTTGATGATGATCATGAGTTATGTCTTCTCTGACTGACATATAGTTGTATGTACTGGATTTTATGCTTGCGTTTGTTTTGTTTCTTGCGTGTGCAAGTGTCCGATCACGGAGATCGTGAGGATTGTGATCTGCCAGAGCTAAGGAACGGGAGCGCTACTTTCTCTACAGGCAACAGCGTTGGATTCCAGGTAAGCCTTCATCACTAGTTGGTTTATTTTCAATTAGGAACCTGCACTATAGCGTGTGACGATTGTTGCTAGACCCGGTCTGGGTTGTAGGGATCGCCTCTATCTGCATAGGGGATTTACCTCCACAACAAATTGGCGACTCCGCTGGGGAACGTCTAGCTTGTTGTTGTTCTGCTTTGTAAGCTACAGACGGAGCCTGAAGTTAGCCAGATAGCCTTTGAAACACTTTTTCTCTGCATTAGCGAAGTAGATCAACGTTGCTTCAGTGAATCTCCGGTTTAGTTTATGAACTGAACACTTGGAGTGTTGTCTTGTCTTTTCGGTTGATTCTTGGCCTTGCTTGCTTGGTCAGCTCTTTGGGCTTGGTTTTTCTGTTTGTTTGGCTTTTGTTTAGCCTTGTCATCACTGGTCTGTGTCTGAGACTGCTCTTTTTTATTTTTTGCATAGTTAACTCGACTGGCGCGCTTTTCAGCTTGACAGTCGCGCCCATTGGTGCAGGTTTCTTGTGTATCATCCACGCTAATTCAATTCTGGTGCTAATTTCAGCCTCACAGTCGCGCCAATCCTGTGAGGTATTAGGTTTTTCTGTGTTTTGAGCCTTCTGAGACTGATCTGTGATTTTGGCCTTGTTTTTTTGACTACTTGAGTGTTCTGGAGCCTTGTTTGACTGGCTGTGACCTTCGTCCTTTAGTTGTTTTCCCGTTTCCATCCATTTCACTTTCTAGCCCTAGGGCATCTAGGTGCTCTTGTGTGTCGAGCCTCCCTTGGGAGTTTTGGGTTTCTATTTGTTCGGTCAACCTCTTGATTGCTCCTTTACATTCGTTTGGCGATTGTTTATCATTTTATTGCGTTATTTGAGTGTTTGTTCTCTTCTTCATTCGAATTTCGCTTTGTCTCGTTTTGGGCCTAGATTACATGGTCCATTTGAGTCTTTGGGATTCTCTTGGTTTTGAGGGACTGTTTTGTCAATTTGGAGATATGATTGTGTGTTTGCGTTGAGTGAAATTTGTGTGTTTTGCTCTTTCCTCATCACTTCTCAAATTTCTCTTTTCATTAGTTTTCATTTTGTTTAGTGCACTTTGCTATTAAACATTGAAAATACAAAAAATCTCTTTTGCTTTCGACAAGTTAGTAAAATTAAAATCTTTTCGGTGTTATTAGTGATTAGTGACTTTGAAAGAAAAGTTTTTGGTTTCCATTAGCTGCATTAGAGATATCATTGGTTGTTTTCTGATCATTTTATTGTTGTGTGAAAAGCTCTTAACTCTCTTGTAACTAGCTTTCATCGAATGAAATGATATACTGTGGCATGTAGTTTGCATTTAGGAGATTTTGAGACATTACATTCGCTAGGGCCTGAAAACTAAAACGTAATTGAAGATAAACATTAAAATTTACTCAATTTACACTAAGGCAGCATTGAAATCTAACGAAACACATTTAGAGGTCTAGGCTAGAGACGTGTTCCGGCGTCTTAAAACCTAGTAGCTATCGTTCGCCTCTTGGCTTTAGACAGCACTAGTACGGACTTGTGCTCCTCGTACCGTCGCGTATATAAAGGGAGACCCCACTAGGTTTCTATCCTTTATCCATAGGAAGCCGATTCTGATGCCCTATACCCGTGATACACCGGACACAGCATTCAGGGAGACTGCCTGCACGTACGTTAAGTCCTTGGTTGATTTCTCTTTCATTTTGAAACCAAGGTGTATATTGCAGTTCACGGTTATCTGGTACACCCTTTGCCTAGCATTCCTGAGTAGTCATTCGATCTTTTCTGACTCCTTAAATTTGAAAGGATCACCAAGCGCTTGTCCTTTCACGCTTGCTTCAAAATTGAAAGAGATAGAGTCAGTTTTCATCCGTTTCTCGACTCTTAAAACATGAAACGGTGAAGTTTCTAATTTTCAATGTGGTAAAATAAAACACCTGCGAACACACGCCCTGTTAGATTTTGCTTGTTGGCCGTTTGATTGTGTGCCTTGACTCTTTTTCAACCCGTGTGTGTGTTTGATCTTTTTCTATTGTCGTTACTACCACAGTGGCGGAACCCTCGGTTTCATCTACTGGTAGTCCATATACGGACGATTCGTTAGAGGTTTGTCAATCCTCTGCTGAACCACAACAGCCCATTGTTTCCGAGTTTCTTAACGGGGGACCGGTTCTCTTCGAGTAGCCCTTTGGAGGACCAGTTGAGTTCCATTGGCCCTTTTCCGACCCTTGGTTCGGATTGGGAGTAGGGGAGCACTTCCCTTCTCTTACATCGGGTTCGCCTTTTATAGCTGCTGTTATTCCTCCTAGTCCTCGCCATCTATTACGAGATCTAGCGGCAGGCTAAAACATGAGTGAATCCAGTGAGGAAATCCCCACGTCCGGTGAATATTACCAGTTATTTCCTCGGAGATTATTTCCAGAAGACAACCCTGAACCATCCGTTATGTCATCACCCGGTCCCTCATTACCAGCAGGGTATAGATCCTTGGGTCAGATTATTGCTGCCGCTGCCTCTATGGGGGTATCAGCTCCTTCTACGAGGCTGGTTGTTCCTTCATTGGGGATGTCTCCTAAAACACCCATTACGTTGTCCCCTCAAGTTACTTCTATACCCTCCAGGCCCACTGTCTGTGTGGCCGCCTCTGCACCCGCTGTTACTACCCAGTCCGTAAGGACCACATCGCTCCCCGAAGACGTCTATATAGCATCTGCTATGCCGGAGAACATCTCTCCGGAGGAGTATCGATTGTCCTTGCAACAATCAAACCCCGAGGTCGGACAGTCCTCTCAAGATCCCAACTGCTCGTATTTTTCGCATTATGTGCAGGATGGTACACCCGTGTACGTATTTCCATATCAGTACGATGAGCATGGGAACCCTTTACGTTTACCTGCTCCTGAGGCTCAACTTCATGCTCAGGTTTTACCGTATAACCAAGCTGGACAACCTTATAACCCGCAAGGACAACCTTTTCAAGGCCAACCTTCGGGCCAGCCTGGCTATCCTTATGACCCGCAACGACAGCCCGTACAGGGCTACCCTCCGGGCTAGCAAGGGCCATTATACGGTCCGCAAGGACAGTATTACAACTCTTCAGGTCAACTCGTGCAGCCTCTTCTTGGAGTCCCACCTGGGAAACCTCAAGGACTCACAGGTCAACCGGGGTACCAATTGGGGCCGGTATACGGTCCTGGGGGGCAAGTCCAACCTTCTCAACCTATGCAACCGCAGTATCCTCTTGGTCCCAATGTTGCATATAAGCCAGGACCATCTTATGGTCCTGTCCCGGGTCAAACCGGTTATCAGCAACCACCTGGCTCCATTCCGCTACCAGGCCAACCGGCCCATCCGGCACAACCTGGTGCTCCTCAACAGCCAGGTCAGCCTGTACAACCGACACAACCTGTTTATCCGAGTCACCCTGTTCAACCAGGGCATCCCGCTCAGCCAGGTCAGCCTGCTCAACCAGGCCAACCTGCACATCCTGTCAACCCTTCCCAACAGCCGAATTATTCAATGCCGCAGCCAAATCAACCGCTGCACCCTAATTATCAGGCTCAGTAGGGTCCCACCTATCAGCAACCCACTCGACCTCAAGGCGGTTA
The DNA here is from genome assembly GCA_034641835.2 of Pinus albicaulis. NCBI lineage: Eukaryota > Viridiplantae > Streptophyta > Pinopsida > Pinales > Pinaceae > Pinus > Pinus albicaulis. The sequence continues at coordinate 1,245,054,516 of CM076583.1, forward strand.
CTATTCTCATGGTCAATACCGACTGAATTATAGCCAGCCCCAAGGTTCTAACTATTACTCTCAACAACCTGGCTACACCTATACTCAGCAGCCAAATCCAAAAGCTGCTTACACAGGGCCGACTTACAATCAGGGTCCATACTCTTGTTATCAAGCCCCGTACGCTGGTTACCAGCAACCGAATCAGGCTGGTTATACCACCTATACCCCCTACGGTCAGAATCCTGCTGGACAGAACCCCTAGGGGCAAGGATATTCTCAACCAACGTGGAGTACAAGTACTGGTCCTTATCAAGGGCCAGGCATGCTATCCAATCCGCCATTGCCGTTCCTGGCTACCTTGGAATTACCGAATGTTTCGAAATTAACCAATGATCTGATTTTGCACAATCCTTATTGGCCTCCAGTTCCTACTAAGGTACCCAGTGATTGCCCCAAGTTTGAGGGTAAAGCTGGGGAGGACCCCCAAGCTCATGTGATGACTTACCATCTTTGGTGTTCATCCAACTCTTGGGTGGATGATTCAATTCGTCTACACCTCTTCCAGCGCACTTTGACTGGTGTTGCCGCTAAGTGGTATATTGAATTATCCTGTGGCATCTTTCAAGATTTCAATACGTTAGCCATGGATTTTCTGACTCACTTTCAGTTATCGGTTCGCTACGAAGCCGGGACGCACCTCCTGACTTCTTTGAAGCAGGACAAAGCCACCCACATCTTTGATCACATTCATGAGTGGCGACGTCGTCGTAGACTGATCAAGTTTCATATACCTGATCAGATACTAACTCATTGGTTCACCACCTCCTTCGTTAACAAAATCACCCAAGATATTGCTATGGGAGCGTGTGTGACTGAAGAACAAGCCATAGCGCATGCCCAATATCTGGATCTGGTATACTCTCAGTCCGGCAAGCTTTATGATATTTTTCCTGATGCTCCACGGTCTGGAACCTCTAAAGCTCCACCTACCCCAGCGGTGGATGGTGTTATTGGTTCTGTGCCTCAGAATTTGAAGAAATCTTCGAATGGGAAGTAGAAGTCAAACTCATCCAATAATTTTTCTCCTCCCGCCCCTCCCGATTCTGAAAAATCTGCGGAGGTGAATGTCGTTCAGGCTAATCCTACGGAAAAAGCCTCCAAAGGGAAAAATAAGGGCAAAGGAAAATCTAAATCCGACGCCCCAAAGCCAGAGTCCAAACCTCATACTGAGGACGGTTCTCAACGTAAACCGAAGTACCCCTGCCTTATTTGTGAAGGAGATCATTATACCAAGGATTTTCCACGACGATCTGAAGTTAGTCAACTTCTAAAAGGCTCCAAAGGGACTCGCAGTTCTTAAAGAACCGTTCCCGTCTCAGCAGACCCAGATGGTTGAACAGCCTTCACCATCTGCACCATTTGGGTCACAAGTCTTCATGATGAATGGTGTTGCACCTGTCTCCATCGCTACACGTTTTAAGGATTATTCTGGATCGCATCAGGCAGTTGGAAAGGAAGTTGTGGATGGCCCACCTCCCCCACCTGTCTCCGGTTCTTCATAAATTGAGAAGCCTACTGCTGAACCTGTTGTGAGGCCACCTTCTAAAGGTGTTCTACGAAGATCTTCCTACAATCCGAATGCCCGTGCTGCTCAGCACTACAGTATTGTTGAGGATTTGGCACAGGCGCCTTCTTCCATGTCTGCATTAGAAGTTCTTCAAAGTTGTCCTTCGCAACGGAAAGATCTGTTGTCTGCAATCGGTGGAATCGATCCCGCCGATTCTAGTTTTCTCACCTTCGACTTAGAAAATTTCACCCCTCGACTTCCACATCAGATCACTCTTGTTATTCAAGTCGGGATCAATGGTCTTAACATCCATAGGGCCATTGTGGATGAAGGTGCCTCTACCTGTGTCATGTCGTCCGCCTGCTGGAAGGCCATTGGCTCTCCGGCTCTTTCATCATCTCCCAATGCCCTAGAGGCATTCGATGGTCGGGAATCCAAACCTCTGGGTGTTCTCGAGAGTTTACCGATTACGTTACAGGGGAAGATAGTCAACGTAGAAGTAGAAGTGGTTGATGCCAAGCTTAACTACAATATACTTCTCGGTCGTAGTTGGACTCACGCCATGCTATGCATGCCATCCACCCTCTTTCGACTTCTTAAGTTCCCTCACGAGGGAAAAATCGTTACGATGGATCAGTTGTCTTTCTTCACCTCTACCTCCGAGAACAACGTTCCATACGTGGATCATATCCCAAATCCCCCCGACAGTGTAGGACCCGGTCTCTTCAAAGACCCCGTCCTCATGGGTATTTTTCTTGCGCTGCCACCGTACACCGCTCAAGTTAATATGATCTCTAGGTCTGATGATCCATTGCTCATCCCTTCGCCTGAGCAGGTGACTGATTTTGGAGAATCGATGCTCTTAACTCCGGTAGAGATTAGTTACTGTGAAATCGTTGCCGGATCTGATCCTCCTCCTCCTTAGCATGCTCCTTTGGGCAAGTTTTTAGATGTCTACTCTCAATCCCCCTGGCTCGGTCAGGCCGACTCGCCTGATCCTCTTAAAGAGATTTTTCATCTGACGAAGCCATTGTAGAAACAATGTCTCTTGAGGAGCTGCCTTGGACCGATACTCATCATCATTCCTACTTTATGCCCAGCCTGGGGGCAATGTCAGATTTTCTAGAGAGTTTTGCATCTCAGGTTCCCACTCCACCTCTCCAGACGCCTATATTGACACATGAGGTGCTTTCGAAGGGAAACCTGAGCAACATTACTCAAACTATTCCGATCGACATCTCCGTTAAACCGGGGATAGTTGAGAACATACACGTGGTAGTGACTTGTTCTCCTGATGAGATACGAGTCTATACTGATCTTTTTTGAGAATTCAAAGACGTGTTCACTTGGTCCTATGAGGAAATTCGCGAGATTGATCCCAGCATAGTAGTGCACGAGATTCCTACCTCTTCTGGTGCGAAACCCGTGCGCAAACGCCTACGCCCGGTGCATCCTCGCAAATCCACTTCCATTAAAGCAGAAGTTGAAAAACTTCTGAACGCGGGCTTCATTTACCCGATTCCCCTCACAGAATGGGTTTCAAATATTGTCCCTGTAGATAAGAAACAGGGTACTATAAGGGTCTGTGTCGATTACCGTGATATTAATCGCGCCTGTCCTAAGGACAACTATCCTACTCCCTTCATAGATCATATCATTGATGAATGTGTCGGGAGTGAGATCTAAACCCTGATGGATGGATTTTTTGGGTACAATCAGATAAATATTTTACCTGTCGATCAACACAAGACCGCATTCATCTGTCCGTGGGGTACCTTTGCCTATAAAAAGCTCCCATTCGGCTTGAAGAACGCTGGAGCTACTTTCCAACGTGCTATTTCTTACGCATTCCACAACATACGCCATATCGTTCAGCCTTATCTGGACGATTTTCCAGCTCACTCAGCTCGGCGAAAGGACCACCCAGAACACCTCCGCCAGATTTTCCTTCGCTGTCGACGCTATAATATCCAGCTCAACCCTCATAAATGCATCTTTTGCGTGGATTCTGGCTGTCTTTTGGGGTTTATAGTCTCCAAGGACGGGATTCACCTCTATCCCCTAAAGGTCGAGGCCATTTTCAATCTCCCATCACCCTCTTCGTTATATCAATTGCAGAGTCTGCAGGGAAAAGCTAACTTCCTACGGCGCTTTATACCGAACTATGTGGAAGTGGCCAAAGGATTCACGCGTCTTTTAAAGCAGAACGTTCCCTTTCATTGGGACGATATTGCTCAACAATCCTTTGAGAAGCTTAAGACATTACTTGTTAATGCTCCGTTGCTTCGGCCTCCAAACTATCACCGTGATTTCATTCTATACTTGGCTGCCGCCTTTAGCACCATAGCTATGGTTCTGGTGCAGGATGACGATAATGGTAATGAACATGTTGTTTATTATCTATCACGAAATCTTCTTGACACGGAAACATGTTATGCTCACGTCGAGAAGCTAGCTCTAGCAGATGTACAAGCTATGCAACGTTTCCGCCACTACATCTTGTTGCATACCGTAACCGTGGTTACGAATTGCAACCCTATGACATATATTATTTCTTTACAATTACTGGGGGGAAAATACTCGAAATGGATCATTATCCTTCAGGAGTTCAACCGAGAGTTTACTACTGCTAAGTCGACCAAATCACTGGTTTTCGCGGATCTTATTTTCTCCCTCCCGATAGACTCCCCCCCATCTCATCCTGAAGAACATATTCCAGACGAAACCATCTTCCTTATCAGCACCCGTGACCGTTGGTATGGTGATATTATTGTGTATCTTCAGACGTCAACTTTTCGCTCTGAGTTGACTAAAGATGCCCGACGTCGGATTCGGCATCAATCTCAACCCTACCGCATTGTAGGAGATACATTATACCGAGTTGGCGTGGATTCGGTGCTCTGTCGGTGCTTGACTCTGGAAGAGGCCGAAAGAGTCTTAAATGACTGTCACAGTGGCGCCTGTGGCAGTCACATGTCTGGATATGCCACCGCCCAGAAGATTCTGTGTGCGGGTTACTTCTGGCCGTCAATCTTCAAAGACTGTATTGTTGCAGTCCGCAAATGTCACGCGTGCCAGGTTTTTCAGCGCAAGATGCGCGCTCCACCCCTCCCTCTGCATCCTGTCATTACTGTGGGCCCTTTTGCAAAATGGGGTGTAGATTTCATGACGTGTAACCCTCATTCAGCCGGGGGGCATGCATATATAATCGTCGTTGTCGACTACTTTACTAAGTGGGTCAAAGCGATGCCTACACTAGCCGCCAACGGTAAAACACCTGCCCAATTTATCTTCAACCATATCATTGCACGTTTCGAGGTCCCTCAGGCCATTGTTACCGACCATGGTACACACTTTAGAGATTACATGATGGCCAAACTGACATCAAGGTTGGGCTTACGACACGATAGCTCAACGCGATATTACCCGCAGGGAAATGGCCAGGTTGAGGCTGTGAACAAAGTTTTGGTCACAATGCTTCAACGAACAGTTGGAATTCATAAGTCCAATTGACACCTCCAATTGTTCTCAGCTCTATGGGCATACTAGACGTCAGCAAAGAGCGCAAATGGATTCACACCATTCCAATTGGTGTATGGTCTGGAAGCAACTCTTCCGGTTGAGTGCGAAATTCCTTCCTTAAAGTTGGCTGTGGAACTTTTGCCCGATACTTCTCCTGAAGAAGAGCGTCTCTTGTATTTGGAATGGTTGGATGAAACCTGCCACTTGGCTGCTTTAGTTATTGAGGCACAGAAAAAGCGGGTCAAAGCACACTTCGATCAATCTGTCTCTCCACGTTCCTTTGTCGAAGGGGACCTTGTCCTCCTATACGACCAAGCGCACGACAAACTCGGGGCAGGAAAGCTCCAACCCATGTGGCATGGGCCCTATATAGTAAAACAAGTATTGAAAAATGGGGCTTATGAGCTCATTGATTATGAAGGATTTCCGTTGGCGCAACCTAGAAATGGGCTGTACCTTAAGAAATACTACACTTGAAGTTATTTTTAGTGTGGTGTGTGTACATAGGTGTGTATATTCATTTGTGTGCATGTGTGGTGTGGTGTGTGATGTAAGCATATTTCTGCTGATCGAGTCTTCCTGATTGTGCAGATGTCCATTACTTCGTTTGTGGGTTTCGCGGATGGTGCCTCCCGCAGTACCAGGAATCTGTCTTTGGCAGCCTAGGTAATCTACGATCCTGCTGGTGAGTTGGTCAACTTGCAAGGTGTGTGTCTGGGGCGTGCTACAAATAACATCGCGGAATATAGTGCTTTGTTAGAATTATTAACCGAGGCTGTAAACCTTGGTATCCGTGAATTACTTGTGTATCTAGACTCACAACTTGTAGTATTACAGCTTAACGGACATTATTCAGTAAGAAACCCATCCATTTTACATCTGTATCTGCGTATTCGTCTGCTGGAAAGAAATTTTGACTATATTACATATCAACACATACCCAGACATATGAATACATTAACAGATGCAGTAGCTAATTTGGTTCTAGATACACATTTGCGCAATTTATAAACAAAAACATCATCACGTGTAGAAGATCCATCCAGAAATAGGTATGTATATATATATGTGTGTCGAAATGTTTACATAGTGTGCATCACATAAAATAAAAAATATACATGTTCGTCTTAATACAGCCAGAGACAACATGTCTCTCAAAAAATATGCATGAAATAAGCCCTAGGTGTCTAATCTGCATGGTGCTCGTGGTAACATGCTACCGCGCGCACTAAGCGTCTCAGTAGTTGGTGGAGGCGACTAGGCACCCCCACAGTGTGTCGCTGGTATGCTAGCGGAACATCTGCTAGCTGTGAATAATCCAGGATCCCCTGGGCAATTCCCTCCAGGTTCTGAATCAGTTCACCTCCCTCGCCACCCTCAGCCTGAGGGTAATGTTCAGCATGGGTTCTCCGCGCAATGGGCGACATGCCCGCGGGTCTCTCTGGGCCAACATCTGCATATACATAACAATTTTTATTAGAACGGACATGTATTACCCAAAAAAAAATCATAAAACATAAAAATAAAAAAGAGAGGTCGTACCCAACTCTTCGTCCCAGTCATCCCCCTCCGGGAGCGGAAGGTCTGGTCTCCGGTGAAATCGGTCCCAGCATAAGGCCAATCCTCGACCACAATCAACTGACACCGTAACCATTCGAAAAACTCGGGCTTCCAGGACATCTATTGCCCTCCTCCTGACCTGGGCATAAGTGCTTCCTAGCGAGCCATCCTTGGCTCTCTTGGTATCAGCTCAGCAAAAATAGCCCCTTGGCCCTAAAAGATAGGTAATCGTTCCAGAATGACCATTACCAAAATGGAACCGTAGCCAAACTATTTCAGTTTGGCTTGCTTGCACTTTGTAAGCTGCCTCTTGATATTGGCTGTCACCGCAGTAGCCCAATCAAACAATGTAGAACTCATACACTCAGAGGCTAGTATGAGTTGGGCTTTGGTTGCCTCGTGTGGAGCCTGCGATCCCGCAGCTCGTGTAATGGTGTGTAGCACTACTCTAAGTGCTAGATCCTCGATAGTGTGGATATCCACCTTACCGCTTCCTGATCCGGTCTGTGTCCTTGGGCACACCCTCGCCATTACTTGCTCCATCTTTTCCCCAGATAGTCTGCTGCCTGTCAGGATGGGCACTAGACCTCTGCGCGACAGTCCGATTATGAAGTATATATTGGAAACCTCCAGTTCCAGCACTTGGTCCCGAAGTTTGAACACTCCTTCATTTTCGTCCCATATGCTGACCAAGTACTGTAGGAGCTCAGGTTGAGCTCGTAAGCAGGGCGTCAGGAAGAACTTTTTGAGTCCACAGTTCTTAAGTGCATTCATGTAGGCTTCGTTCTCCATAGCCATTTCATCCTCTTCCCCGTGCTCCCTCTCTTTCCATTCAATAACCATTTTTGTCTTTATATCTGCATCAACACAACCAAAATAGCTCACTTTTTCAAAATTTTGAGCGGAAAATTGCGTTGCGCCATTGGCGCGACCTCTTTGTGAAGAAATTTCCATTGGCGCGGGTCCGTGCCCGATACCCGCGCCAATGGAGCGAGCCCTAAAATTTCAAAATGGTTCGCCCAGAAGTCTAATACATAATAAAAATCTCCTAAAAATGGATCGAAATGGAGTTCAGGGAAGCGCCTCTTACTTGGAACAAATGGGGATCTGAATGGTAGCCCGGATCAGTCGCAATCGCCGTCAAAAGTTTGCACACAAATGGACCACTGTTGCTCTTGAATGAGGTAGATAGTAAAGTAATTTTATTTTTATCATTTGAGATTTATTTATAACTTTTTGAAATCTAAATAGGTTTTAAAAGTCATTTTTTATTAATATTTTAATATATTTTGTCGAAAATGGGTTTTACACTTGCCTTTGTGTGCAGCAACAGGTTCTTACGCAACTTAAACGGTGACACGAGTTGTATTTTATACTTTTTCGGACTCGGTAAATACACGAAAAAGTCATTTTGGAGTCATATTTCAGCTCTTTTCTGACTCTCTAAACATGAAAATATTTTCGAGGCCCTTGTCGTTTTGATCTCATTAAAGTGGCCACGAAACGACATCTACCTAGTATACGTTTACCCCTTTTTCAGGCTGGGATAGATTATTTACAAAAAAGGATTACCCTAGCCTATCTCGACTAGTAGGCTTTCTCAGATATTGTTTTCTACCTTTTCAGGTCTGAGGAACTATTTCTGAAAAGGGACCTTTGGAGTTTACTTTTCTGCTGTCTTTTCAAACTCTCTAAACATGAAAAGACGCCGAGTTCTTCCTTTGTCAGACTCGTTAAACCCTGATGACATCGGATTCAGTCGTAATGACATTATTCGAGTTTCTCCTTCCTAGGACTCGTTAAATGCACTAGGATGGGCTTATACATCAAGCATATGGTATCCTCTTCAAGCTTGTGTAAAAATAAAGAGGTACTCACCAGAAATGGTGGGGAAAATGGAACCAACATCATTGTCATGTCGACAGTATGTCGCTCGTGAACATGGCACTTGTCTGCATTCGTGTCGGGTTGGGGACATCTCATCTCGTTTTTTCACTTGCCTCCGTGGGTTTGGGTGATCCATTTTGACCTCTCATTCGCTCTTTTCCTCGTCATCATGACCTCTGATATTTTGATGTCAAATACTGCCAAATCCACTGTCGTGACGTTTATATGTTCAAGAGAAGTTCACCTCTGCAAAGACCAACCTTCCTCTGATTCTCATCTGATCGTGATTCACAAAGACATTATGTTCCTCTGTCTCGTGTCGATGATGTGGGAAACACTATGGCCCACCTTCGATCAAGGTCGCTTCTTATCAACTTCAGCTCATTATCCAGGAAGCTGATCTAGAGACTCCCTTCTGGTACCTTAGAGCTTGCATGCCTCCATGGCAGGTTTTTCGCATTCGACGTGAGGTTTTCATCATTGGCCTCTGATCCAGTGATTCTACGGGTGTTCGACGCCAGCTCATTGATTCACATGCCGTAGATTGTACCTATAGTACCTTGAGGACCATTGTCATTATTGGTGGTACCTCTCGCGTCTATTAACAGCTTTCATCCCTGGCTGGTAATCAGACGATGTTCTTGCATGTTCGACTTCAGCTCACTCATTCACATGCTCGAACTTGTACTTTGTTCGGGTCGAGATGGAGCGCAAGACCCTGTATTCCTGTCTGTTATAATCCAGGCTGCAATTTTATGGATTATTATGATTAGTTACATGACTCATTGATTGGATGGCTGCGACCATACCTGAGTCTATTTACCGATCCTCACTGGATGGCTGCGTCCATGCCTTGGATCTGGATTATTACATACTCTTTTATGGATGGCTGCGCCCATACCACGTATCTATAATGTATTTGAGATATCAGTTGTACTTCTCTACGTAGGTTTTCCGACGGTGGTGTTTTCAGTTGGACACGTTCTCGTAAAGCATTTCACCCCTCTCTCTCTCTCGGGCCTCATGCTTTAGAGGGCATCTGTTACACAACAATTTGTCACCGTCCCTGCAATTACCCATCCCGCACAATTGGAGGGCTCATTCCATGACCTGTGAGCAGTAACATGACTTGAAACCATTTTCATGACATCCTCTGAACATGAGCTTTCATTGCCCTGAAGACAACTCCTTGTGAAAAACCCTAAAAACAACTCTTTTTACATTGGCGCGGGTACAGAGTTCAGCCCTCACGCCAAGGGGGCAAATCCTCCAAAGAGGGCGCACCAATTGGCGCTCTGTCCCAGAGTTGTACCCGCGCTAGCCATTTTAAGGAGTGTTTTTTAAAAATAAATGGCGGAATTTTCTTCCTAACCAATTCCTAAACTGGTATCTATCTTGGGTTGGGAGGTTTGGCTTCAGAATCTCCATGTAGAGGAAGTGGTTTGCCACCTCTCATGGAAGCTTCCTTGAGGATAGGGCCAATCCCATGATTATAGGGATCCCAACTCCTCTTCCTCCATCTATAAAAGCTTTCCATTCTCCTTTGCAAGCGAATCTCCAAGTTCCCAAGAGCCTAATGCTGCAAGAGCCTTGATTCATTCCCTTAAGGCCAAATCCAAGAAAAGAGATTATTGTCGAGACATCCGGAGAGAGAGGCTTGTCCCATCCCTGACAGGCTTTATCGAGACACGTTCTGCTGACGACCCTCTGAAGGAGAATTCAGCGTCAGAGCTATGGTTGTATTCTTCCTTTGATTAATTAATGATAAGCGACTATTGGTTATGGTTCCACTCTTGTTCTTGATGATGATCATGAGTTATGTCTTCTCTGACTGACATATAGTTGTATGTACTGGATTTTACGCTTGCATTTGTTTTGTTTCTTGCGTGTGCAGGTGTCTGATCACGAAGATCGTGAGGATTGTGATCTGCCAGAGCTAAGGAACGGGAGCGCTACTTTCTCTACAGGTGACAACGTTGGATTCCAGGTAAGCCTTCATCGCTAGTTGGTTTATTTGCAATTAGGAACCTACACTATAGCGTGTGACGATTTTTGCTAGACCCGGTCTGGGCTAGTAGGGATCGCCTCTGTCCACAGAGGGGATTTACCTCCACAACAACGGGCTATTGGAGCTGAGCCATTGGCCCAAAATCCTCTATATAGTGATTAGATGTAGGGGCATGAGGTGCCCCCAGTTTTGATTTTGTAACATGCTATGGGCATGTCATATGTATCGAAGTTAATGGACTCCAAAAAATTGTATATTTGAACGACACATATTGTGGATATGCATCGTTATATGGTTTATTGTTATTGTCTTGTGTTAAATGCATGTGATAAATGCCAATCTAGAATATTGTTTGCAATACTATCTACATAGTGATTTTGGGCTCTAAGTACATGACTGAATGTAAAGATTTCAAATTTATGCATTAAGATCTTCACTCGTAAATGTCTTCTAAAAGGACAGGATTATGCACACGATAGACACCATTCAATTGTATGACAAACAACAAAGAATCTAAACGAACATGAAGGTGGAGGATGCAACGGTCAAGGGCATCGACTAACAAACCTCTCACTGCATCATATTCAGACTGAGTATTGGTGGAAAAACCAATGCATACGCCGTTCGAGAGGGCAAGCGAATGTAACGGGGTGAAAATGGCCCAGGCTACCGAGGCTAGATTCAGGGAGTACCGATTCGCACCATCATCATAACCGATATATGGTGTGGACGGGGGATCCATATGAAAAGTGCAACAAGAAAATAAATGAGAGGATGATGAACAACGTTGGCAACCTGAATGCAAGGCGGAAATCAAACAAGCACTCCTAAAGGGATTGATATGGGTAGGATTTCTACCCCCCGCACACTGAAGAGAGGATGGTGTGGCAGAACTACCTTGGGGGCAGTTTGTGTTTAGGTCGCGAAAGTCATAATAGACACGAATGGTGCCATTTTTCTTATGGGCTAGATAGATGAAGTCAGGGGTGGAAAAGGATTCCATGATGTTGTCATCAAAATAGAAGATGGGGTGACTGGTGGAAGGATAGCCACATAACGCGGCAAAGTTACCTAACTCATCTTCATGAGAAGAGAGGTTCACATGCGCATCATCACGAAGGGTGACAGAAGAAAAAGTAGATGAAGGATCCACCGATGTTGAGCCCAAGGTGATCGTTGAAGGGAGGTCGGACGAAATAGAAGGGGAAGCCCCATAGGGGTCTTCCACCGTGGATCTCATAGATGATGACAGGTAGATAATAGTGGTCGAATATTTCATCATCTGGATATCGGTAGGGGGAATGTCAATGGAAGTGGATGGGTCCTCTACTTCACCTGAAGCATAACGCACAAGTAAAGGAGAGGAAGACTCATGGTGGTCGGCCTCGTACTAGCAAACTACGTCCAAAGAGGTGTGATAGTCTACAAGGCGGGGATAGAGGTGGGTATAGTGGCCATGGAGATCACACAAAGCATAGGGGTGGTTGGTGTGCACAGTCTTGGGTTTCTTGGCTACCAGTTTCTTAGCTACAGTCGGTAAAGGAACAAGGGATTTAGGGACCTTAGACTCAGGAAACGTGACATTGACCATGGGCTTGATACGAGGCAATTCAGGATAATTATGGGTGGCATGACTGACAACATCACACAAAGCACACAGGGTTGTACACTTTGGAGGATGTAGAGGAGAAAATTTTGTCTAGGCAACCATGTCCTTAGGTTCCTTCTTGCGGGCTTTGCCCCCCTCACCTGAGGCTTTCGCAACAGGAGTAGGTTCCTGTTGAGGTGGCCGAGGCACAAAAGCAAAGGGGGGGTTCATGGTGACCGTTTGGACTGGCGTCAAAGCGATGCAAGGTTTGAGCTGAATAGGCGGGTTATTGGCTGGGGGATCAATGTACTAGATTGGGATCCCCACGGTCATGTTGGGAAGAGATAAGGTAGCCATAACAGGTACTGAAAATACTCCAGGAGGGGGAGCAAGAAACGGTATCTGACCGGAGGTTTAATGGCCAGGAGGGACAACTCCGAGATGGTTAAGGCCAGGGGGAATTGTACCAAGAGGATAAATAGGATCATGGACACTAGCTACAGATGAGAGGCCTTAATAAGGGGCTCCTCAAGGCTAAGTCGAAGTACTAGGAGCAGGTTATGGAGGGCGGGGCTGCTGGCTAGTCGAACCAGTCTGTTTGAGGTCAGACCGAGACGATTGTTGTAGAAATTTTAATACGATTATGTATTTCCTGGATTCTCCTGATCTAAAAATTATATACCATTGTTAAATACAAAATCTCTTCTACAAAAATTCTTGTGGAAATTTAAAACACGATCGCCAATTGCAAACACATGAAGGAATATCATTCACACATAACACAGATGTTTTTATCGGGAAAGCATAAAGCTAAAAACCCCACTATCATATATTATGTATATATCATGGATCATGAAACAATCTCATACAAAAATCTAATCCAAGAGCTCTCAGTACAATATACAATCGTCTCACACTGTCTTGTATAAATTGGAAAATTCCTTAGCCAAATTTCTGCCTCACAACAACCTTCCTCCACTGTGCAATCCTCTTGAGCATATCCAATGTGTGTTTGGCTTGCAAGAGTGAAATCCTATATAGTACAACTGATAGTCAACTATCCCTTTCACCTACCTCTCATCCGGGTCTCCATTGGATCTGACATGCATGTAGTTAACAGTAGTAAATCTTCAGTTGCATGTGAGATCACTCCATGTGAAATAATTTAATATTTAATTCACTGAACTCTCACTAGTGTATCTTCAGTTACAACTAGCACAACTGAGTTTAACTCACTTTACTACACATCCAACTCTGTGACAACTTCGAATCACTTAGTTTCAACTAAGTCCACTTGCATATCCTAGCATCCAACCTTAGAACTCGAAATTGCTTCAGCTAACTAGTTTTCCACTTTAGTTAATTGATTTTAAGTGCTCCATGAGAATAGATTAATATTTATTGTCCAACTATTATTAAGGGATAATAATAGTCGACATGCATCTATAAATAGACATGTGATCTATAAATAGACTTCGCACATACATCTAAAAATAGAACATCATCTATAAATATAATTTTCTCACCATCTATAAATAGATTTCTGCTATAAATAGAATTTTCTCATTTGTTCTAAAAATAGAATTACACCTAAAAATAGCTCGAGGCTCCATCCTAGTGTAGGTGCTTCATTTTCACTAGGATCATCATCTTGTTGAATCTCAATAATTGCATCATGCAAACATTCGACGAGCTAAGGTCAGAGATAGGAGGGGGGAGACTAGGGAATGAACCAAGAAAAGAGGAATATTTATAGACTTCGGGTGAGACACTGGTCGGAGGTTCAACTATTTGTTTATTGGCCACCTAAGAAATAATGGACTTTAGAGAGGTATGAGACATTGGTTCGTAATATGTCAGCTGGTCTATAGTGACAATATTTCCGTTGTGAGGAAATCACTTCTTACGGTGAACCACCAATGGGACAACAAACATCGCATAAGTGTAGCTACAACCTAATAGAATTTTTTATTCTAAGGGGGCATCAATGACTTCAACGTCAACAAAAACAGTCTTGCCTGCAAGAGTAATAGGACAATTGCAGAACATGCCAAGGGGCTGGGAAGAATGGCCATCCCACGGACAGAGGGTGATAGTGGAAGGGGCTAACTCGGGGGATCCGAGTTGTTTCCAAATAGAAGAAGACATCACGCAGGTGGATTCCCCCTCATCAATGATACAATGGGAGACGTTGGCATTCTGGATCTTGATGGGTATTTGGTGTTGTAAATACTGAGAGGGGGGTGAATCAGTATTCCTTTCAATTCTGAGAGCATTAGTTAATCTTAAATTATTATCAGTGTTTGTACAATGATAGCAGTAAACAAAAGGAACACAAATTCACACAATTTTTAAGGTGGAAACCCTCTCCGGGACAAAAACCACCTGAATGCTTTTCTAATAATTCTTTAATATTCAACTCCAATTGAAAATAAATCTCCAACTTCCTAGAATCTAGAAAAGCATTCTTCTCCAGCTCCCACTGGATGGACACTCCAATGCCCGAGATTATTCAGTAGTCAACTGAACAGATGCCCCAACACCCAATGAACTACAACTCACCCTACCGCCACCCTACCACCCTAAATTTTTCACAGGCTTGAACCTGTTGGTGACTTCATGAACCAACCTAGCACCACCCTACCACCCTATAGAAGAATAAAAGAAGAATGGACTCCTGTACCAGGGAAAATGGTCCACTTTACAATGATATAGAATGATGTAGAAGAAGAAGACACACTAGACCATAACCCCAACTATGACACAACCACCTAATGATGATCTTAGACCTCCCGACACCGCCTCTTTAACTCTTGGCATATAGACACTAGTACAATTTTTGCAATGATGTATTTACAATGACTTAGTACAATGATACCTTTATAGTGACTTTATGCAGTGTTTCCCACTTGAAGTATTCATGTGATGAACTTCTTACTACTATTCTGCACCTTTATTGTTTCTCTTTTCATGCTACCCTCTGCTGCACCTTGATTTTCTTTGCTGCCCTAGAAAGTCTGGTCCTTTGCAGCCCTTGAAAACACATGATCTACATTTTTATCTGGTGTATCTCTATTATTTCAGATCCCCAATATATTATTTTTGGTTCTGTAGTATTCCTTTGAGTCTTATTTCCAATGCCATAGATCTGACCCAATTTGGATTCTTCAAGGGAGAGTTATGCCCAATCTCTCACAATGACCTAATTATGGATTGTTTCAGTAGATCGAACTTGTACAACGTGCCACGTGTCACAATTTCTTCATTCGGCTCTGAAATTGATATAGCAAAAACCAAATTTTGTGCACTATTTTCCACTTTTTACAGAATTCCATTTCGATACTCAGAGAGAGAGTTATGATGGTTTTCCCAAGGTCACTTCTTTGAGATGAAGTTTAGGAGCCTGCAAAAACATTGACTTCCACAGATCATATCTCCGAAAATATTGCGCACCCTGATCTAAAATTTTTATAGGAGCTTCCTTAGGATTTCAGCTTCTAAACCTTCATATAAAAAACGTTAGAGCACAAATTCCATGATGACCTGTTTCAGGTAGCGAAATCCCTACATAAGGAGGATATGAGGATCAAAATTTATATAAATGCTTAGGTTGAGAGGGGATTCAACAAGTGAATGTGGGAGGGATTTTAGGAGCTTAAAAATTATTAATTATTGAATTTTCAATGACCCAGTCCACAACCCCATGGGATTTTAGCCCACTAACTAGGGTTACAAACTTCAAACATGAATATCTATCAAACCGTGAAGAATTACGTGGTGTGCCATATATCAACGGAAACATATTGAGAAGTAGAAACCATTAAAAGAATTATTGACCCAGAATATAGTAATTTGGTAGGTCAAAATACCCATGCAATATTGGGGTAGCCCCTGGTGCTGCTTGGGTTGACATTGATGACAACCACTGATCAACATTTGGAAGGTGACGAATGCAGGAAGGGGGGGATGCTATGACTTGTCAACATCGAAGACAATCAACCGATCATCTGAAGGATCCATATCGCCCATAGTAGTTAGTAGAGATTTTTGTTGTGAAGGGCACGATTGGAGGACTTCCAGCGTTGAGATGGTGGCAGGGGATTGCACCAATTCATCTACTATACTGTAGGAGTGGTGGCTTTACTAGAAGTAGTGTTTCAACATAATGGTCCCTTGGGGATCTTGGTATGAACCTCTACCTTAATCTGAGGGATCTGTAAAGGACCATTGGGTGTCAAAATAGGCTTTTTGGGACCTGAAGACGGGGGCTCGGTGGCAGACGTAGCGGGGGGATTGCTTTACTTGCGGGACCGAGTTAGAAGGTTTAGGTCAATGGTATTGGTCTCGTCAAGTTGCATCATAATGATTTGGTAATTAGAGGTATCATACGGAGGAGGTTGAGAAACCGCCTAACCTTCACGAGGTTGGGAACCCACATATCCTTACTGGGGGAAAGGATTGGTAAACACAACTGGTTGAGTAGGTGCAACATAGGGAGGAACTGAAGCAAAGGCTTTCTATCCTCGAGATGTTGCTTGAGCTTCCCGCAGTTGACACATCTGAGGTAAAAGGGGACAATCATGTGTATAGTGACCATGGACATCACAACAAGAACAAGGCTTATTCATGCGAATAGGCCTGTTCTACTTGGGTTGATCGCCCTGTTGCTGGGTTCTAGCATTAGATATATTCCCTTAGGGATTGTTTCCTGGATTACCTAGAGCTTGAGAAGGCATGGGAGGTGGAGGTTCTTGTGCTGGAGGAGCTGGAGCACCTGGCTGTGGATATGGATAATAAGAAGGTTGAGCAACATTTGGGTGAACAGGTTGGGAAAAATTAGGCCCTAGCATTGGAGGATGCGATTGGGCAAAGGCATGAGGCATACCGTGTCCTGGATACATGCTGCCGGGAGGGGGAAAACTGCTAGAGGAGTTGGATCCTCCCTAAGGGCAACCATAACCCATAGGAGGATGAGTGTACAACCGTAAAATGGATCCTAACAGAAATTGAGGATGAAGGCCTTGGAGTCTCCGGGATGAAAGCCTTAGGGGCGCAATGATGGAAAAAAGAGACACGGAACCCAATAAGGAAGAGAGGAAAAAAAGGGAAAGGAGGTGAAAGGTCAATTGTTTGCAATTTTTAAGTCTTGGTATGGGGGTGTAAACCAGGTGATCTTCGCTTAGGGTGTGTGTGTATGTAATAAGTGTGTTAATTTTAATTAAGCCTAGACGTGTGTAGAGAAAAAAGAAAAAAGATGATGTATAACTGTAAATAAAACTGAAAATGACAATAAAGGAAACTGAATGCGACAGTAAAATAAACAGCTAAAGATGCATAAATTTAATCCCAAGGAGTAGGGCTTCCCAACAACTAGTCTATGGGTGGGCGAAATCTAGTGAAACATAAAAAAATGGCCAATGGATCTAAATTTGGGAGGGACATGGATCTAAAGGCCAGATCTGTTGGAAAGAGGGGCAAAAAACAACAAAAAAACAGAGGGAAATAATGCTGCAAAATGGGTGGTGAAAGGCTACAACCTGAAGGGAAATGACGGGGGCCCTAAAGGAGGACCAAAAAAACCTAAAAAGAGGTGATTTGGATGGATAAATAACTAATCTGAAAAGGATCTGAAAGTACAAGTTCAGGTCTAAAAAATGGTTGAAAACTCTAAAATCTCAGAGGACCTACTTCAACTAAACTCCTAAAAAGGTGGAAGCATATTGAAGCCCTAAGGGGTTTGGTTCCTACTTCGACGAGTAAAAATAGCAAGTACAGGTCCAAGACGAGTGAAGAGGGAGGTTAAACAACCTTGAACAATGGCCCAAACAAACCCAGAAAAATCACAGAAAAAATCCCGCAAAAAGTACAGGTCGCAGTTTCTGACCTGTTTTCTGCTCAGGTCGCAGTTTTCAGGTTGTTTTTCGCTACCTGAGAGCTGAAGTCGCATTTTTTGGCTCAAAAAGTGTGACCTACACTTCTAGTTGTTTCGGGAGAAGATTTTAGAAAAAAAGTGTCGTCTCTGCTGCGGCTGATACTTGTTACCTGCGCAATAGGCCCAAAAACACACATAAGTTAGAATTTTTACTATTTTAGGATTTCAAAGGTTAAAAACAACATCAAGAAATTCAAAATAAGAAGTTGAAGAAAAACCCTAGGGTTTGAAGCAGATTGTCATGTAGGGATATGAAAAACAATACTAGTCGTAATCATAAACCCTTGTGTAGTCGCCAGTTATTAGTGTGAATTCTAATCGCAAGCGTATGAAAAAAGTTCGCTTTAGCTGTGCATAAAAAACAACCCTAACATCAAAGATGGTTGCCAATTTCCATAGATCTGTAGTTAGTGATCAGAATAAATGCTACATAAATCCAGATCTATGCAGTTAAAGACATTAAACAACAAATAATAAGCAAGAGTTTCTCCATGAATGCAATGAACAAGACAAGAATTTTTAAAGAATTTTTTGTATTATGACACCTGGGAAGGGAACATAGAAAGATGTTACCAGTCCCCCTCAATGGGATGGGTTCTTGTATGTCCTCAGTGCTTCAGATCTAGGATCTCTCTCTCTTTATGGTGTAAAAAACCTAGACAAAAATGGAACTCAAAGGGAGCTCACAAGCAAAAAGTAGAAAAATATGACAATGATAGGAGGATCAAAATGAGACCAAAAGTATAGATCAAGAGTGATCTCTAGGCAACAAAAGGTGGTGAATGAAAGGAAAAACCCTTCTATTTATAACAAAATATTGAGTTATTCAAGATATTGGTGCATAATTAAAATATTATTAACCAAATCTAGATCCAAATTTTATGGAATATTTTCTTATTTTTGTTGGAGAGAAAAAGAATTTGAATTTGGTCAAATCCCTTTATTTAGAAATAATAAATAAATTATTTATTTATTATTTTAAGAATGTGGTTAAGTAATAATTAAATAAATAATGATTTATTCAATCATTTATAAATTATTTAGTCAAATTTAACAAGGAATATTATTAAATAATGATTTAAATAATTATTCCTATAAAATAAGATAAATAATGGTTATCTAATAATTTCCTGTTTTGGGTAAATATGACTAGGAATATTAATTAAACAATGGTTTAATTAATTATTCCTTGAGTAAAATCAAACAAATAAGGATTTATTCAATTATTCCTATGGGGTTTCCTGTTTAGACCAAAAACAACTTAATAAATTATGGGTTATTAAGTTATTTTTCATAGTGAAAGCAATTTTACTATGGTAAAATTGGTCTTACATGGTGTTCTTTTGTCCATCTAATAGTAACAGGTTAGATGACCAAAAATTGGTGTAACACCAACTTCCCCAATCCCAGACAAGTCTTCTAATTTATTGAAGCGATGCTCCATGGGATCAAAATTCAGCAGCAATCATTCAACCTTGGTCTGCAAAAGACCAATTTTCTGAATCACGAGGACTAATTGAGCCTATGTACTAGTTGATCTCATTTCTTCTTGCTTGTTAAGAATATGTACTATATATTCTGAATTTGCCATAAGATAGTCCAAGTGGATTGAAAAATCATCCTTTTCTAATCCAAATGATCCAGATGAATGAGCCATGTCAAAACTAAACCCACAATATACCTTGTCGTCTTGTAATTTGAGATATCTTGCATCAAATCTGAGCGAAACGATGCAAAATGGTCTATTCTTATAACCAAATCCCATTGTCTCCATTTCTATAATGTGCTCTTCAATTTCGATGACATTAACTAAGTTTCACAAGCACATGAACATTCCTCCAAATGTAGCATTTAATTCTTTGCACATACCATCTGTTTTCAACCCTAGAGACAGCCTTGAGTTGTGAAAGACCAGTGCCTAGGACATCTTATACAGCAAGGAGCATACAATATAATATGGGAAGTTATCAGAAACTGGCTCTCATGCTATCTCTTGTAAACAGGAAGGTTAATTTGAATGGGACCAAAACTTTCAGAAAACTTGACACAAGGAAAGCAATACTGCAGAGGCAAGGTGTGAAACTCTAATACAAATGCATCAGACAATTCAAAGGCAGCTTACTGTAAAGAGGGTTGGGTTCTAAAATACCTCACAGAGATGAATAATCAGAAGGTGTTTACTGTGTATGAAATATTGAGATAATACTAACTATCATTGGGATGATATCCATAAACAAATATCAACATGTAATGGGCTTACAAAATTAAGAATCCATACATGAGAATAGCATTTTAAAAATAACATCCTATAGAAGCTAATATAGCAGAAGTATGGTTGAAGTGGAAAATGAAACAGTATATCATGCCTGAGCCATATTTAAAGCGCTTGACAGGTTCTAGCATGAGTATCAATTAGGATAAATTCATACCAAAAACCAGTGAGCCACTCGCATTGCAAAACATGATACAAGCGAAATGGATGAAAACGAGATGAACAATTAAACTATCACATATAGGGGAGAGTTACAGACTGTGAAGCACAAAGACCAAAATCCTCGTTAAAGATGGAACTCCTCATCACTGAAACCCGACGGGCTCTTTTCATTCATATAAAAGTTCAACAAAATGCATACAAAATTCTCTCACAACATATTTTTCTGAAAATCTGGAACCCCTTACAATCTGTTCTTGGGGGTTCTTATAGGAGAAAAACGAGTAACAGGAGTAGACGATGTACATTAAATTGATTCATTAAGACAGCATGGAGGAAGCGTCCATGCCCATATTGCTTAATGGCACTGCATTGCTGTATTTAATCTATAGTATGGCTGAGGGGGCTTTGTCAGGTCGATATCTGACCTCTGATGTTTCTTTGGAGTCCTTTCTGGCTGTAAAGCCCTCTGTTCTGCCTTCTGGAATTAATGGCATGGATATAAGGTCTGTGGGTCTCCATACTCCATAACTGCTGGTTCTGACAGTCTTTAAGAAGCTTCTTTCAATGTAATTAACTGTTTCTAGGCTCGAGGAGGCATGGAGGCTTTAGTGGGAAGGTGTACTGTCTGGAGAAAAATGTCCCGCATATATTCAAACACAGATATGGTTGTTATGTGTGCTCTTTAGGTCTTCAAACTGCATCTTTTCCTTTGATCACGGGATTAAGCGCTAAATATTCAATAACAGGCTCAAACCCTTAATCCCTGCTGCGGATACACTAGCCGCCACTGTAATGGTCTCTCTGTATTCCGAATCACAGTGGCTGTGATTATGGAAAATCAAGTGAAGTTATCACTCTTGTGAACCCTGCACAATAAAATAACCCAATTATAAAATCTAGGGAAGGCGGCGGAAGATTTGCTGTAGAGGCCTTGAGGAATGGTGGCGCGACTATGGAAACAATGGTTGTAGGGAAGAATGGTGAAAAATGCAGTGAAACAGAGGTTCCGATGAAGAAATGTGGATGAAAAGCGCAATGAGATGTAGACCATCGATCTGGCTTAGATGGATGGCTGCGATTGCATCGGGAGATCGCAATCGGAGGAAACAGGGGGTGACACATTAAGAACTTCTGATGCGCGATTAGGGAAGTGATGCGATTGGCCCTCGACTGTTGGATCGCGAAGGGAATCAACAACGAAGATCTAATCGGAAGGGAAGACGCGGGGTAATGAAAAAGGAGAGATGAGATCTGAACCATTGGATCACATGGGACGGATGGCTCAAATTCAATCAGGGATGACAGAGGGTGGCACCTTTATGAACTCCTGATTGGCGATATTGCGATGTAGTGGTAGCCGTTGGATCTGGCAGGGAGATCAACAGTTGATACTCCATCAGGGAGGTAAATAGGAAGAAGCGATGGGTGCGATGCGGAACGAGCGCCGACCGTTGGATCTTGTAAAGATCGACGGCTCAGAACATGCCCGCGGTCTATAGAACAAAAGACCATCGCATCGGGGATTTTGATCTCGACAAAGAAAATGCACTACCGAACATCTTCCGATTCTAATTCGCACCCTTTGACTTAGCGCTTGGTCTTAGCGCTGGGCTTTATGGAGGGGAAGTGGTTAAGGGGCTAGCCGAAAGGGGCTAAGCCTGCATATATTGAAAAGAGTGATTTTGGCCCAATTTTAATGTTTTTTAAGGCCAGGAAAGGGCATTCGGTAGAAGGAATAAAGGGACTTCAAGCCAAACACGGGGTGCTTGCAAGGTTTAAAGGGGAAAGGGGATGATTTATAGGGTCAATGAGGGGAATGAAGAGGAGTAAAAGGGAAGAAAACAGAGGTTTAGTGGGAAATGAAATAAGAGGGAAAAGGAGGCCTTTTGGGTATTTTCTTCACAAACAGAGAGGCTTTAAAATTGGTAACAGCAGTAAGGATTTATCAAAGGGCAAGGCACAAGGAGGCTTCTAGGATGATGTGTTTTCAGAGGAAATGCATTCCTTGAAGGCTCAAAAACAATTTAGCCCCCTGTTTGACATGTGCTTAGTTATTCAACCACGTGACTTAGCTTAGCATCATTTCTCTCCAGCCTTTATTTAAAATTTTCACCACGCGTCATGACATTCGATACTTGGCTACTCAAGGTTATCTTTAAAAATGACTAATTTTAACCATATGATCAACACCCTCCATCTCCATAAAAAAATTGTACCTAAAGCATGCTTATATGTTCCCGAGATCAGATTTAATCTCCATTCCCATTCTTGTAGTTTTAATAGATAATTGGAAAAACATCAATTTTTCCCTTCTACTACATGTTCAGGTTTGAACAAGCCATGCGGACATCATAATTCAAAGCCCGTAGAGGAGAGAAAGAGAATTCAGGAATGACAATTGAAGAATGAGACTAGCGTAAACCCGATTTTCCGACAACCACATAATGACCCACAATACTATGTTTAATAAGAACAAATATTTCTCCTCCCAACATTTATTATGGGGTTTTTCATGACAAATGATTGAAAGTTCGATTAGATTTTTCTAGGGCCAAAATTCCTTGTGCCAGAAATACTCCTTTTTTTGCCATTACAGTTGCACCAGAATTGAGTTACGTTCGACATGGAAGAAATCCACCTTCTCAAATTTTGGCACTTGTAATATTATTATTTAAGGAATTGTTGAGTTAATGTGTGTCTTGTTCCCTTGAAGTTTTATAACTTATTGAATGACAATTATGGAGTCTCTGTAGACTATCAATTGTTTAATTCTCCTTGAAATATCCAAATCTAATCCTTTCCTCAAGGCCAAGAATTCAACTTGATTGTTGGTAGCTTTTTCCAAGCCCCATGCATATTTTATCTATGTTTTTTCATTGGGGTCCAAAAGAACCCTTCCCAGTCTAACCTCCTCTCATTACATGTCCAAAAGTAACACAATTTTTTTTTTCAAACAAACAAACATAGAGTTTTCTATTAAAAGAGGACAAATATGTAATATGGGCCAGAACCCTTCCAAAATTCATCTAGCTCCATCAAAACTATGGATTTTAAAGTCCAACACACATGTAGTCTAAGCTTATGAGATATTGTCCTTGTAATTATAAAGATATGTCTACGATATATCCTAACAAAGGAGCCTAAAAGAAACCTATATCTGCATTGCACAGAAAACAAAATTTAACAACATGGTGCTCAACATCATAATTGATCAACCAGGGTGGAAAAAATATTGGGTTGAATTTCCTCACTTTCTCACTACAACTTCCTCTGAATTGGGGTCCTCTGATGAAAGTTGCATCCCGACAATGTACAACTCCTCCATCTCCTCTAGCTTGCAGTGACTTGTTGTTAACTCTATCCTTAATTCACAATGAAGTCAATCAATATTAGCCTGCATGAGATCAAGTTGTAAGTTAACAATCATCTGTAGGGAATTACGCACCTTCTCCTCCACTTCCTACCTTGATTTATACCCCAATTGCATACTTTCCATCGTCGCAAGGACCTTATTCGTAATGGAATTAATGTCCATAAATTTGGACTCATGAGAAGAAGAACCACCGATGTCCATGGAATATCTCTCTGAAAACTACACCAGTTAATAAAGACAGGCTTTGGTATGGCTAAAGAGAGAAGAAATTTCGCTACATGAAGACCTGAGGGGGGTATTAATACCATATTTCTGGACAAACATGTGATAGATCCTGAAACTATAATAAACCATATAACCTTTGAAAAATGATGCCTCCATTAAATGAAAACTTGGGAGATGTTGGGTGAAACCACCAGAAAATATTCGCTGGAAAAACCATTTACTATGCAACTGTCTAGATGAGACTCCAACTGAATGTGAATTAATGTTTTGGCCTCAAATTTCTATTTAACCTCTTCTCAACACCAGACTAGAGATGGGCCATGCAAACCAAGAGTGATATTGTCGTCCAAGAGGTGATGAGGAAATGATAGGGGTAGGCCTCGAGAGATAATCAAGGTATCTTCTTAAGTGTCAGTTGCCAAATCACTCTAAGCCTCAAGTCCCAAGACCTTAAGTGTTTTCTAATCCCATGCTTCATAGTAAACTCAACATTCCTCTTTGTTAAATTTTCATCAATTATAATCATTAATCCTGTCATTCATATATGTATTCGCATGGCAAAGGAGAATTAATTAATTGATTTTGGTTAACTTCAAATATTCCTTGTGACATCCTTTATGGTTTATTTACCAAGACATATGTTGAGGAATTTAAATTCCTAACACATGCATAATTTCAACTTTTTCAAATTGTTGAAGTTGAAGGAGCATCCTTGCCTATATAGAAGATGTGGCTCTGTAGAGTGACAATATAGCCGAATGATAATTATTGAGTCATTGAATATCATTATATCCTGAAATTTCTAATCAATTACTAGATTTAAATATTGTCAGAGTGCAAGAAACTCAACTTGATTATCAATTGCCACTCCCATTCCCCATGTGAATTGTATCTATGTTAGTCCTTTGAGACCAAGAATCTCCCCTCCCACTCCTGCCACCCTTGATAAGAAACAAAATTTTTAAAAGTTATATAAAATATTATTATTGATATCAACCAACCTAGATCCACCTTAGCTCTGAATCTACCAAGTGTTGAGAGAGATAAAATCTCTTGGAGTTAAGATTGATCTACGCTGGTTTAATTATTAATTATAATTATAATCATAAATTTATTATTTTATTTTATTTTTTTAATTTAATTTACTTTTTGTTTTTATTTAATTTGACCAAGTCAAAATGTTTTATTAATAATTATAATGATTGATTTTATTTGTTTATTTTATTTTATTTTTATTTTTATGTATTTTGACCGAGTCACAATGTTTGCAAGACATGACATTACAACATCGCTTGCATAATGGGTTGGAGAGTACCACTCAACCCAATAAATAAAGGTTATTATAATTAAATTTAAAAAGAAGCTAATATTAATTCTTTGTATAATAATAATAATCATTTCAAAATGTAATATTTATAATAATAATAATAATTTAATTTTAAGGTAGTAATCAAGTTAAACATGAAATTGGTTTATACAAATATCCTGAAAGCAGTCAACATTAAATTTAGTTTGAGAAAATGATGAATAGAGGGTTGAAAGTTTATTATGGGTTTTGAAAATAATGTAAATCAATGACCTTAGGCTATGAGATAAGAAGATGATCTTCTTGGAGGCTCTCATCACTCATGATATCTTATATGGTTGTGAAGTTAGAGGATGTAACATCTCCAAAGAATTATGGAAAAAGATAGAGTAAATCTAATAGTGCTTTGTAAAACTTATAATCTCAAAATCAAAAGAAATACACTCTATCCTATCCTTCTCATAAAAGCAGGTCTTTCCCTTATCTACAGGGGCTTTGATAAGCTAGCTAATGTAAAAGAACACATGATAAAGAACATGGAAGATAATTTTTTTACTAAGATGGCTTCAAACTCCATAAAACCCACCTATAACTAGAGTGTGGTTGGCATAAATATGCCAAATCTTAGCTAAATCATAAGGTTCTAAAGGAATAAGTCACTTTGAAAACTAAAAATAATAATAAACATATTATTACACCTAATTTTAAGGATAAATTGTGATTATACAAAGAATTATAAATAAAATAAAATTAAGATATTGTAAGGAGGTTATTTACCCTAATCTTAAAAATTAAAAGTATTTGTGTTTTGATTAGCTTAAAGAATAAATTTGCACAAGCTCTTTAGTGAAATAAGGTATTGAATAATTTTTAAAACATTGTGGGTCAAAAAGGGTGGTAGGAGTGGGAGGGGTCATTCTCAACCCCGATGGAAAAATTGAAAGTGAGTGAAATTGGGGGTTAGGAAATTACAAAAATAATGTAACAAAGGCATATGGATTATTACCAGGGCTACTTTTAGCCAAAGAAACAAACATCGAAGATTCAATTGTGTTGGTAGATTCATAGTTAGTTATTGATCACCTTGTTCATGTATTTTTTCCTAAGGATTGCAAGTTGCGAAGTGTTATTGATCGAATCAAGAATTTGAAACTAGCCTTCTCTATTATTAGCTTCTTTCATTTGTTTAGAATGAACAATTATGTTGTAGATTATCTCACCAAATCTATATCTATAGGTATTTTGGAGAATATACACTTCTAAATACCTTGTTTCCTTTAGGATAGTAAAATGGCTAATATATTTTGAGAATAATTACCATTGTGAGGTTACAAGTATATCTATCCTCAAAGGATTTTCATTGTACTTGGATGTTGTACAAACCATGATCTAAGAGCAAATTTTGTTTTAGTATAATATTCTCATGAAAGTTTAAAACATAAACATTATGGGTCAAAAGAATTGGTCATCTGTGTGATGTTAAGACCGTTGAAGTTGAAATCACCCTCTTAGAATGTAGTACATACACCCAAATCAAATCAAAATTTCAAAATATTTATTATAATAGTGACCTTCATAAACATTTAACTTATCAAAACTATGAAAATTTAAAAATGTTTCTCTTTAAGCACAAAATATAATTTTAAAAAATTAAGTAATTCTCTTACATTTTTTACTTTTGATAAATTAAATTTGGATTAGATGAATATTAATCGCCACTACCATCATCTTCAAAAGAAAAGAAAAACAAGTGAAATTAGCAGTAATGCTTTGTATACCTATCATTTAAAAGTGTTAATTATCTACAACAAAAATTAATGAGTTAAAATAATTATGAAGCAATTAAATTAAAAGAATTTTTTTTTAATTCAAAAAATAATTAAAATTTTCATATTGTTAAGTTTTTAATCATTTTTATTAATTGCAATATGTTAATTTTATGGTATTAAGTTTACAAAAAAATCAATATCATCTCAATTTTCTGTAATATCCCAGAAGGGAGAATACAGCAATACTTCACACAATATAAGAACTTACAACAAGATAAATAATAAATCTAAGTAAAAATTAGAATATGCGGAAAGAGTTGAGCCATGTTATTATATTGGAGATGAATCAATTACACAAGTACAAGATATAGGTATATCTAGCCAAAAATATGAGCTAGGATCACCCTAAAAACATGCATCCAACAGGTACAACGTAACTAGAGAGGCTCTGCAGCAAATACTGCGCTATCTCTTCAGCAAATCATAAACATGGAGTTATAGGCTGAAAAGAGAAACGTAGATCTACTCAAAACTGGAGCTCTGATGATGCCAAGATTCAAGATCCGGCCAATGTGATGGATTCCCAAGATAACCCAGAAAGGGTTTTCCAGATCTGCAACTTCGGAAAAATCACCTCCCCAGGGTTTGATCCTTGATCTGTTGGGAAATACATATCTGAAGCTAGATCTGAAGAAAATATGGCTGAAATGTGTGCTCAGATCAAATCTATGCTTGAAGGGCTAATCCCTTCCTTAGATCTATGAGTTAGAAGCTCGAGATCTAGCTTCTCAATCCTCCAAAAGATGATTGCGGCTGCTGCAACACAACTGCCTCTAAAGAGAGGCCTCCTGCCTGCTGAAATATGCTGCAATAAACTCCAGGCTGATGGAAATACTGATGGCAATGTGGAGGAATGGTCCTCCACTGGATTGCTAGCTGAAGTACTAGCAACTTCCTTCCTCCTTTCAGATCTGCAATATGGACAGCGTTATTCTTAAGGAGAATACTACTGGTAGGAGGTCAATAAATTTTGGCCTGATGCTAGATCTGAAATGTGGCTCTGGGAGTGCTACTCTATAAGCCCAAGTGATGGGAATAATCTTTCACCTTGTTCTCTAGCTGAAGTACTGAAGACAACTTCCACCTTCCAAACTGATCTTCAGAAAACTACAGTTTTTTGAATGTGAATGTTCTGCAGAAAGTAGAGAAAGGAAATGGCACTTAAATCCTAATGTATAATGAATTAAAAACCTCTTCCTTAGAGATCACTTAAATAAAGAGGATGGATTCCCGCCCGGGAACACCCTGTGCTAAACAGCACCTACAATCTCTATAGCCCAAGAATGCAATGGAATGTCACTTGACAATTCCATATCTAAAAGATCATACATAAAATAATCCAAGATGCCTTTCACCTTTTCCTTCATCTCCTTTATAAATATTGAGCCATCCCAAGCCTTGGCCCTAATCTCAACTGCGTTGTCTCATGTGGACAAGATCCTCCAAGTGGGACAGTGTTGTTTGACCAAATCAACCAAACAGTCTAGGTTCTTTGTACACCTCCTCCATCATGTGTGCTTTCACATGATCCTCCACCACTTGATCATTAATGCTCAATGACCCTTTGTTTGACATCTTCAAGATCTTAGTTGACTGAATCAACCCTCCATGATCTCTCTCATTAAATGAGACATGATCTCCAATTTAATTCACATTAATAGTTGCTCAACTACCTCTTTTTGCAGATCTAGTCTAGATTAATCTACATTCACACACACAAAGTGGATATTTATTCTTATTGAGGATTGTGGGTCCCTCCACCCTTTTATTTACTTAATTCATTAAGAAAATAAAGGACTCTAATATTCCAAATGTAATGTGGAAATTTGGGAATATTACAGTCCCACCCCGGAAAAATGTTTCTTATCCTCAAGCAACTCCAAAAGTAGCTGCAAGGCCATCTATTCCCCTCCATATGGAATCCACATAAGGAACGCGTCCTCCATTTGCTGCAATAGGTTATGTATGTTTGGTTCCAAATTTGTCTTTTAAAAACATAAAGAATGACCTCCAACTGTTTAGTTAGATGTCCTCCTTCCATCTTGAAGTACCAAGTGACAACCATATGATGTCCAACATCATCATCAATACATGAGGTGCATACAATAAGGTGGTTCTCTTCACAAAGGAAAAGCCCCATCATACAATACATATCTTCATCCCATGTTTCATGGATTAGATTGAGCTTTGAGATGCTCTCATACTTAGCCATGTTGGCCTTTTTGGACCCAAACTCCATCATTCCAAGGTTATGCAAAAGAACAAGGGAAGGAGTAATATGGGTAGACAAAGATGTCAAACCATATTCTCCTAACAATAACCACTGGAGTAAGGCCCTTTGCTGCCATCCTCCATCTCCTCCATGTAATATGGACAAGCCAAACTCCCCCTAAAGCAATCCAAGCAACAAGAGATCTTGCTGCTTTCTCTCCTCCTCATGTGCATCATGAAACAAGAGCATACTAATGGGTATATGAGATGTCATATCAGCCCCATACAAAGAAACGTCATCAATGCACATCATGAGATCATTATGCCAAGTTTTACACAATACAAAACAAATAAACATAGGAGATGTCATGTGGTGGCAAAACTCTCTCAAGTGAAACAAAAATGAACATGCCTTCCCTTGCTGCAATTTATCATTGAAAAACAAGGCATGATTCAGAAAATGATGAGCTATTGGGTGGTATCGATACTCACCCAAGAGTAGCCAACACAGCCATGCCTCCTTCTTCATTTCATATGTGTTTTTCAAGGCATGGATCAGAAAAATAGGTGCCTTTGGAGAGTGATAGAATTCTCCCAATGGCAACCAACGTAAGCAAGCATGCTAGCCCATACAAATCTGCAAGTGTCTTTGCAACCCCTTGCTTATCATCCTTACCCATTCACTCCCATGGGGATGATGAATGAGGTACTGCATAATCATGGCATCTCCCCTTTGTAGAATGCCATCCTTCCCAAACTATTGAAGACTTTTGCATTTCATGAAATTTTGAAATGCATCTCTAATAATATCTCTTAATGATATTCTCTCTCCATCAAAGGCCCTCCAAAACCAAAGAAGTTTTGGATTTAATGCAAGTAGAAGTTTCTCTTTGAGCAGTGAGAGGCTCATTAAGAAAGGGTCATCTAGAAAGGAGAAAAGGTTTATCATTTCAATATGTCTACCATTTATCATATTTGCTTCCATTGCTTCATGAGTGAAGCTACCTCCAGAATTCTCCAAGAATGATGAAGCCCTTTCTTTGTCATAGCTACTAAGTGACAGCGTTGTAGATCTGCAGGGTAATACATATGTTGTCTCAAAATAAGGCACAATATCGATCTCATAGTAAGTCATTGTACATAGGATAATGCTAATCCCATTTCCTGAAACTCTACATCTCAACTCAAGGGGTTGAATGTAGCTCAAAAATGATGAACAGGGATAGTTTTCAGTCTCCTACTTGATTAAATCAAGGGTCCTCTGCACTGTGATATGTTTCTGCTCTAAATCAGCATTTTGTTCTAATCCTTGGTCATGCATTGTTCTTGAAACACTATGTGCTGAAATTTTGTGCATACCTTGGATCAACTGATATGTGGGAACCTCTTGACAGAACACAAGAGTTCCTCCAACCGGGACAATAGTATCTCCAACTGCTGGTAAGAGTGATGGCCTCTTTTCTTCAAGTGTACCAGCGCTGGTATCCTCCTCCTCTTCCTCATGCACCTCTTGATCCATGCATGGGACTCCATATGTTAAGAGCTCAAGACTGTCTTGCAAAGATGCAAGTGTCTCTTCTCTAGATACAAGTACTTCTGCAGCAGGTGGTGAAAATAGTGACCTCTTGTCCAGAGTGACAAGATTTACGTTCTCCTTGGTTTCCTTGGGAGATCCCCCTTTGTAACACAACTCTGTGTTCTCCATATCAAACTTCTTCCTCAACTTGTGAAATAAATATGAATACTTGGTCACATTTGCATGCTCTAGGTGCCCAAACCACCAATCTTCTTCTTCATCTAAGAGATTAAGTGTTGCAATTTGAACAGCCTCGTCTTCAGCCACAGGATGTAGCTTGAAAAATGAATTTAACTCCCTCCTCCAAGCCTTGACATTGCTTGAGGAAGATCCATCAAATGTAGGCAAATAGAATCTATTATGCCTCTTCCTTCTATTGCTGCTATAAGATCCTCTTTCTTCTCTAATATGGAAGAATTGTTGGAGAGTTAGCTTCTCCTTGAAAGCTCTAGACTGTTTTTTGCACTCTTCAAGATATAGACTGAGAGTCTCATGAGTCTCAGGTTCATGCCTTTCTTCACTTATATACCTCTCACCTTCTCCAAAGAAAGCGGGCATAGTGGATCTATGAAGAGATCTAGGATTCTCCGGTCTTCTTTGCTGCTGATAGGAAGTGCTTTCCTCATCAAATCTTCTTCTTGGATCTTCTCTCTTTTCTTCCTCCTTCATTTGATTGACCTCCTTGGAGAGATCTTGCATGGATCTGAAGAAAGGAGTGATAGATCCCACATCCTCCATGATAGATATCATCTATATGTTCTTCTTTCAATGATAAAAGATGAAGTTTCCACAAGCTAAGCCAAAGA
Organism: Pinus albicaulis; assembly: GCA_034641835.2. NCBI lineage: Eukaryota > Viridiplantae > Streptophyta > Pinopsida > Pinales > Pinaceae > Pinus > Pinus albicaulis. The sequence continues at coordinate 1,245,086,322 of CM076583.1, forward strand.
TCATGCTTTGATACCACTATAATATCCCAAAAGGGAGAATGCAACAATACTTCACACAATATAAGAACTTACAACAAGATAAACAATAAATCTAAGTACAAATCAAAATATGCAGAAAGAGCTGAGCCATTTTATTATATTAGAGATGAATCAATTACACAAGTACAAGATATAGGTAGATCTAGCCAAAAAGATGAGCTAGGATTACCCTAAAAACATGTATCCAATAGGTACAGCGTAACTGGAGAGGCTCTGTAGCAAATACTACGTTGTCTCTTCAACAATTCATAAACATGGAGTTTCAGTCTGAAAAGAGAAATGTAGATCTACTCAAAACTAGAGCTCTGATGATGCCAAGATTCAAGATCCGGCCAATGTGATGGATTCCAAAGATAACCCAGAAAGGGTTTTCCAGATCTGCAACTTCGGAAAAATCACCTCGCCAGGGTTTGATCCTTGATCTGTTGGGAAATACAGATCTGAAGCTAGATCTGAAGAAAATATGGCTGAAATGTGTGCTCAGATCATATCTATGCTTGAAGGGTTGATCCCTTCCTCAGATCTATGAGCTAGAAGCTCGAGATCTAGCTTCTCAATCCTCCAAAAGATGATTGCAGCTGCTGCAACACAACTGCCTCCAAAAAATGTACTGTGAGGGAAAGAGAGGCCTTATACCTGCTAAAATATGTTGCAATAAACTCCAGGCTGATGGCAAGACTGATGGAAATGTGGAGGAATGATCCTCCACTAGATTGCTAGCTGAAGTACTAGCAACTTCCTTCCCCCTTTCAGATCTGCAATATGGACATCGTTATTCTTAAGGAGAATACTGCTAGGAGGTCAATAAATTTTGGCCTGATTCCAGATCTGCAATGTGGCTCTGGGAGTGTTGCTCTATAAGCCCAAGTGATGGGAATAATCTATCACCTTGTTCTCCAGCTGAAGTACTGAATACAACTTCCACCTTCCAAACTGATCTTCAAAAAACTGCAGTTTTCTGAATGTGAATGTTCTGCAGAAAGTAGAGAAAGGAAATGGCACTTAAAGCCTGATGTATAATGAAGTAAAAACCTCTTCCTTAGAAATCACTTAAAGAAAGAGGAGGGATTCCCGCTGGGGAACACCCTGTGCTAAACAGCACCTGCAATCTCTGCTAAACAGCCCAAGAATGTAGTGGAATGTCACTTGACAATTCCAGATCTAAAAGATCATACATAAAATAATCCAAGATGCCTTTCACCTTTGCCTTCATCTCCTTTATAAAGATTGAGCCATCCCAAGCCTTGGCCCTAATCTCAACTGCGATGTCTCGTGTGGATAAGATCCTCCAAGTGGGACAGCACTGTTTGACCAAATCAACCAAACAGTCTAGGTGCAATGTACACCTCCTCCATCATGTGTGCTTCATTTGCACATGATCCTCCACCACTTGATCATTAATGCTCAATTACCCTTTGTTTCACATCTTCAAGATCTTAGTTGACTGAATCAACCCTCCATGATCTCTCTCATTAAATGAGACATGATCTCCAATTTCATTCACATTAATAGTTTCTCAACTACTTCTTTTTGCAGATCTAGTCTAGATTAATCCACATTCACACACACAAAGTGGATATTTATTCTTATTGAGGATTGTGGGTCCCTCCACCCTTTTATTTACTTAATTCATTAAGAAAATCAAGGACTCTAATATTCCAAATGTAATGTGAAATTTTGGGAATATTACATTTTGATATTGTATTGGGGCAACCACTTCTTGAGTTTCTCTTTTGTAGGTTTGGGTTATCTCTCTTACTTCAAGGAGAAGTTCCCCTGCAGTAAGAAAACCTACTGCTTGGGTAAGGCAGTCCAGTTTCTAAAACGATCTTTCTCCCTTGAGTTATTCTCTCAACAATTTAATGGTGGTATGAAGTTCCCTATTTTTCTTCTCTAGAATATTATTCTTCCTTAAAAGGATGCATATAAATGCATGAGACAAGGAGTAATAATTTCTCTACCCCTCCTAATTCTATATTTCTTCTTCAATTCTTAGGCATCAACAACCTCTTATGTGGGCATGTTGGGAGTGGAAACTTCTCCTTCTTCCTATTATTATTCCATGTAGACCTTTACAATTGTAGCAAGGCCTTCTTCTAGAATTTCCCTTATTGGTTCTTATGTTATGCCAAGGGTTTCTGTCCCCATTTATTTATTAGGTGTAATCCCAAAAAAATATTGACCATATCCCATTTCTTATGTTGGTTCTTATCGAGAAACATGGGTTTATCCTTGTCTTGCAACTCGTTTTTTCCTTTTCCACCCTTGTTGGTTCTTGCGTAATAGGAGGGTTTTCTTCTTGTGTTTGTTGAGGTTTTGCAATGGGGGTATACATTATCCTTTCCTTCTCTAGAATGGGTACATATGCTGGTCATTTTTACATTCTTCATAATTTATTAGTTTAGGTTTTTCTCCTTATTATCTCGACATCATCGTCACAATTGCTCTCATCTTTTCTACAGAGTTGCAGTAGAATCCTCAGGGATATCTTCCTCAACTAGAATGTTAGGGTATTTTGTAACTAACAGAGTTGTAGCAATGTATTTTTTGACTGTAGCTCTAGGATTTGTAACACTTGAAATCTCCATATATGCAACACACTACTTTGGGGTGGAGTTACAAGAATTGCATCTCCTCTAGGCAAAGTTGCAGTAGTTGTGATATTGTTCTCTTGCTACTTCGTCCCTCACATGACCTTTGTGAAATGCATGCTCAACCAAAAATTTTATGAGCCTATGATTCAAGAGGGAATCCTTAGTTCGTTCATATTTCTACGTAAGTGAATACATATTTTTTAATGTCATTGCAAGGAAAAACGACATGATAATCGAGCTTCTATGTCGAAGGTTGTATAACAACTTGAGGCATTATAAATAGTGAACCCGTGGAAACTTTCACAAGTAATATATCTCTACACTAATAGAGCAACATATCCCCATAGAACTAACAATGATCATATATCAAACCTAATCCATTTCTTGAGTCTTGATTAGCGCTTCTAGCTCAAGAGATTATTCCATAATCTAAGATTTTGGCCTCTTTTGACAATACCATCACTCTCCCATCTGAGTGAACCATGTTGCCTTATACACAACATCCTTTATCACTTTCATAGCTATCCATGCTACTACAAACCTTCTCTCTTTTAAATTTATGGCAAACTCAAGGACCACCTCATCGTCATACCCTTGTAGTATGTGTATATAGTCTATCTAGCCTCCATGTTAAAAGATACACCATATATGGTCATATTCTTGCAGTAACAATGTCTCTATAGGTTCTCTACAATTCAATGAGCCCCCCATTTTTCCTTTTTTTCTTATAGCTCAGATATATTATGACTATAAAGAAAATGAAACAGTTTGGTGGGTGGATATTTCAAATTATGGAAAGGGGTGATTTTTTAATGAGGTTCTTATGTCATTGGGTGATGATGGTGATAAGTGATGCAACTGAATTCAAATCAGAGGTCAAGTCGAGAAATGATAATCAATGTTATTCAACATGAAAATTTCAGGAAACATACATCCCTACTTATCATAAGTGGTCGATATTCCTTGTACCTTCATCACATTGTCATGTTGGCCCCATAAAATAGCTTAGATCCATGTTGGAATTGGAGTTGCAACGTAATTCCTAAGTTGCAGCAACGTCCCAGATTTGTAGCAATAAGGTTCCAAATATGAAACAACGTCCCAGAGTTGCAATAATAAGATTCCAAAGTTTCAATAATGCTCCATATTTGCAGCAACCATGCTAACCAGAGTTACATCTTGATCTAGTCATGGTGTCACAATAGGAATCATCATCATTTGTTATATCTATTGGAATTGCAACAATGGAATTGCGGCAATGGAAGTACAAAAACAAAGTTGCAATAATGGGGGTTTACTAAGGGAGTTGTAGAAACAAGGTTGTGTAACGTAATTAAAAAATAGAGTGGTGGTAGCAACAACAACACCCTCTCGTACATATTCTAGAAAGAACTTTATTAGCAGAAAAAATTATAAGGAAACTATAAGTGCATGAGCAAAATTATCCTGACATAGCCATCATGAAACTGTGAAAGGGGTTTATTGAGGGAGTTTTAGCAACAAGGTTGTGCAATGGAGTTACGACAATAGAGTGGTGGCAACAACAATAACACCCTCTCCAACATATCCTGAAAAGCACTTTATTAGTAAAAAAAATTGTAAAGAAACTATAAGTGCATGATAAAAAGTATCGTGACATAACCACCATGAAATTGCGAAGGTTCCCTTCTGTCACGAGTTTATTATTATTTCCTCTTCTTCTCTCTCTCTCTTTTTTTTTTAACATGGCATGCATTGAACTATGACGATTTTCACATGACATGTTTCCAATTTAGTCCCCTAAGGGTTTTTGTATAAGGCCTTTATTGTTTTTAGTTTTTTATTTTTTTAAAGAAACAAGATGTGAGAATGATTCACACGACAGGGATCTCTCCCTTACAGACAATCTCTAGGTCACTATCTTTCCATCCCCTACTGATTTTCCTCAAGAAGGATCCCTTTGATAGAATTCTATTATATAACTGAACACTATATCCATTTTACATCAGGGGTGTTCTCTCTTCATCAATGGTGTGAATTTTTATGGCTCCATTATCATATACAATGTCTATCTCATTCATAAATTTCCTTAAAAATCCTTAAACTTGAAGTCAAATAACAAAGCCTAGTTTTAGGCTTTGAATGTCTTCTTCTTGTTGAACTTGTCATGCCATCACACTCTCTGGTATTGTGTCATTGATGTCTAGTGTAAGGAAGCTTGAGGGATCTCATCCAGCTCATTGACCTAGAGGAGCCTTTGCTTCTAAGCTTCAAATAGGTACATTACAAGTCGTAATCTTGTTTTGGGTGTCTAAGTATCTATCTTCATTAAAAAAGGTACTCTCTTCCCATACACTAATTCATAAATAATGCAATCAATAGTGATTCTTCATGTAGTTCAGTAGGCCCACAGAGCCTCAAGGACTCATTCAACCCAACCTTAAGGTTTAGTCTAGCGGTTTTTGTAATAATAGCCTCAATAATATTATTTTTCCACTCCACTTGTTAATTGGCCTACAGATGGTCTGGTGTTGTGACTCTATGCTTAATCTTATATGTCTCTCTTAGATATTCTACAAGCCTTGAAGTGAATTGAGTTCCTCTGTCAATAAATGTTTCACGAGGTATCATGAACCTGGTGGATATCTCTTCGTGTAGAAACTATACCATTACTTGTTCAACTATGGTCAGGAGTGCCTTGGCTTCTATCCATTTTGTGACATGATTTTTTCATATCATGATGTAGGAGTTACAATGGGAAGAAGGATTAATAGTTCCCACAAAATCAAAAGCCCATTTGTTGAAGGGCTCTAACACCATCTGTGGTTGCAATCACATCTTGTCTAATTGCACCAATCTTCCCATACACTAATAGCTATTACATATCTTCATGTATTTATTCAAGCATCCTTGAATATATTGGTTCAATGGTTCCCCTGATGAAGTACTTTGTAATGATCTGTTTGTTTGTAAAATTACCCTCACAAAGACCATCATGACATGCCTTAAATATCTCATAGATCTCATTTTCTCATACAAATCTTCTTATAATGATATTTGGTCCTGTGTAGAAGATACACCCATAAATCCATGAGAATCTGCAACTCTGTTTGACGATATTTTGCTACTCTTTTAGAGACAAGTGATGAGGAACTTTTCCTGTAGCCAAGTAATTATAAAAATTTGCAAAGCAAGGAGATTTAGTAGATACTGCAAAGAGATATTCATCTGCGGAAATAATATTCTACATGAGACTCTTTCTCATTTTATATTAGCCTTGAAAGAAAATCAACCACTACAATTTTCTTCCTTGGTTTAGTCAAGATGGTTATGTCAAATTCTTGCAAATATAATAGCCACCTAGTTACTCTACCATTCATTATTGATTTTTTCATTAAGTATTTGATGGTAGAATGATAAATGTACAAAATTTATAGATAACTTATTGTATAATTCCATTTTTTGTTAATTTCATGTATTACCACAAGAAATTATTTTTTTGTCACCGTATGATTAAGTTTTGTGGGTGAGCTATTTTTTCTGATAAAATAAATCGCAAATGTATCATTTCCTTCTTGTTTTCCTAAGACAACACCATGGATATATGGAAGGGGAGGGACAAATTAGGCCATATTAAGACATGAGATTTGGACACTCAAGATTTAAGCTTTTCAAAGGCACATTGGTTGCTCTCTGCTCACACAAATTCAACATTTTTATTAAGAAAAACAAACAAGGGGAAAGCTACTTGTGAATTTTCTTCAATGAAAAAATGATAGTAACCGATGTGTCCTAGAAAACTTCATACTTCTTTTTGTGTTCATGGAATCGACAAGTTTAATATTACCATAATATCCTTAATATCCACTTGAATGCATTTTTCTAATATGTGGTTCCCTAGCACTATGCCTTTAGTTAACGTTGTGTGACATTTTTTGTTACTAAGGGAAACATGGCTATCCTTGCATCTTATTAAAACTTTTTTTAGATTGGTCAAGGCTAAATAAAATATGTCACCATATGTTGTGAAATCATCCATGCATATTTCCATGCATTCCTGAATTAGATCAAACAAGATTCTAATTACAACTCATTGGAAAGTCACTAGAGCATTTCCCCAAGGATGTGTGAATGTATTTTTATCTTGGTCCTTTAGAGTGATTTGGATTTGGTTATATTCATTGATTATGTCGAGTAAAGAATATTATTTCTTCCCTACCAACATATCTAGGAATTGGTCAATGAATGGAAATGGGAAATTGCCTTTGTGTGTATTTTTTTTTAAATCTCTCAATAGTCAACATATATTCTCAATTTACCATTATTCTTTGGTACAATGATATGAGAGGATTCCCACTAGCTAATAGAAATGGGATAAATAAAGTTGGTTGATAACGGTTTCTGCAACTCCTCTTTAACTATATCCCTGAATGTTGGATTCATTCGTCACTAAGGCTGGAAAATGGGTCTTAATCCTTCCTTTATATAGATATCATGAGTGTATAGATCAGGATGGATTCCCTTCATATAAATGTATTCCCAAGCGAAAAAAATTATTATGCCTCTACGAGACTTCGATCAATTATTCCTTTTGTTGTTCAACTAGCCCTCGATCAATTTTTAATATTCATGGGGATAATTTCTATAGTCTTTTGGGTTATTTTTGTCTCTTTGGAAAAATAAGGTCTATTTTTTTATCTATGGTTCATTCAAATCAATAGAAGCCTAGATATTTGGGCTCTTGATATGAGTAAGATCATGTGTGTCAGGTGAAGAGGAGGGAGATATGAAGTCCCTAGTTTCCTTGTCCTCAGTTTTATCTCACATGAACAAATATTTCTCAATATTGAGGACTTGATGGGAAACTTCCTCTTCCTTACTTTCCCCTCCATCGACCCAAAGTGGTCTTTGAAAACCCATACTAGTCTTGGTGGGAGGCTATAGGGTGAGTTGTTTTGTCGAGTTCATGTGGAAAATGGTTATTGTACATGACCTACAACAAACGTGAGCACTTGTAGTAGCTAGCCATGGCCTTCCCAAGATTAATAATATCCTCCTAGAGATTAATTAGCTTTTATTACCATAAATTTACTGGGGTATTCCCTCTGGTTTGATAGTTGATCTATCGACAACTTGCAATATTGTGGGGTCTGCTTAAGGCTGAAAAGTGTTAGATACTCCATGGTTTCATGAGTCATCACATTGATGGAAGCCTCAGGTCAACCAATTTGTTTGGGATAAGGGTATGGTTGATTTTCACACTAATCACAAGGCTTCTAGGGTCTAAGTATATGGCAAAGATAACTCCCCCTCCCCCACTCCCCACCCCCACCATAATCAAGTATGATAGTTTTTCCATGACATAAACAATTTGAGGGTCCTTTCTCTTTCTTTTGGGTTCCCTCAGACATAATTCCCTTACTACTTTAGAATAAATATGGGCATATTTAATTGCTTTGAATAATAGTAGTATACAAAAACACACATATTTGAGGTATTTTTCTCGAATATGTCCTCGTTTTTGACGCCACAACATATTATTTTCTCTAGTGACTCTATGATTTTTCCATTCTTCGACTCCACTCTCAAGAACAAAAATATTGTTAAAACAACCACTAAACAATGCTTCCCAACATCTTATATAGAGTTCCAACCCAAATTCCCCTCAACAACTCGATTTCTCCTCAAACCATTATATAGGTGACGTTTTCAAACACTATTTTTACACCTGCATTGCACATCTTGCTTACAAATACAATTTCTAGTCCACCCCGAGAAGTGTAAAACACAAGGGAGTGTTTTGATCCTTCCATCTATAACCTTCAAATTGAATTTTCCTCATCCCGTGATTATGTCTATTGAGTCGTCTTCTATGAAAAAATCAATGCTATCATATCTTGCATACTCACAAAAACCATGCTTTATGAGGAGTCATATGAAAGGATGTGTCTAATTCAACCAACCATGCCTCATGATCTACATGTGTACTTAAAGAATCCAAGTACACATCCTCTCCTTCATTTGCAGAGGTTTTTGCTTATGTGGAAGAGGCATAATCAAATCCCTTCCCTTTCTTAGTAATTTTGGATCTACATTATTTCTTGTAATGCCCTTCTTTTCCACATATCTAAGATACCTTGGATATTTAGATATTCCTCGAGATTTAAATTTTCCACTTGAGGGCTTATTTTTATTTATATTATGGGAGTGTCCTACTATAAACAAGCCTTACGTGTTCTAACTTTCCATGTTTTCTTTCTCATCTCCTTTGATAACAAGGATGAGACTATTTCATTGAAACTTAAAGTAGTTGCATTACTACCAATGGTAACAACTATATTATCCCACGAGTCTGGTAAAGAATATAACAAGCCAATACAATTATCCACATCTAAAATAGTAATATAAGCAAATAATAGTTGACTTACCACAATATTGACAAGTATTAAATGTTTTGTCATTGATTCTTTCCCTTTGATTCTTAGGTTATACAAATTTTTCCATATGAGCAATTTGTTCACTAGGGATTTAGACTAATAAAAATCCCCTAACTTGTTCCATAATTCCTTCATTGTAGATTCTCCTATAACATTTTGTAATACAAAAATTAAGAGGCATAATCATATTGTGCTATTTTCCTTTAGGTCCAACTTGGTCCAATATTTTTTTTATGCAGTACCCAGATCCACAATGATCCATTGATATTTCTGATGTGAACTTAGACAGGAATGCAACAGAATATAGATATAACCATAAATAGAGAGATGCAACATAAATAAAACTTCATTTCATTAATATCAAAGAATTGAAATATGCTTGCATACATATTGGAAATAAATTAGCTCGGGCGATGGTAGCTTATTTTTAAGAAGAGATGTGGTGGCTACATGCCTCTGAACTATGTTACAATGAAGCTCATGGGCCTTTTTCAGGACCCAAAAAACTGCTAAAAATAATAAATGTTACTATAAACAAGGGAAATGATGAAACCGATTGGAGGTCTAGGTGGAATAGACGGGTGACCACCAATATCCACCTGGATTATTCCTCCCTCCTTAGGAATCAATGTTCCCCATTACGTGCAGAGCCTTCATGAGGTGAGGAAATTTTTGTTGAACCTAGTCCCTGGTGAACCACTTGCCTTGGTGAAGGAGTTGGCCTACTTTGACAACTCAATATAATTGGATCCTCTATTGGTGAGTGTTCTTGATCTGTGTGTCCATGATCTGATCAGTTGTGGCATGTTCCATGTAGTATGGGTTTAACTCCATTGGTGTGATTTTTTTTGCAATGTCGGATGTTTCCAGTAATGGTGGAAAGTATGGTTAAAGGGGATACACATTGAACATTGGGTGCAGGCCAAGGAACGGTGGAATGTTGAGCTCGAAAGAATTTTCCCCTACAACCACGGTGATGGTGTATGACCCATATCAGAGTGGTAAAATCTTACGATGGGGCCCAACGAGACACTCCTTCTGCAAATGTATCCAAATTTTGTCACCCACCTAGAACTTGTGTGGCACCCAATGTTGATCACGTCGCTACTTGTACTTAGCATTGGCTTTTTCCAATATGTCATGGACCTACTTGCGGATGTGTTGGATTCGCTAAATGAAGTTTTTATCATGGAAAATTTTAGGGGTGAATTTTATCCCAAGGGCGAAATTTAATGGGTTTTAGATTTTAGAGGGACGAATTTTTTATATAAAACCTCTTTTGTATATTTTTTTATAGTTAGCCCCATAATTATTTTAAAAATAATTAATTATTATGCTTTAGCCCAAAAAAATAAGGGCGCATAAAACATGAAATGTTGGATTCGCCTCTTGATTTACTGGTCTGGAAGGTTTTGGGTTGTATTCTCCCCCGATTTACTGGGTTGGAGGGTTTTGGAATGGCATTTTCCCCCATTTTATGCTGATGATGAGGGTAGTGGAGTGTTTTGTGTTGCATATGCCCAAGATTAATTCTGATGATGAGGGTTTTGGGTTGCATACGCCCTAGATTTACGCCAATGATGAGGGAAATGGAGGGTTTTGGGTGGATTTTTTGGGACCAGAGTTGAAGCATACAATATCCAGTATGGTTGCAGGGTAAATATTTCCTATGTTATTTGGGCTGCACATGCTAACATAATGGTGGCAGAGGGCCTGGACAAAAAATTGTTCGATGACATAACTGCAAATATCCGAGCAATGGGTTTCAACTGTGTTCGCTTGACTTGGTCCCTCTTCATGTTCACAAATTCTTCCCTTGGCGCCATGACAAGTGACTTTGGGCTCTAGGTACATGACTGAATGTAACGATTTCAAATTCATGCATTAATATCTTCACTCGTAAATATCTTCTAAAAAGGACAGGATTATGCACACGATAGACACCATTCAATTGTATGACAAACAACAAAGAATCTAAACGAACATGAAGGTGGAGGATGCGATAGTCAAGGGCATCAACTAACAATCCTCTCACTGCATCATATTCGGCCTGATTATTGGTGGTATAACCAATGCATATGCCATTCGAGAGGACAAGCGAATGTAAGGGGGTGAAAATGGTCCAGGCTGCCGAGGCTAGATTCGGGGAGTAGCGACTCACACCATCAGCATAACCGATATATAGTGTGGATGGGGGATCCATATGAAAAGTGCCACAAGACAATAAATGAGAGGATGATGAACAACGTTGGCAACCTAAACGCAAGGCGGAAATCAAACAAGCACTACTAAAGGGATTGCTATGGGTACGATTTCTACCCCCCGCACATTGAAGAGAGGATGGTGTGGCGGAACTACCTTGGGGGCAGTTTGTGCTCAGGTCGCAAAAGTCACCATACACACAAATGGTGCCATTTTTCTTATGGGATGGATAGATGAAGTCAGGGGTGGAAAAGGCTTCCATGATGTTGTCATCAAAATAGAAGATGGGGTGACTGGTGGAAGGATAACCACATAATACGGCAAAGCTACCTAACTCATCTTCATGAGAAGAGAGGTTCACATTCGCATCATCACGAAGGGTGACAGAAGAAAAAGTATATGAAGAATCCACCGATGTTGAGCCCAAGGTGATCGCTGAAGGGAGGTCAGAAGAAACAGAAGGGGAAGCCCCAGAGGGGGGCTAGGGCATTGCACAAATGAAAAAATTTCTGCTCAATGTTTGTCCCAAAAAACATAGAAATTTCCAGATTTTGCAAAAAAGTTAGGAAATGTCTCAAAATTGTTGGAATGGCTGATGATGATGTTTCTAGGCTTGGAGGGAAGCCTCAGCAAGAATTTCCAATTTCTTCTTCTTCTCCATGGTCAAATATTCAATTTTTGCATTGGCACTTTTGAGCTTGGCCAATGCAATTTTCTCCTTTAGTGCATGAAGTTTGACCTTACTCCTTAATAGGTCATTATCCTTATTTTCATTTGCTAGCATCTTCTCCAAGTGTTGATTGGATCTATCAAGCCATGGCTCCTTGCTCTCATTTACTACAATAGCAAGCTGCTCATTTAGGGTTATTTGATCAACAAGCTCATCTTCCCTTTTCCTCTCTAGAGTTAGAGATATTTTCATCCCTCTAGTTCTAGGTCTCTGTCTTGGTACTTGTTCCTCTTAATAATCAAGTAAGCCATACTTCTCTAGTGTTTCATCTAGCATGGATTTGGCCTTTTCTACCTCCCTTTGAGTAGTGAAATACTTAACCTCATCAATGACCTGCTTAGTCTTCAATTTCTCATTTTATTGCTCAAGGAAGTTTATGACTTATATGGCCCTTTCAAGATTAGTTTGGAGCTTCTTAATGTTGACATACTTACCTTTGATATTTGCATCAGTGATTTTGTCATCTTCATCCTCATATAGGTCAAGAAGCTGAAATTCTTGTTTTTTTCATGAATGTCCTCCTCATCATGAATGGTTGGCTCAATGACCTTCTCTTTACCTTTGCCCACATGTTGTGTTGTTGTAGAAGGCACGGCCCCTTCCACTCCATGTGGAGCAAACACATTCCTGTGGCCTCTCTGGTAGGTTTTTGGAAATGTCTCAACCTCAACCATGCTATCCCATTTAGGCTCAATGTCCTCAATCCTGCTAGATGACCCAAAATCTTGATGAGATGGAAATGGAGGATCATGATGAGATGGAGATGAAGGAGGTGAAGGGGATTGATCTGATGATGAATTTTCCATGGGATGAGATGGAGGGATGGAAGTGGATGGCTGGGATGATGAAGGGACATTTTGTGCATTCTGAGTGGATGGCTCATTGAAAATATCATTAGCTATGAAGTTACTTCATGCAATATTTAGTTGATTGAGATGGTGGAGGACTATGATTTTTATAAGGGAATGATGAAATAGAATTCTCATTTGCTGTTCATACTCCTTCTCGGAAATGTATGTCATATTCTCTATACTCTGGAAAAGATAATAGGGTATGTTAAGCATCCTTACCCTAGTGAAACACATTAAGAGTCGGATGTGATAAGAATAGTGCCTTGAAAATATGCCTTCACATGAAAAGTATTTCATGATTATTTTCATCATTGGAGCATATCTGTCTAGGAGGTGAGAAAAAGGAAAGAACCTCTTTGTTTGTTTTTGGTGTCTTGGTTTTAGGAAGAATTCAAATTCCTGTTTCTGCAAAGTGCCTTTCTTGAACCACTTCTCTACAACATTTGGGATCCTGGTAAAATCTGAAATAATATCAGTGGACAAAGTGAAAGTGACACCAGCTAATATAACTTGTTTTTCATGGAGTCTGGATATGAAAATTATAGTCAGCATGGGATGCTGTTGGACCATCTGAATTTTCTCACAAAAATCATAACAACCCACATGTTTGAAGCATGTCATAGTGAATGGAGAAGCTAAGATTTCCCTGGTGTTGGTAGGTTTAGTTCTAAGCACTCTTCCTCCTTTATGTGGCCTCCTCACCTCTGTTTCCTCTCCTTCACTGACTGATGTGTTTTCTTCCTCTGTTTCCATGGTGTTTTTTCCCAAACCATAGGTATTAGGAAAGGGAAATGGAAAAGGGAAATCGAGGGAGATATTTGCTAGGGATGTGTGAGATGGGGAGTGGATAGGGAATAGTAATATGATAGATTTAGGATAAGGATTTAGGGATTGGGAGCCTAGGTATATGTAATACCTAGGGCTTAGGGTTTTGGGAGAAAATTATAGGAAAATGGAATTTTTCAAATGAGGGGTTTGGGAATGGGTTTTTATAAATCTGGGAAGGATGCAAAGGGTAAGGGAGTGAATTTTCAAAGTTTTCACAAGTATAATGGGATACTAGGGTTTTTACTCAATTTAAACACCAAATTATAACCTCAATTTACAATACTTCAACACATAAACTTATGAAAATGATTTTTCATGGAATGAACATATTACTGGTTTGTTGGAGGTCAAATGAGTGAGTTGGTGGAGCTTTGAAGATAAATTTTCACCACTTGGACACTTTGTAGAGCTTGTTGGCCAGTTGCACCATGGATAGATCATTTTCGCCCTTGCCTACACATTTGCGCCCTTGACTGAGTATTTGTGCCCTGCCTCAAACATTTGCGCCCTGAACTAGGTATTTGCACCCTTGTTTCAGCGTTTGTGCCTTGCCTTTAGCATTTTCACCCTGCCTTCAGCATTTGCACCCTCAATTTTGCTCTTTTGCCAATTTTGCTTAGAAATTCAAAAATTTGGTCTCTTAGAGTGCTTGCTTGATGTTTGGAGGAGGAAAATGAATTTAAATTGATGTCAATGATGTAAAATTTTGTAGATGTTCTATGCTTGATGCAAATTTAATTTTTATCCCCAATATCAGTCAATGATCACATAAACAAGAAAGTAAAATGCTGATAGAACATACCAGTAGATCGACAGAAGACAAGCCAAAAATATATATGTGTGTTGGTGCGTTACGACGGTCAACAGGATTCTTCAACCAGAAAAGTCTCAATACAATCAATCAAGTAGAAGTGTCACACAACCCTCTCGAATAGCAAGATCAGTCAACCAAAATTCAATGAAATTCAACGTTGTCACAGTCAACGGTCAATGCAAACAACGGCAGAAAAAAGTCAACGCAACCCAGTCAAAAGCCAACGGTCAACCTCAATTTCTGTACCAGAAAATGCGACCTGCAGAAATCAAAATTTTGACCAAATTTGGGGTCAGCTTGACCATACGTTGACCAAATTCAATGCTGGTCAACTCTGAGCTGAAACCCTAGGTCGAAAACAGAAATTTCTTCTTGATGCATTTTCCCACATGTGAATGAAGAAGAACCTCCAAGGTGATCAAACCAATCAGATGATGAGAGAGATAATGTGTGAGGATGGATGAGTGAAAATGACCTCCAACGTTGACCTATTTATATCCATCAATGAGGGTGTGTGACACAACTGCTGGAGCTTCAAGCCTACATTTCATTTCAGGTAGACCTGCACATATTTTGAATAAATTCAAAATAAATGTTCTGCTCATCGGATCAAGATGATCTTTAGATCGATCTTGCACATCTCCGAAAGAGGAATCAAATAAAAATATTGGCATCTTCATTTGAGCATCACAACATGGATTTTGGACCTAATTGTCCAAAAATAACACTCCCTCTCAACTAGGGAGAAATCCATCCACCTGTGCCATCCAAACATCGTGTGTCATCCTGTTGTAACTTGCTTTTCTGGCTTATTTATTTCAGAACAAAAGTGGTTCAGTCACAAATACATCGTTCCTGGCTGACAGATTCATTCCAGAGGTTCGAAACCTCTATAAGACTCAAAAAGAGTCTCATACCAACCTGAAGTTGGTTTACCTGACCCAAATTCAGTTGGAGGTCTGAAACCTCACTAGACCTTATCCCAGATCAAGTGGTTGGACACGTGCCATCCTAGACATAGAGATTACGGAAATATCTGATGCGTCGATCACTCTTTTCTACTGGTCTCTAGCTTTCCCACCTCACTGGCCAAATGAGAGGTACTTCCCATGAGTCTAGGACTCAATGGGTAGGATGCATACGGGACACGGATCATGAGAGGTGAACCAACTCAACATCATAATAGTGGGGTAGAAGCACCACAACGTTCGGCAAGCCTAGCCTCGTGTGAGCTTATAGCTCTGAGAAGCTATCCCCAAAGCCCTCCAAAGCTCCCAGAGCTCATCGTCCAACATGACCCTCAGCATAGAGTCGTTCCATGATTCCAAGATTCTCATGAAAGGTTAGGAACTTGACCTTCCCCATGGGCTTTGTGAGAATGTCCATGACCTGCTCATCAATTCCTATATGATTGAGCCTTACGATGCCTCGTTGTACCATATCCTATATAAAGTGGTACCTGATATCAGTATGCTTGGATCGATCGTGGAACACGGGATTCTCGGGAAACCGAATCCCATTTTGGTTATCACAGAGTATCATAGTGGTATCTAGCACATGCCCGAATAGCTCACTGAATATCTTTCACAACCAAACTGCTTCACAACAAGCCATACTCGCTGCAATGTATTCGGCCTCTGCAATGCTCAAAGCCATCGACTTCTACTTCCTGCTCATCCATGATATCGAATCAGAACCAAGTGTGAAGCATCATCCTGATGTGCTCTTATGATCCACCACACTGCCAGCCCAATTAGCATCAATATATCCATGGAGTTTCATGCTCCCGGCAGTGTATCTCACCCCATGGTTTATCATGCCGTAATGATATCTCAACATATTCTTGGCACCAACCCAGTGAAAGTGATCAGGCTCACCATATGTTGACTCAAAGTGTTCACTGCAAAACATACGTCTGGATGGGTGTTCACTAAAAAAATCAGGGCCCCTATGAGTTGACGATACTCAGTAGGATTTTCTAGCATAGGCCTAGCAGTGCTTCCACTCAACTTCTTAAAGTTGAGCTCCATTGGTGTCGACGCGGACTTACGGTCCACCATTACAAATCTTTCCAGAAGCTTCACAATATATTTTCTTTGAGAAAGGAAAATCTCGCTAGGTCTCTACCAGACCTTCAGGCCTAGGAAGTAGTGCATCAGTCCTAGGTCCTTCATCTTGAACTCAGCAGCGAGCTCCCTCTTGCACTGATGAATGAGAGGGTCAACACCTGTCAGGAAGAGGTTGTCCAAATACAACACAAGAATGAGAGGTTTTTCTTTATCAACCTTGAAGTAAAGTTTCAGATCAAAATTACTACAAGTGAAGCCCAACTTCATCAGGTAGCTATCTATCCTCTTGTACCAAGCTCTGGGTGTTTGCTTCAAACCATAAATGGATTTCTTCAACCTGCAAACATGGGTGTCTCGATCCTAGACTTCGAATCCCAGAGGTTGCTCCACATACACCTCTTCCTTTATCACACCATGCAGAAATGCGGTCTTCACATCCATCTGATCAAGATTCCATCCTTGCGTAGCAGCAAGGGCTATGATAGATCAGATGGTGGTATATCGGGCCACAGGTGCAAATATATCATCATAGTCTACGCCTTCCTTTTGAGAGAAGCCATGGGCAACAAATCTTGCCTTTAACTTTTCAGCACTACCATCAGATTCATGATTTGTCTTATAGAGCCATTTCGAGGTGACAGCTGCTTTGTCCTCCAGTCTTGGAAACACATCCCAAACACCATTCTTCATTATGGACTCATATTCTTCGTGCTTAGCATCCTTCCAGACTTGATGCTTTACGGCTTCCTCAAAAGATCCAGGCTCAGATTGTACTATTGTACTCATGGTTGCTAGATACCCTTGGCATCTGTTCGACTTCTTACTTTCATGGAATGTCCCCCTTGGGGCCATATATCTCTCGGTATCCTAGAGAGTGTCCCTGAGCCATGATGGTCTCTTCATCATTGAAGGAGGTGGATCGATAAGGTCCATCGGTCCTTGAACATCAGGCATAGTCTCATCCTTTGGTTATTCTTGATTTCCAGGCCTTGCTTCATGATCTTCATCAGATCTCAGAAGATTTATTACTTTCCTCAGGGAAGCAACTTCGTCAAAGGTAACATCGGGGCATATCTCCACTTCCCTTTGACCATGAACATAGACTATATAGGCCTTCGAAGTTTCGCTATAGCCCACAAACATTCCCTTCTTTCAAGAAGCATCTAGATTTCTCCTCTTCTCCTTCAGTGCATGAAAATAAATAGGACATCCAAAATCTCTAAAATGTGAGACGTCAGATTTATTACCAGAGAAATCCTCTTCAGGATTTTTGGAGTCCAGAGCGAAATGCGGGCATCGGTTTTGTATGTACATAGTAGTGTTCATAGATTCTCACCACAGAAAATTCGGAAGACCTTGGTTACATAGCATGGCACGGGAAGCTTCCACAATGGTCTTGTTCTTTCTTTCAGCAACACCATTTTGCTCAGGAGTATATACGGCTATGATCTCCCTCTTGATGCCAACTTCTCTGCAAAAGTTCTTGAACTCATTCGTCTCATATTTAGTGCCATTATCGGTCCTCAATATCTTGATATTCTTCCCTGTTAGATTTTCCACCAAGTCTTTGAAGGTATGAAACCACATGAAAGACTCATCCTTCTTCTTCAAGAAGTATATCCAGGTTTTGTGAGAGAATTCATCTATGAACGTCATATAATAAGAACATCCTCCCAAGGATGTCACGGGAAGCATACCAGACAGATCAGAATGTACTGATTGCAAGATATCATGTGTCTGTTTTACGCTTGAGGGGAAAGGTCCCCTTGTATGCTTTCCTTTGGCACAGCCCTGACATACACCTTCATGATCATTTGTGAACTCGGGAATCCCCGTCACCACCTTCCTTGCTTCGGGCAGGGCTTTGTAGTCAAGGTGTCCAAACCTCTGGTGCCATAGTTCGTTATGTCGTATAGTATCACATGTCATCGCTCCCAGTGGACTTCCTCCAACCTCGTAGAGTGTATCAACTCTAAACCCAATTGTGGTAGCTTCCTTGAAACTATTCTTCCAGATACACACCTTCCCATCAATGAATTACACATTGAAACCTTAGTCTTCCATGGATGAAATAGAAACAAGCTTCTTCTTAAAATCAGGTACATATAGTACATTTTGCAAGCGAAGGACTTGACCATGAGACAAATGGAGGGTCACAGTCCCTATCCCTTTCACACGATATGTGGCATTGTCTCCAAGGATAATTTTCAGATTAACATCCTTCTCAATCATGTCATAAAGTGCTTCCTTGAACCCAGTGATTTTCCTTGAGGCACCACTATCTATCAACCAGACATCCAAAGGGAAGATACAAGAATAAATTCATTTATTTTATCATCAACAACATTTGATTCCTCATACCTGGAATTTCTCGACCTTTTTTAAGGTTACCCATTTCCACCAGAGGGAGCCTTCCTCTTTCCTTTGAACATGTTGTTCCTTTGATTTTCATTCCTCTGGTTGTTGTTTATTGTCATCATTATCGGGAGAATCCTTCTTGAAAGGGCATTCTCTAGCATAGTGGTCGGTCTTGTGACATGTGTAAAATTTTCCTTTATTCCCTTGGGCCCCTGCTCTTCCTCTGTTCCCTGAACCAACAAATTTATTCTTCTTATCACGAGTAGTAAAGGCAACATTTCCTTGATTTTCATATTCCTTCATCCGTGTCTCTTCTTCCACGCATCTCGGTAGTACTTCGTCAAAATCAGGTATGACATTTTTATTGAGAATGGTAGTGTTGAATACATGCCATTCATATGAGAGACCTCCAAGTGAAATGAGAACCATCTCTCGATCGACTATTGTCTCCCCAATAGCCAGAATATTATTCCTGATTTCGGTCAGGTTCAAAAAATATGATTGGACGGATTCATCCTTGCCTTTCTTCAGATTCTTTAGTTGATTCTTAAAGAATCAGACTTGATTTTCATTTTTGGCCTTGAGCATGTTGACAAACTTATCATACATCTCCTTGGATGTTCCCAGCTTAGAGATATAGGCAACCAAACTCTTATGAATTGAGTCTTTGATCATCAGCTTTGCCTTGATTTCCCCCTTCTTATATTTTGACTTAGTGGTAGTAGGTGCAGTGGATGGAGGCTCTTGGATTTTACCCTGCACACAGTCCATGACATCTTGGTCTTCTAACATAAGATCCAAAGTCATCCTCCAGGCATGGAAGTCTTCCTTCCCAGTCAATTTGTCATCATCTTTAAAGCCATTATAGTTTGAGGTACCCATGCTCTTCTTCGATGATTGCTACAAACTTTGGCTTTGTCTTCACCTCAGCTCTGATACCATGTAAATTTTTGTAGATGTTCTATGCTTGATGAAACTTTAATTTTTATCCCCAATATCAGTCAGAAATCACATAAACAAGAAAGTAAAATGCTGATAGAACATACTAGTAGATCGATAGAAGATAAGCCAAAAATATATATGTGTGTTGGTGCATTACAACGGTCAACAGGATGCTTCAACCAACAAAGTATCAATACGGCCAGCCAACCAGAAGTGTCACACAACCCTCTCGGACAGTAAGATCAATCAACCAAAATTCAACGAAATTCAACGATGTCACAGTCAACGGTCAACACAAATAGCAGCAGCAAAAATTCAATGCAACCCAGTCAAAAGTCAACGGTCAACCTTGATTTCTGTGCCATAAAATGCAGACTGTAGAAATTAGAATTTTGACCAAATTTAGGGTCAGTTTGACCATGCATTGACCAAAGTCAACGTTGGTCAACTCTGCGCTAAAACCCTAGGTCTAAAACAAAAATTTCTTCTTGCTACATTTTCCATCGTGTGGATGAAGAAGAGCCTCCAAGGTGATCGAACCAATCAGATGATGAGAGAGAGAATGTGTGAGGATGGATGAGTGAAAATGACCTCCAACGTTGACCTATTTATATCCATCAATGAGGGTGTGTGACACAACTGCTGGGGCTTCAAGCCTACATTTCATTTCTGGCTGACCTGCACATATTTTGAATAAATTCAAAATAAATGTTCTTCTCATTGGATCAAGATGATCTTTAGATCGATCTTGCACCTCTCCGAAAGAGGAATCCAATAAAAATATTGGCATCTTCATCTGAGCATCACAAAATGGAGTTTGGAACTAGTTGTCCAAAATTAACAAATGAGTTATAAATAGCTAAGTGAATTTGAATTTGAATTGAAAAACCCACTTTTCTAATGTCTCATTTCACCTTATTCTTCTTTTTTTCTTTTTCTTTTTAACTTTATTTGATCACCTTTTCATTTGATTTTTCTTCCTTGTAGGATGATGTTGCTGGTTTTTGACACTTTTCACTTTCAGTTTGGCATGTGTGATTTGAGTTGACAACTAGGGACATAAATATTACATATAGGAAGCATAAAATTACATAAAAAATGAAATAAATTAAAACTCTTTTTTTTGAACAAAATTACATATTAGTATGAAAATCATACTTTAAAACCAAAATTACAACCTTAAAAATGATGTTTACATGCTGATAATCTTCTGCAAATAATAATGAATTGTTTATTGAGTCACTCTCACACCTTTTGTTGACCTTATTGAGATAAAATGATGCATTTTGGACCTTGAACAATGAAACCTAATGATCTAATGGGACCTTGAATGACCTGACTCCGTGATTTACTTTGACTGACATAAGAAATAGTGAAATTAGATTTTCAAAAGTGTTTTTATGCTCAGCAAGACATGAAGGTGGGCCAACAAATGATAATTTATGAGGGATAGTGAGGTTTTACGACTAGGGCTACCATCAGTGATTCAATTTTTTGCATGACCTAATGGAATGATAAAAAAATTCTGAGTGGGACCCCTAAAATTAATATAAAAAGAGTAATTTTGATCACTGATGGCAGAATGCATATTCTGACACTAACATCGGCCTTATTGGGGATGGCATCTCCTTGGAGGTGTCAAGAACACTGTAGACCAAGTGCCTAACCATTGGGCCAATACGGTCAAAAAAAACATCAAACTAAAATGCATGACTAAATACTGACAACTCAATGACACAAACTGACTTTGAAATTCACTGAAATAACTCGAACAACGACTCAAAATTCAACTTAATTTTATGAAAACTTAACTTGAAATAGTAGAAACTCAATGAAGCTCCATGGCCTTCACTTCGAGCTCTGAACTCCAATGTTTTTCTAGTTCACCCTTGCAGGAATATCAAACCGATATATACAATGAGGATGAAAAAAAATTCACAATTTCAGATCAAAAACGATAGTGCTTCAGGAGCCTACCATTTACTGGCCCTCCTAAGCAACTTTGCCCATCCATTTCTTCCAAGAGATATTCATTTTGTCCATGAGAAGCTGCAATCTTAAAAGGTTTTTTCCATAAATTATCAAACTTCCCATGCTTACCCTTGTCTTCATTCCTGGCATCCCAACGGAGTACTACATCGCTGATCTTGAAATCATCTTGTTTGGTTTTTCAGTGCAACTTCTTTCCTCTAAATATCTCTTTCTTTGACAGGTGCACTTGTAGAAGGTTGATTGCTTCTGTTCTGATTTGGAGGTGAAATATATTTACCCTTATTTTGATTGGCTTGAGAAACTTGCTTTTGTGGCACTGATTTCTGTTGAACTGTCTTCTTCGGAGGTGGCTTGATTGGAACATCACGAGTCCTCAAGGAGTAATGCATTTTTTGGGAACTCAATGCATTTAGGTATCCTCTCTGATAATCATCAGATTATACTTCTAACTCATGATCATTTGCCAATATAAAGTCTTTATCACTATGTGAACTTGTTTTCTCCACATATTCTTCATCCTCGGTGAGAAAGATAGGTTGACCATCGGTTGTGACAAGAAGGTTCTATGCTACTGTTGGTTCTTCTTCATCATCACTCTGAGCATAGTTATGTTGTAGTGGTGTCCTACTTGGTTTTTGTTGCTGTGTTTTGGGGACTCTATTCTCTCTTTTCTTTATCCAGAGCTGAGGATGCTGCTACTGGCCTCGAAAGTTTGGATTTATGATTTGTGGCTCTGTCTGTCTATCTAAAATAGAAATTTTATCTACCATTCTTTCCATGGTTCTAATCAAAGCATCAAATTTAGTATCGGGTGAAGTGGAAGGTTCCTCTTTAATGGTCACTTTGAGTTCAGTTTTGACTTTTGACTTTTTAATCAAGGGGTTGGCCTCAACACTCACTGAATTTCTGATCATATCTTCTAGGGTAGTCATATTTATTTCTCTAAATGAGTAGGCCATATCTGGGTCAAAAGCATCGAGATAACGCAGAAGGGCCAAACCAGGAGGTGGTTTCATTTCATTTGGGATGGAGTTATAGATTCTAAGATATTGGGAATTATAATCAGGCACTGATTCATTAGGATTTCGCTTCAGGGAGTCATACTCAGCAAGGATTTGTAAAGGGTTTTTCTTCTCATCCCACCTGGCTAAAAAAGCATCAGTTAGTTCAGCAGGATTCCTAACAGAATTACTTTCTAGGGCACGGAACCAAACGTTAACTTCACTAGAAAAACTTTGTGCGATGATTCACATCTTGGCATCATCTGCATATAATTCCTCAAGATCTATAAAGGTTGTGATTTTTTCCATGTGCTGACGGGCAATGATTTCAGATTTTTCATCAAAGTGGGGAAGTCTTTGGCCATATCCTTGAGGTAAGTCATGCAATTTGGCTAGTAAGATGAGTGGGGAAAATATTGCCATAATTCCTGCTAAATGGAATACTAGATTGACAACGGGAGGGATGGGCTGAATAGGTAAAGGAGCTGAAGTTGTTGGTATTGAAGTGGCAGGTATGTAAGATGAAGTCGAAGGTGCGGATGAATATACTATAATTGACTGATTTTGAGGTTCAGATGAAAATAAAACTTCTTCCGGATGATAAAATTGGATCCACTCCTTAATGTCAAGGTCACACTCGAGCTTAATTTCTTCGAAAATCCAATATTTCAAAGGACTTAAGTCTAATTCAGAAAAATAATTTACTTCAGATAATCTTAGAGGGTCAAATACTATATCAGACAAGGAATTTTTGGATTTGGATTTAAATAGAGACAATTCACTCTTAAGGTCGTAAAGTATATCTTCTAGAGAAAGTAACTTTGCAGGTAGAGAAACTGATCTTACCAGTGGAACTGGTCCTGATTGAATGTGTGGATTTTGATATTGATGTCTTCGAAATAAATTCTCTAGATCATCAACTGGATCGACTGGATCAGGGTCTGGATTTGCTCTGGTATATATTATAGAAGCCAGATCTGCTATGAGGCACTACAATTATGAAATCAGCCTTATGAAACTTGATCCTATCGTCCAAAGGATAATTTTTTGATAAATATTTGTCATACACCCAGGGAAAATTTGGCTTTTCATTCCCCGGCAATGGTGCCAGAATGTTATCACTCCGCTAGATTCCCAAGGCTGAAGAAGGAATCCCAACAGAGGTAACCACAGACCAAACTTTTGGCTTGGTAGCTAGCCCTACCAATTCAGAGAGGGATCTCTCCAAAAGGTCATAGCCAAGAGGGCCGGAGGATTTATGGTTTTTGGGCTAGATAATGAGTGTAGGGGTTGTTTTGATTTGATTTGTTTGGGTTTCACTGGATGAATAAATTAGGTCAAGGAAGCTAGGTTAGGGCAAATGAGATAGGGTTGCAGAGATTCAATGGGGCAAGGTAGGCATAAGGATTACCACTTAAAGATGATTGTGATGAGATGGTTTTGAGACTAAGGAGAAGCTAGGAAGAGCATGGGAGATGTATTCTTCCTAAACAGAGGAAAATGGACAAACTATGATCAATTCCCCAAAACAGAGCATGCAAAAACATGTGTTATGCCTTTCAAGTTGAAATAAATCATTCAATAGAGATGAAATGAACATGAATTCAAAAAAAATTAACACATGAAACTGAAGGAAAAACAATAATAAACATCATACCACATGTATCCAAAAAAATAGCTACAACTCTTCTTTATTAACTGGCCAAAACTAAGTACAATATTTCCTTGATCAACAATTTAACATCCAAACTGATTCCAACCCTTGATAAGAATGAAGAAAGAGTCTAAATGGACATAAAAACATCATTCAATCATCCTCAGAGGTCGAATCTATGAGGTGAGTAAGAGATCCAAAAAAATACTGAACCAAAAACTAGAGTGTAGGATGGTCCAAGTGACTCACTCCTCATTACATTCAACTGATTCATTATGACTCAATGATGACTTTTACTCGATGAATCTACCCCTAGGTAACTCATCCTTGACATAATTACATTTAAAATGATTAATTACATAAGTATAAATATGATTCTTGAATAAAAGTCAAAATTTCAGAGAAACTTGGAAAAAATCAGCAAATTGGTCATTTGCACCCTCCACTATGCATTTGCGCCCTGGTAGTGTCATTTGCACCCTCCATGTTTAGGGCCACTTTTGGCTGACCTGCATGTGTCCAAATCAGGCCCAATATGGCTTGTTGGAAATACCTACATATAATATTTATAAATATGCCTCAAGTTATGAAAATGAAGGTCATTTCCACCCTCAAAAATTCATTCTCCCAAGACAGGTATTTGTGCAACGCATAGGTCAAAAAGGGGGCAGAAAGGTGATTTTTTGATGGTTTTTTGAGCTTTTACCTATCAAAATTGCAAACCAAGGCTGGAAACATGGTTTTATGAGATGCATTGTTCATTAGGAATCCAATGGTGTCTTTATTTCCCTCAAAAAGTTCCCCAATCATTTGCATAGCACCTAGGGCGCTGCGCAAATGACAAATTTTCTACTAAATTTATGTCCCAAAAAACACGAAAATTTCCAGATCTTGTAAAAAAGTTAGGAAATGCCTCAAAATTGTTGGAATGGCTGATGATGATGTGTCTAGTCTCTAAGGGAAGCCTCAGCAAGAATGTATAATTTATTCTTCTTCTCCATGGCCAAATCTTCAATTTTTGCATTAGCACTTTTGAGCTTCACCAATGCAATTTTCTCCTTTAGTGCATGATGTTTGACCTTCCTCCTCAATAGGTCATTATCCTTATTTTCCTTGGCTATTAGATTCTCCAAGTGTTTCTTGTCTCTATCAAGCCATGTCTCCCTGTTCTCATTGATCACAATAACAAGTTGCTCATTTAGGGTTAGCTGATCAGCAAGCTCAGCTTCCCTTTGCCTCTCTAGAGCTAGAGCTCTTTTCGGCCCTCTAGTTATAGGTCTCCATCTTGGTACTTGTTCCTCTTCATCATCAAGTAAGCCATACTTCTCCAGTGTTTCATCTAGCATGGATTTGGCCTTTTTTGCCACCCTTTGAGTAGTGAATTACTTAACCTCATCAATGACCTGCTTAGTCTTCAATTGCTCATTTTCTTGCTCAAGGAAGTTTATGACATATATGGCCCTGTCAAGATTAATTTGGAGCTCCTTAATATTGATATCCTTACCTTTGATAGCTACATCAGTGATTTTTTTCATCTTCATCCTCATCTAGGTCAACAAGCTGAAATTCTTGTTTTGTTTCATGAATGTCCTCCTCATCATGAATGACTGGCTTAATGACCTTCTCTTTACATTTTTCCACCTGTTGTGTTGTTGTAGAAGGCATGGCACCTTTCGCTCCATGTTGAGAAAACACATGCATGTGGCCTGTCTGGTAGTTTTTTGGCAATGGCTCAACCTCAACCATACTAGCCCATTTAGGCTCAATGTCCTCAATCCTACTATTTGACCCGAAATCATGATGAGATGGAAATGGAGGATCATGATGAGATGGAGATGAAGGAGGTGAAGGGGATTGATCTGATGATGAATGTGCCATGAGCTGAGATGGAGGGATGGAAGTGGACAGTTGGGATGATGAAGGGACATTTTGTGCATGTTGAGTGGATGGCTCATTGAAAATATCATTAGCTATGAAGGTACTCCATGCAATTTTTAGTTAATTGAGATGGTAGAGAACTATAATTTTTATGAGGGAATGATGAAATAGACTTCTCATCTGATGTTCATACTCCTTCTTCTAGGAAATGTATGCCATCTTCTCTATACTCCAAAAAAGATAATAGGGTATGTTAAGCATCCTTACCCTAGTGAAATTCATTAAGAGCAGGATGTGATAGGAATAGATCCTTGAAAATCTGCCTTCACTTGAAAAGTATTTCATTATTATTTTCATCATTGGAGAATATATGTCTAGGAGGTGAGAAAAAGGAAAGAACCTCTTTGTTTGATTTTGATGTCTTGGTTTTAGGAAGAAGTCAAAGTCTTGTGTCTTCAAAGTACCTTTCTTGAACCACTTCTCCCCAACATTTGGGATCCCGCAAGCATCTAAAATAATAGTAGTGGATAGAGTGAAAGTGACACCAGCTAATATAACTAAGTTGTCATGGAGTCCGAATATGAAACATCTAGTCAACATGGGATGGTGTTGGACCCTTTGAATTTTCTCACAAAAATCATAACAACCCACATGTTTGAAGCATATCACAGTTAATCGAGAAGCTAAGAGTTCCCTGGTGTTGGTAGGTTCAGTTCTGAGCACTATTCCTCCTTTATGTGGCCTCCTCACCTCTGTTTCCTCTCCTTCATTGAATGATGTGTTTTCTCCCTCTATTGCCATGGTGTTTTTTTCCGAACCCTAGGGATTGGGAAATGGAAATGGAAAAGGGAAAATGAGGGAGATATTTTCTAGGGATGTGTGAGATGGGGAGGGGATAGCGAGTATTAATATGATAGATTTAGGATATGGATTTAGGGATTGGGAGCCTAGGTAAATGTAACAACTAAGGCTTAGGGTTTTGGGAGAAAATTATAGGAAAAGATAATTTTGAAAATGAGGGGTTTGGGAATGGGTTTTTATAAATGTGGGAAGGATTCAAAGGGTAAGGGAGTGAATTTTCAAATTTTTCACAAGTGTAATGGGATACTAGGGTTTTTACTCAATTTAAACACCAAATTACAACCTCAATTTACAAGACTTCAACACATAAACTTATGAAAATGGTTTTTCATGGCATGAGCATCTTACTGGTTTGTTGGAGTTCAAATGAGTGAGTTTTTGGAGCTTTGAAGACAATTTTTCACCACTTTGACACTTTGTAGAGCTTGTTGGTCATTTGCACCATGGATAGAGAATTTGCGCACTTGCCTACACATTTGTGCCCTTGACTAAGTATTTGCGCCCTGCCTCAAACATTTGCGCCCTGAACTGGGTATTTGTGCCCTTGTTTTAGAGTTTGCACCTTGCCTTTAGCATTTGCGCCTTTCCTTCATCATTTTCGCCCTCAATTCTTCTCTTTTGCCAATTTTGCTCAGAAATTCAAAAATTTGGTCTCTTAGAGTGCTTGCTTGATGTTTGGAGGAGGAAAATGAATTTGAATTGATGTCAATGAGTTATAAATAGCTAATTGAATTTGAATTTGAATTGAAAACCCCACTTTTATAATGTCTCATTTCACTTCTTCTTTTTTAACTTTTGCTAATTAACCTTTCATCTGATTTTTCTTCCTTGCAGGATGATGTTGCTGGTGTTTGACACTTTTCACTTTCAGTTTGGCATGTGTGATTTGGGTTGACAGCTAGGCACATAATTAATTACATATAGGAAGTATAAAATTACATTAAAAATGAAATAAATTAAAACTATGTTTTTTTTAATAAATTACATATTAGTATGAAAATCATACTTTAAAACCAAAATTGCAACTTTAAAAATTATATTTACATGTTGATAATCTTCTGAAAATAATAATGAAGTGTTTATTGAGTCACTCTCACACCTTTTGCTAACCTTATTGAGATAAAATGATACATTTTGGACCTTGAACAATGAAACCTAATGAACTAATGGGACCTTGAATGACCTGACTCTGTGATTGACTTTGACTGACATAAGACATAGTGAAATGAGGTTTTCAAAAGTGTTTTTATGCTCATCAAGACATGAAGGTGGACCAGCAAATGAGAATTTATGAGGGAGAGTGAGGTTTTATGACTAGGGCTACCATCAGTGAATCGTTTTTTTGCATGACCCGATGGAATGATAAAATATTTCTGAGTGGGACCCCTAAAATGAATATAAAAAGAGTAATTTTGATCACTGATGGCAGAATTCATATTCTAACAATAACAAGTTTGGAGGTGGAAAGTCATGGAATTAGTGAGCTTGGTATCCAGCATCGACTAGAGACTTGGCAAAAATGTACTTAGGAACCTGTTGTCCCGATATGAGATAATGGACTGTGGGATCCCAAATTGTACCCACACTCATTCAAAGAAGAGCTTAGTAGTGGCTTCTATTGTGATACTCTTGTCACTAGGCCACCAAAATGGCCATCTTAGATAATTTTTTGACGACCACGAAAATGCAGTCCCTGCCTTGCTTAGTTGAAGGAAGGCCCAACATGTAATCCAATTAGATGGATTCCCAATGTTGACTAGGAGTAGGTAGAGGAGTATATAGGCCTTTCTTCTTGATGGAAATTTTGGCAATGGTGCAAGCAGTGAAGGATCTAATGTACTTCCCAACATCCTATCAAAGGTTCGGCCAATAAAAATAATTTTGTAGCACTGCCAGTGTTTTTTTCTACTCCGAAGTGTGCAGCGACCCGACTGTAGTA
Source organism: Pinus albicaulis (assembly GCA_034641835.2). NCBI lineage: Eukaryota > Viridiplantae > Streptophyta > Pinopsida > Pinales > Pinaceae > Pinus > Pinus albicaulis. Next base: position 1,245,115,490 of record CM076583.1, read on the forward strand.
TGTATCCCAAATCATAATAGAACACCCTCTTGAAGGAACGTAGAGGTGTCCCAGGTGACATAACAATGTATCCTAGACATGAAAATTTGGAACTTTCTTGCCTTCCAGGAGTGTCTAGTATGTGTTATCGAATTTTGGATCACTCTTTTACAAATGCGGCCACTCTAAAGTCTCATGCCCACAAGATTTGAGCACAATGGTCATCACCATGACCAACGGATGGTTGAGGAAGTCTGAAACATTATTGGTGTTTCCCTTCTTGTACTTAATGTTCAAGTGAAATTCTTGCAGGTATGTGGTCCATTTCTGATGGCGATCGTTCTGCAACCTCCCTTGTCTCTGTATGAACTGTAGGGGTCAATGGTTTGTGTCGATGACCGTTTCCTTCCCCATAACGTAATGCTTCCATTGTCCATAGGCTTGCACAATGGAGTGGGATACTTTGTCATAGGTGGGATATTTTCGGATTGTGTCTGAAAGTGTCTCACTGTGATATGCCATTGGATGCCCCTAATGAGTAAGAACTACACCAAAAGCATAGTTGAAATAATTTGTCTCGATCTTAAATGGTTGTTGTAGGTATGGTAATGTGAGCACTAGTGAAGAGAAAAGACGATGCTTCAACTCTAAAAATGCATTATATTTGGATTCCATCCAAAATAATTTTGCTTTCGCTCCGCCCTTGGGGAATTGACTCAAAGGCCAATTGATATGAGAGAAACCCAAAACGAACCTCCTATAGAAATTAACAATACCCAAAAAGCTGCGGAGCTATGTCCCAAAGGTTGGGGTTGACCAAATCTGAATGACATATATCTTGGTTGGGTCCACATGCACACCCCACTCATCAATGATGCGCCCCGAATATTGAACCTAAGTCGTACCAAAAGTGAATTTCTCTAAACTGGCACACAAATTGTGTTGTTGCGGAGTTTGGGGACTTGTCAAATATGGCAGAGGTGCTCTTCCCAACTTTGGCTGAAGATCAAGATGTGATCCAAATACACCACCATGAATGAGTTAGTGAAGGGTAATAAGATGTCTTCCATCAGTCTCATGATGTTTGTGGGGGAATTTGTTAACCTGAAAGGCATGACCAACCATTTGAAAAATACCTCCTTGGATTTGAAGGAAGTCTTCCACACATCAAAGGGTTCGATTGTACCTGGTGATACATAGACTTCAAGTCGATCTTGTTGAAATATTTGGCTCCCTTGAGTTGGTGCAAAAGGTCATCAATCTGTGTGATTGGATACCTATTCAAGACAATGATATTATCCAACACTCGATAGTCAATACAGAGTCTTCAGGTCCCATCCTTATTCTATACCAACACGATCGGGCTCCCATAGGGTGATTAACTTGGCATGATGTGCCCTTTCTGCAACAAATCATGAATCTGCGTCTTGATTTCATCTTTCTCCGTAACTGAGTGTCGATAGATCGGTCCAATGGGAAGCGATACACCTGGGGTCATATCAATGGAGTTATACCTAACAGTATTCAGGTACCCCTGTGGGTGAGGTGAAGATGTCCCTGTACTCCTAAACGACCTTGTCGATCTATTGTTGTCGTGCGGAGGAGCCATGTATAGAGGTCGTTGCCACAATATCATTCCTGCCCTAAGGGAGAATCATAAGGAACACAATTTCCCCATATGGGAAATGAGCTTACTGCATTGTTTCGCAGTGATCAAAGGGATTGTGGTAGGCAGTGCTCCCTCCAGTATCATGTAGAACTTATTTCAAAAATTAATAATAACAGTGTGAGGCCTAGACTCATACATAGCATGTCACTTCTATAAGTATGGTTGGCCTAATAAAACATCACAAATTTCAAGAGGAGCGATGTCACACAATACCTCATATGTAAATGGCTTGATGTTGTAGGGAAGGTGGAACTGGTGGTTGACATGGAGATCTCATCCTTGGTGAAGCCACCCGATGGTGTACGATTGCGGGTGTGTTGTGGTTGGTAGGCCTAGTCGCTTCACGACCTCTGTTGAAATGAAATTATTTTGGCTCCCACTAACGAAAATGAACTACTACAGAGAACCCTTCACCCACATCTGGGAGTGGAAGAGGCACTCCCCCTCCTCTAGATCTTACGACTCATCCTTCTGGTTCTTAGTGGTGGCAAGGGTGGAACTAGGCTCCGCATCAATAATATGTTTCCTTTTTTCATTATCCTTGTTAGGTTCCGACTCAATGTTGAAACATGCATCTGATTTGTAAGCCTTCATCTCGGCCACCAATGAATTCTTGGCCCAAAACTCGCTTGTCTTGTGAGTGGGGCTCTTATGGAACTCACACCACTTTCTCATGTCCTTCTTTGTCTTCATGGTGTGGTTATTTTCTTGTAGCTTCGAAGGGTTGTACTGGGTTGCCTCACCTTGGATTTTTCCTTTGTTCTGTAGTTTGGGGCGCCTTTCCCTTGTTTCAGATTCGCAAATTGAAAGTCTCACTTCTTCTATTTAAATTTCTGTTCGATATTGGCAGCATATCGATATGTTGCACCAAGCGAGGAGATATCGAGGAACTCCATTTCCTCCTGAATTTATCTGTGCAAACAAATGATGTACTTAAGCACCATATGTTTCTTTGAATCTTTGATACTCAACTTTGTGCACAGGGTATGGAATAAATTTGTCAGCTCATGCACATCTTGATCCCTTTTTTGTCGCAGCATAGTCAAATTTATGTACTTGTACTCATAGCTCCCCACAGGGTAATATTGTTCCTTGATGAAATCTCAAAAAGAATTCGAAGTGTGTGTTGCTAAAAAAATTGAGGAATTTCTCTCGTCCCTCTGTTCACAATAGGTTTCCCACTAGTCCTTGACATGGGGGGTGGCTTTGAGGAGCACAAAAGTAATATTTTCCCTATTGGAAAAATTATGAACTGAAAAATATCCTTCCAACAGATTTAACCATCTATCTACGACATTTTCATCTATCTGGCCTTCAAATATGCGAATTTCAAAGTTGACTTGTACCTTGAAGGGAGTTTCGCCTCCAGAGTGATTTTTGAACGAATATGTGTCGCCTATGGGCATTCGTCAAAGGATCTAGGCAAAGTTGTCCATCATGGCATTCCTCTGTCACTCAAGGACTTCTTCAAGCAATATTTTTAATGGATCTCCTGCTCCCTCATCTTTATTTTCTTTCACCATGCAAGGTCATTAGGGTTTGTGAGGCTGGTCTTGCAAAGGTTCAACCAACTCAAACCCTGACTCCTTATACCATGACCTCATTGAGAACATGCAAAGAAAAACAAAGAAAGTGTACACCACTTTGATACCACTGATCCAAAATTAGATATGAACGCAACAAAATACATATATAACCATAAATACAGAGATGTAGAAGAAATAACACTTCATTTCATTAATATCAAAGAACTGAAATATGCTTATAGACATAATGGAAATAAACTAGCTCAGGCTATGGTAGGTTATCTCTGAGAAGAGATGTGGCGGTTACATGCCTTTGAATAGTGTTACAATGAGGCTCAAGGGAATTTTTATTATTGAACAACAAGGGAAAATCATAAACAACCAAAACCCTAACCCCGAGAGATGGAACACCAAGATTTTGTGGGCCCCGTTGGGGTTAGTTGGGAAGCCAACTTCCCGGGGTCGTAACTTGGTCATATTATCTCTGTTTGGCGCTTACGATACCTCGTTGGAAATATATCTCTGAGTACTGCAATATTTTCTAAAATCCCTTGTTTATGATTATGGGCCTATTGCGAACCTCAAAAAAATGTCATTTAAGGGGTCAAAACTGCTCAAGAAGTTCAGGACCCGAAAAACTGCTAAAAATAGTGAATGTTGCTATAAACAAGGAAACTGATGAAACTGACTGGAGGTCTAGGTGGAATAGGTAGGTGGCCTCCAATATCCACTAGGATCACTTTTTCTACCAACATATATTCCATTTTGGGCTTCTACAACTCAAAAATATATTCACTGAGTTTCTCGATGTCTATCATTGAATTCATTGCCATTTCCTTTACCATGAGAATTGATTATGTTGAAACACCTACCTGCAAAAAAATTTAACTTTTGAATATATATTAATCTCTCCAAAATTAAAGTATCAAAAGTTATAATTAATAAAAATAAAACTTAATATGGTAAGTGGGGTCCCCTCCCAATGGCTGTAATAAGGAAGTTACTTTGATAGTCAGTTTTGTTTTTATGTGCAAAGGTTGAAAAAAGGGGCTTGACAATTCTGTGATTACTTCTTTTAAAAAGGAATTTATGCATCAAGAGTGTTTGTATGGCAACAAAAATGGGACCCCTAATGAGCTTTTATTGGTAATTTGACAGGATTGACATCATTTTTTTCTCATATATTACATGGAATAGTTGATAGAAGTGCTTGATGACACGATGATGAAGTGATTAAAAATTGGTTCTTGTAAAATCTTCTTGATCAATTACGTTTCAATGCATAGGGCTTGCATTTTATTTGAAATGACTTTCATTATATTTTGCAAAGATATAAAAGGGTACTTTGGGGTTCTTTTTAATATTGAAGATAAAAAGGATGGTTTGGCTATCAACCCACCCTAATATTGGAATGTATGTTATATCAATAATCATGGGCCTAACCCAACTAAATTTCATCTACTTATGGGACATATTACCAAAACTGACTATTTTATAAACATCACATAGTAACTCTTAGTGAGCACATATATAAACATATGTAGAATACTATTCATAAAGCCTTGGATTTATTACATCAAAGTAATACCTACTCCGTGCATGTGGTATATCAAACATTTTGATGGAATGTGTAAAACTGTGTGATCTAGCATATTCAAGCATACACTGTAAATTGCACTCATAAAGTCACATTTAACTCCAAATCCCTGCGAATGATAGAGGTGATTATGTGTCTTTCCATGTTAGTTTCTTGGTATTCATTGATTTGTTGATTAACCTTTACTTGTGAGGATAATATGCCCCACATCCAATTTTTTATGCCACATCATATACCCACTCAAGACGTACATTCAAAGTCACCGAGTTTCAACATTGTTTAATGCAAACACTGGTTGGACGTGGCATGCATTGGTACTGCGGTTAATGCACATGCCATTCATGGAGTAAATGAACTGTGTGCCACCGAGATTTGAACTGGGATTTGAGCCATTTCATGAGAAAAGTAAAAAAATGAATTATATTTTTCATTTATATGCCAAGAATTGACTTGAGCTACTTTGGGTGCCTGTGGAAGATGTTGATCAACGGTTGTCATTGATGTCAACCCAAACAGCACTAGGGGCTACCCCAATATTGCATGGAAATTTTTACCTACCAAATTACTATATTATGGGTCAAGAATTCTTTTGATGGTTTCTTCTTGTCGAGATGTTTTCGTTGATATATGGCACGCCACGAAATTCTTCACGGTTTGAGAGATATTCATGTTTGAAGTTTGTAACCCCAATTAGTGGGCTAAAAGCCCATGGGGTTGTGGCATGGGTCATTGAAAATTCATAATTAATATTTTTTAAGCTCCTTAAATCCCTCCCATGTTCACTTGTTTAAGCCCCTCTCAAGCTAAGCATTTATATAAATTGTGATCCTCATATCCTACTGATGCAAGGGATTTCTCCATCTAAAACAGGTCATCATGGAATTTTCGCTCTAACTTTTTTTCTACACAAGTTCAGAAGCTGAAATTTTTATGAGGCAAAGCCAAAATTCTGAGGAAGCTCCTGTGAAAATTTCAGATCAAGGTGTGCAATATTTTTAGAGATATGATCTGTGGAAGTCAGTGTTTTTGCAGACTCCTAAAATTCATCTCAAAGAAGTGACCTTGGGAAAATCGTCATAACTATCTCTCTGAGTATCAGATTGGAATTATGTAAAAATTGGAATATAGTGCATGGAATTTAGTTTTCTCTCTATTAATTTTAGAGCCGAATGAAGAAACAGTGACACGTGGCACGTCATAAAAGTTCTCTCTAATGAAATAGTCCATAATTCGGGCATTGTGAGAGATTGGGAATAACTCTCTCTTGAAGAATCAAAATTAGGTCAGACCTGTGGCATTGGAAAGAAGACTCAAAGGAATACTACAGGACCGAAAATTAGATATTGGGGATCTGAAATAATAGAGATACACCAAATTCAAGATAGAGCTCCTAGAAGGAAAGGAAAAGCTAGATCATGTGTTGTCAAGGGCTGCAAAGGACCAGAATTTATAGGGAAGAAAGGAGAAGCAAGGTGCAGCAGAGGGTAGCATGAAAAGAGCAACAACCAAGGTGAAAAACAACAGCAAGAAGTTCATCACTGAAGTATTCAAGTGGGCAGCACTGCATACTATCACTGTAAAGGTATCATTGTACCAAGTCATTGTAAATACATTATTGTAAAAAAATTTCTAGTGTCTATCTGCCAAGAGTTGAAGAGGCAGTTTTGGGAGGTCTAGGATCATCATTTGGTGGTTGTTTCATAGTTGGGGTTATGGTCTAGTGTTTCTTCTTCTTCCACATCATTCTATATCATTGTAATGTGGACCATTTTCCCTGGTACGAGAGTCCATTCTTCTTTTATTCTTCTATAGGGTGGTAGGGTGGTGCTAGGGTGAGTTGTAGCTCATTGGGTGTTGGGGCATCTGTTCAGTTGACTACTGTAGGATCTCGTGTGTTGGAGCGTCAATCTAGTGGGAGTTGGAGAAGAATAATTTTCTAGATTCTAGGAAGTTGGAGCTTTATTTTCAATTGGAGTTGAATATTAAAGAATTATTAGAAAATCATTAGGTGGTTTTTGTCTCGGAGTGGGTTTCCACCTTAAAAATTGTGTGCATTTGTGTTCCTTTTGTTTGCTGCTATCATTGTACAAACACTGATAATAATTGAATATTAACTAATGCTCTAATTGAAAGGAATATTGATTCACCCCCCTCTCAGTATTTCCAACAATTGGTATCAGAGCTTGGTTCCTTCAATAGAAGTTTAACAGTTGGAAGGAGGTCATGGAGCATACCAAGAATGGTGTACCTTTGTTCAATGAAAATAATTATGCACTCTGGAAAGGAAGAATGGAGGTCTATCTCTTGGCGCAAGGTTACGAAGTATGGGACACTGTTTAAAATGGATTTACATCAACCGCGGATGAACAAGGAAAGAATAATTTGGTAAATGATGCAAAAGCAAAGAATATTATTATCAGTGAACTTATTGAATCTACTTATCATAAATTGTTGGGTTGTAAAACTGCCAAAAATATATGGGACAAGCTTGAGAATATATATGCAGGTGACTCAAATGTCAAAGAAGCAAAGCTTCAAATCTATAGAGAAAAATTTGAGCAACTCAGAATGAAAGAAGATTGCAACATTGCTGCATACTTCCAATACGTTGATGAAATAACCAATACTCTGGAAGGATTGGGAGAGCCAATTGATGAGAAGACTATTATACGGAAGATTCTTAGAACGTTACCAGGGAGATTCAACCCAAAGGTATTGGTCTTAGAATACAGTGCAAATCTGGACAAACTCAGCAAAGAGGAATTACATGGAGTTCTCATAGCATATGAAATGAGACTTGATGAAGAAAAGGGTACTTCAAATCTAGAAACTGCGTTCGTTGCATCTAAGAAAACCAATAAGGAAAAACAACCTTCAATTGAAATGACATGCACCTGCAAGTGTGAAGAAAAGGGAGATGATGGAGAAGGTCTTTTAGATGAAGAATATGCTTAATTTATGAGAAAACTAAAACCTGGTAAGGGAAAATTCAAAGGTAAACTTCCATTGATATGTTTCGGTTGTGGTGAGGTTGGGCATTTCGTAGCAAAATTTCCAAACAAAAGTGATGGCAACTCAAAAGGAAAGAAAGGCTTTAAGAAATTCAAAAAGCAAGGCAAAAATAAAGGATCCAAAAGGAACTTTCTCTCTAAAGAAGATAGCTCCTCATCCGATGAAGAAAGTGACAGCAAAGAAGAAGCCAATGAGAAAGTATTGTTTATGGCCAAGCACAATAAACAAGAAGTATCAAACAATGAAGAAGAAGGATTGACCATAGAAGAATTTTATGAGGAGGCAATCAAGCTTATAAAAGAGCTCAATGCTGAGAAGATCCATTCCAATACTCTTGAAGAACAAGTTCAAGGTCTCAAAATTGAGGTTGAAGAACACAAATGTATTGAAGAGTCACTTCAAAAGAAGTTGGAAGAAAGCAACCAAGAAATGGAAGCATTAGAAGCCAAAGTAGTCTCGATGCGTAAGAAAGTGAAGAAGGGAAAAACTATCCAAAACTATGCCAGCAGCTTAAGGGCATTGGAAGAACTCATCAACAATCATCGATCTTACAATGACAGAACTGGCCTCGGTTACAAATAATAAGAAGCAAGACCTTCTACAACAAAATACAATGAACCTATGAGATCTGACATACATGTAGACTTCATTGGACAAGATTTGCAAGCACATCCTTGGAAGACGATTCCTTGACGAAGATTTTCATCCAGGTACCAACATATTTTTCATGGCTATTGTTATTCATGTGGAAAATTTGGTCATAAAGCTATAAAATGTCGCACGTACCCTATGAACCAATACAATTCCAAGAGATTCTTCAAATATGAACCTCCCAGGGCTCAACGAAACATCAATAGATTTGAAAATTTAAGAAATAATATGGAATGTTACAAATGTCAGAACTTTGGACACATAGCCAGAGACTGCAGACTTGAAAATCCTCGAGAAGAATCTTCGAAGCCACAGAATGAACGAACATGGAAGAAGAAGAAGACTGATAATTGTGCTCTCGCTCTCAAGGCTCAAAAAAAGAAAGATGTGTGGTATGTTGACAGCGGTTTCTCAACGCATATGACTGGAGATAGAAGGAAATTTGTATCTCTGAAAGAGAAGAAGGATGGAACGATATCCTTTGGAAATGATGGATCTTCAAATGTTATAGGATCAGGTACCGTCACTCTCAGAAGCAAAGATGTTATAGCCAAGAATGTTCTATTGGTCGAAAACATGAATCACAATCTGCTCAGTGTTGGACAAATGTGTGATCAAGGACACACAATGCTATTCAACTCCACAAAATGTGAAATTAGGAAAGGCAGGTATGGTAAAATTGTGGCTACAGCAAGTCGAGCTCCAAATGACATATATGTTCTGGATGAAGCAACTAAAGCATGTCTACTAGCTAAAGAAGATGAAAGCTGGTTATGGCACAAACAAATGGGTCACATAAACTTTGACAATCTTGTCAGGATAAGCAAAAAGGAAGCAATACGAGAAATGCCAAAAATCTCAAAACCTTCCAACACACTATTTGAGGCATGTCGGCATGGAAAGCAGACAAAAGTCCAATTTAAAACAAAAGAACACTTTGCATCACATCCATTGGAATTGATACATATTGATCTATGTGGTCCTGTGAGAACAAAAGGCTTAGACGAAGAATTATATTTCATGTTAATGATAGATGACTATACCAGGATGACAGCCGTCAGTTTCCTAAAGAAAAAATCTGAAGAATTTGAGTGCTTTAAGATCTACAAGGAGTTGGTTGAAAATGAAACTGATTTGAAAATAAAGTGTTTAAGATCAGATAATGGTGGAGAATTCACTTCCAAATTATTTCAGCAATACTGTGACGAAAATGGAATAAAAAGGCAATTTTCAACAGCATGAACACCTTAGCAAAATGGAGTTGCTGAAAGAAAGAATAGAACTGTACAGGAAATGGGTAGAACAATGTTGAAGGACTCAAAATTGGATGAAAAATTCTAGGTTCAAGCAATTGATACGGCAGTCTTCATTATCAACCAAAGTCTTCTCAGAAATAATTGCAACAAGACTCCATATGAATTATGGAAAGGAAAACCAGCTAATGTAAAATATTTCAGAATCTTCGGAAGCAAATGTTATATCAAAAGAGAAGATCAAAATTTGGGTAAGTTTGAATCACGTGTTGATGAAGGTATCTTTGTTGGTTACTCACGCAAAAGAAAGGCCTATAAATGTTATAATCTAAGACGAAAACAGATAGTGGAGAGCATAAATGTTACATTTCACGAATATGGTGTTCTAGTGAATAATTATGAGGATCCAGAATCTTTTAAACTTGAGACAGAGGCTGAAAAAGACACAAAATAAAATTGTAGAACAAGAAGAAACTATCAATGAGGAAGAAGTAAAGAATGATCATCAATATATACCAGAACAACAACAAGAAGCTCCTCCAAGGAGAACAAAATAATGGATTCAAAAGAACCATCCATAAAATCAAATCATTGGTGACATAAATGAAGGTCGACAACTTCGTTCATCACAACAAGCTCACATTGCTTTTCTAGCAACCTTTAAGCCTAGTAGTTTTGAGGAAGCTAGCCAGAATGAACATTGGGTAAAAACTATGAATGAAGAATTGGATCAAATAAAGAAGAATAACACCTGGGAATTAGTTCTATGACCAAAAGATAAAAATATCATTGGGACTAAATGGGTGTTCAGGAACAAATTGAATGAAGATGGGCAGGTTACCAGAAACAAAGCAAGATTGGTTTGCAAAGGCTATGCACAAGTGGAAGGAATTGATTTCGACGAAACATTTGCACCAGTTGCCAGAATGGAAGCCATTCGAATGTTTCTCGCCTATGCATGTTCAAGAAAAATCAAAGTCTACCAAATGGATGTTAAGTCAACATTTCTGAATGGAGAATTAGAAGAAGAAGTTTACATCAAACAACCTGAAGGTTTTCTACTATCAGAAAAAGAAGACTATGTTTGCAAGTTAAAGAAGGCTCTATATGGTCTCAAGCAGGCTCCCAGAGCATGGTATGCTCATCTTGATGGATATCTATGTCAACAAGGGTTCAAGAAAGGTACTGTTGATAGCAATATTTATGTACAAATAGATAAAGATAATTTAACAATCGTTGAGGTATATGTGGATGATATAATATTTGGTAGTAATGATGATCGACTAAGTAAGAAATTTTCTACAAAGATGCAAAGTGAGTTTGAGATGTATTTACTTGGTGAGCTGACATACTTCTTAGGGCTTCAAATATCTCAGCAAGAGAAAGGAATATTTATATGTCAAGCCAAGTACATCAAGGAAATGCTCAATAAATTCAAAATGGAAGATTGCAAACCCGTCCTTACTCCAATGGTAACAGGTTGCAAATTGAGCATAGACGACTCATCTAAGGATGTGGATCAGAAGTTGTACAGATCTATGATTGGTAGTCTTCTATATGTAACAGCCTCTCGGCTAGATGTTATGCAAGCAGTTGGACAAGTAGCAAGATTCCAAGCAGCACCAAAAGAATCACATATTATTGCCGTCAAAAGAATTCTTCGATATCTAAAGGGCACAGAAGAATATGGCTTGTGGTATCCCAAGGGTAACAATCTCATTATTTAAGCCTTTACAGATGCAGATTGGGCAGGAAGCGTTGATGATCGTAAGAGTACTAGTGGAGAAGCATTCTATCTAGTTGGTTGTCTCGTAACATGGTTGAGCAAAAAGAAAACCTCAATCTCGTTATCTACAGCAGAAGTAGAATACATTGCAGCGGCATCATGTTGTACTCAAGTCCTTTAGATGAAACAAAATTTGCAATTTCTTCAAGTACAATTCAGTGAGCCTATTCCCATATTCTCTGACAACACTAGTGCCATCAGCATCTCCAAGAATCCTGTCATGCATTCAAAAACAAAACACATTACAATCAAATATCATTTGTTAGAGAACAAGTCACTGAAAATAATATCAAACTTGAGTATGTTGGTACAAAAGAACATGTTATCACCCAAAAAATTTCAAAACATCATTGTGTCAACTCTGTTTTTTATCATGGTCTCAAAATGGGTTTGAAAGTCATTTTAAGATTTGGTTAAGGGTAGGTTAGAGCTTTTATAAGTTTCAAGTTCATCATTGAATTCAAATAAAGCATTTTAAAGGTTCATTCTATGATCAAATACTCATATTTTCCATTTAGGAGTCATTCCATAAGGTTTCGAGTTAAATTTCCGCAATTAGCCAAGAATCCTATGTTTCGTAGCAACGCTAGTTCAAAAAAATGGATTTGCGCTACGAAAGCGCTAATACTTTCGTAGCGTAAAATGGGAAAAATACATTGTGGGCGCTACGAAAGCACGGTTTCTTAACCATCTTGTCAATTGAGCTGATATTTTTCAAAATCCATTAGGAAATGATAGGATAGTGGTATGGTGAGTCAGTTAGTGATCAGATTCAATGTACTTACTTGTCTCACAGTCATCATCGTCATGATAGGGCATGCGTGAAGCATCATTCAGTTATGAGATGACATCTTAAAATTCAAAATCTTGCCTAATTTGGTCATTCTCATTTTCATTTTCCTTCATACAAGTGTCTGAGCTCTGAAGCAGTCAAGCTAAGCCTGTGGTTATTCTATACAAAGGCTATCTTCATCCTAATCAAGCGAGGTTGTTCCATATACTCAAGTGAGGTTGTTTTATAGATTCAAGAGAAGCTGACAGGTTTTTCTAAGAAGCATGGCAGAGGAAAAAAATGTCCACAGAGGGGGACATTGCTTAACATATGAGCCTGAAAATATGAAGGCTATAATTGAAGATCAAATAGTGATGGAGGCTTTTAGAAAAATAGGTTGTCTTTGGTTTTGTGAAAAGCTACAAGGATGCCACACACAAGTGTCTAAAGAATTTTCCTTAAACTTCAGCGGAACAACTACCAAAGTTGTGATGTTAAATGTGCCAATTACACTTGAGATTTTTGCTTCTGTGACTGAAATACTGAGGGGGCAGGAAACTTGGTTTAAAGGTTTTAAATTTGACATAGAACCATGCAAGGAATTCATGAAACCTGAGTATGCAGACATGGACCTAAATAATGCAATACCTAGAAGTTGTATCAAAGACACCTATGCAAAGCTGTTGTTCAACATTCAAAGATACTTTACATGTGAAGGCAGATACCATAAAGTTTATACTTATCATTTCAAGCTACTTCTGCATTTCACGGGTATGATATCACTAGATTTTCCTTTTTATTTGTGTAGGAGCCTTGCCAAAATGGATGATAAAGTACAAGCCAAATCTAATGGTTGTGAAACATCTTTTTTTCACCATGGTTTGATAAAGTTATTGGTTTTGAATGAGCTTCAGAAAATAAGCAGGGATTGGTCCTCCTTTTTGTTTATGAATGGTTTTGAACTGGAAACTCTAACCCCAGCTAGAAACCCTAAAACTAAAGGAACTCCTTCACCACCAGTAGAAGAGTCCAGTCAGCCTGTGGTTGAAAAATCAAAGAGGTTTGTAAAGTTGAAACCAAGGAAACAAGTTGAGAAAAGGAGAGAGAAGATACAAGTTCTTGTTGCAAAAACTCCATCACCTGCAAAACAGAGGTCAAAAAGTGTCAAATAAGCAAAACAAAAACAAGTTGCCAACAAGCAGGAAATCAAGAGAGTGACAACAAGCCAAGCAGTGGCAACAAAGGGAAAAAAAATATTTCAGGTATAGAGGACAGCCAAGTGATAAAGGGAAATTTAGATGACATCCTTCATGCAATTGATATAGAGGAATCACCCATTGTGCAAGCTGATTTCATTGGAGTATATGAACACAAACAGAAAAAGGTTAAGTCAGCAAAGAAACTTGAATTTGAGGGTGAAAATACAGCCTTTATTTTTCAAGCAAGGAAACCTTTAACTAGGCATACTAAGAAGCTTAAGGAAGGCAGCAAGGAGGTCCAAGAAAATATTGAAACATTCAAAGACCCTGAAGAAGTGGTTAATCTCTCATCACCAACAGTGGAGCATGCATCCAGCAAGACAATGAAGGGAAAAGAACACGTGACAGAGTGTCAACATCTTGAGGAGAAATTGAGGTTAGCAAACCAAGAGATTTCAATGATGAGAAAGAGGGACAAAAAGCACAGCATTGAAAAAACAGAGTTTAAAATAATGAAGGCACTTTGGGAGGGTCAAACTGGTTCTAGGTCTGAAATTCCAAGCAATGCAGAACAATTTTCACATGGACAGTTCCAGCCATCAAGCAAGCTAAATTTGTTAGAGTGATCAATACTCACTTGAGAGCCAGTAATACAAGACTAAGAGGTCAAGTGGAGGACTTGGAGCAACAGCTAAAATTGACCCAGGATGAGCTAAAAAACAGAGGCGCAAATGACATTCATCAAAAAAGTTAAAAGCTAAATCAAATGGAAAATTAAGAATGAACCTCATGAAATTTGTGTTTTGTTTAGTACATATGACTTTTTGTTTTGATGAAACCAGTGGTATTCTGAAGTTTTGGCACATTTTTGGTTTAAATTTTGAATAAATCTGGGCAACACTTCTCACTCAGCAGTTTCGTAGTGCAAACAGTGTGGGTTCATGATGGTCAGAGTGTCTCAATAATACAAAGAATCCTATACCTAAAAAACAGGGGATAGTTTCCTACTTTGATGGAGATTAGTGTTATGGTAATAAAGTGTTGAAGCTTATCATATGGATTTTACCTTATGGGAATATAGTTGGAAAATGATGTAACCTAGTTTAGACAAATTTGTTATGTGTAGAATTAAAGAGTTTGAATCCTATTTGTAATAGGATTGTTCATTAGATTTGCAGCTATCATTTTGTAATAAATACCATGTCATATGGTTAGGCAAGGTGTCAAAAGTTATGAATTCGATGTATCTAGCTCAGGATAAGGTTATCTTATGTTGTAAATGATCTTTAAAAGATGAAGAAGTCGAAATGCCAAGGGTTGGAAATTTTTAGCAAAAAGATTGTGTTTATTGTAAGTGACTGGTTTTCAACTTAATACAGAGTTTTTTACTTAGCCAACTTGAGATTCATAAATATTTCTAGTGTGTTCTTGTTCTAATTACATATTTTTACTACCCTATTGCAGTGGTGTTTTCTTATGTTACTCAGAATTCATCATTGATGCTCTGATTTCCTTCATAGACAAACTGACTGTGTGTTTTACAGTTTCACATGTATGTCTCTTGACTAGAACTCTGATATGCCTTGACTTCAATGCTAAGTATATTTTTTGGTTTTAATGAAGCTATTTTGACTCCATAAGCCCAATGTGCACTTTCTAATGTGATTTACAACCAATATATATCATTTATCTTCTTATTACCACATATAGAGTTAGCCATCTATATTTCTATAAAAAATCATTAATCCTTGAGAGAGACCTCTAGGGTTGAGGAGGCTAAGCCTCAATCAAAATATTGGTTTGAAATATTTACATGAGATTGATTTGATCGGCAACCTATCAGGTCTGATTTTTTTATAACATTTTGGTGCGTCTGCTAGGAGTCTGAAGATTATACTTTCCCGAGATTGTGAAGTTGAACTTCTGAAGGTAGCTGGAGCTCAGAAAGCTTTTCGAGGCTGCATCTACCTTGGTGACTCCATTTAAATTTTATATGATTAAAGGTGGCTTCGAGAAGGAGATATACGAGGAGTAATCCTAACCCAGATCCACCTACCCTCGTGGAAAATCCAAACACCATTTCCAGAGGCAATAAAGGCATTTCTAAAATATCAACTACTCCATCACATTCGAAATCCTTGTCCTCTGAAATTTTAAGAAGTCTTGAATATAAAAGAGTTTATGATAAAATTCAAGAGGTTTTGTTTAGATCAGAAAGTGAAAAATAACTAATTGAAATTATCTTAGACTTGCATAAGAGAGGTATTGATACCTCAGCTCTAGTAACATAGGAAGACAAAGAAGAGTTTTGGGAAGCTGTTACTTCTGAGTTATTGTTGGAAAAAGAGTCTTTAGATAAATTCAAAGAGCTTTACCCTTTTTAAGTATTGTTGAAAGTAAATCTGGTTTTCCCCTTCCAAATTGGAGTTCAATTATCAGTGAACCACAAAGACCAAATAGTCCTCCTCAGAGCAGTTTTTCATCCTCTATTTCTACCATCCCTAATTCTACTACAGTCCCTTTAACCATGGTTGTAAATGTACCTGATGCACCTGCTAGATATGCCCCTCTTGTTCTTCCAGCTATCTTACATGATCTCCCTAGCAAATATGCTACTAGAATCAAAACTTGGGGAAGTGATGAAGACATTACAGTAGAGGAACATGTGGATCAATTTAATGATTTTATAGATAGGGAGGAGGTTGATGATGAAGATTTTAAGTTGAGGTTGTTTTCTTAGAGTTTTACTAGCGAGGTTATAAAGTGGTATAAAGCCCTTACTCCTAGAAGTATTCATAATTGGAATGAGTTTGAAGATGTTTTTCTGAGAAAATGGGGAAATAGAACTAATTCAGTACAAGCCCTCACCGATTATAGTACTTTGAAGAGAGCTGCTAATGAATTTGTTCAAAACTTTTAAAAAAGGTTTAATAAGGTATTAGACTCTATTCCTGCTCATTTGAAACCACCACAAGCCTTAGCTCAAATGAGGTATGCTAAAGCTTTTGACTATGAGTTTTCCATACTACTTAGAGAAAGAGAATCCCCTACACTTGCTGAAATGAAAAGTGATGCAGTGGAGGTGGAGGTTAACTTGATAGCAGCTAAAAAATCAGTCCCTTTTGGTGAGATTAAAATATCAGTCCATTTTGGTGAGATTCTCAAGGTAAATGAATATAGAAGAAAGATTGTTAAAATGTTAAATTCAAAACCAAGAGCTGTTGATATCTTGAATGTATTAGAAGATCATCCAACCATATATTTGGGTCCAAGACTAGAAGATGAACAGAATGAGGAGTTCCCACCTTTTTATGTGAGCCTTATCATTCACAACATGACATTGCATAATGCTATGTTGGATTTAGGGGCCTCTCACAATCTTATGCCCAAAGTAATCATGGAAATAATGGGGTTAGAAATAACTAGGCCGTATAAATACTTGTTTTCTTTCGATTCAAAAAGAGTTCAATGCATTGGTTTAATCAAGGATGTTGTTGTTGGTCTAACACAAGTTCCTGCTAAGACTGTATTCATGGACATTGTAGTAGCAGACATTCCACCGAAGTTTGTTATGTTGTTGTCAAGGTCATGGGCAGCGAAAATTAAGGTACAATGCAAATGGATCTCACTTATGCTACCATTCCTGTTTTTGGTGAGCAAAGAAGATTGTATCGAGAGAAAAGAATGGCCTACATGGTGAGTAGTAAAGACAAACCCCAAAATTTTCCAATTTATGCTCTTGATATTGAAATTGGTTATGCTATTCTTTTCAATGAGTTGACTAGTGAAGCAGAAGAGGGGAGAAAAGCAGAAAATCAGAGTTTTGAAATTCAGCAGTCTGAAAATCAACAAACAGAAGATCAGCAAGTCAGCGATAAGGAGGTGGAAGGTTTGTGGTCATTACATTTTGATGGATCAGCAGGCAAAGAAGGAGTAGGAGCAGGGATTTGGATTAAAAATCCAAGTGATGGGGGTAATTTATTTTCCTATAAACTGAAGTTTGATTGCACGAACAACATGGTTGAATATGAATCCTTGATTTAGGGTCTAGAAGTTTTGAAAAGAATGAATGCTCAAAATATTTATGTTTTTGGAGACTCAGAATTAGTCATTAAACAGGTTGAAGGTGTTTATCAAACAAAAGATACAAGGATGAGAGCATATATGAACTTGGTTTTGGACATGTTAGAAAACTTTCAAACCTATTCATTCATGGTCAAAACTAGAGAACAAAACTCCATTGTTGATTCTCTTGTTGTCTCTGCGAGTCTTTTCACTATTCCTATGCATTCCACAGAAAAATATGAGGTCGATAATCTCCATAGACTAGCTATCCCTGGTAATATTACTCATTGGCAAGTTTTTGAGGATGATCAACAAGTGAAAAACTTTATTGAGCTGAAAGAAGAGTTTGAAAATATACAAGTAGATCAAAAAAATATGCTAGCTAAATCTGAAGGGAATTTTGAAGTTTTGCAACTAAAGAACAATTCCATACCAAATGGACTCATACCTCTAGAAAAAAAAAATTATCAGAATGATGTTTTTAAATCCCCTAAGTTACAAGTTGATGATGAAGAAGTTGAGATTTGTAACCTTGGTACAATATCTATGCCCAAAATGATTAAACTTTAAAAGTTTCTTTCAGCTGATATGAATTTTAAGTATGTTGAAATGATGAAGAGATAAATAGATGTCTTTACTTGGAACTATGCTGATTTGAAAGAATATCATCCCACCATTATTCAGCATACTATTCCCATAAAAGAAAATGAAAATCCCTTCAAGCAGAAATTGAATAGGATCAATCCACTTCTCATGCCATTGATTGAGAAGGTGGTCAAAAAATTCTTTGATGCCAAAATCATCGTTCCAATCAGATTTTCAAATCGGCTTGCAAACTTGGTTCCAGTTAGGAAAAAGAGTCGAGAAATCATAATATGCATTAACTTCAGAAATTTGAATAAATATTCCCTGAAGGACAATTATCCCCTCCCAAATATGGATCAAATTTTGCAAACTATTGTTGGTTCTCAGATAATGTCTATGCTTGATGGTTTTTCAAGTTATAATCAGATCCTTGTACATCTTGATGATCAGGGAAAAAACATCCTTTACTACGCCATGGGGCACTTTCAGGTATGCCAAGATGCCATTTGGTCTCATGAATGCAGGAGCTACCTTTCATAGGGCAATGGAAATTGATTTTTCTGGAGAGAAGGACAAGATGGTGGTTTTTTATCTTGATGACATAACAGTCTTCTCAAGGAGGGAACAAGATCACTTGAAACACCTTGAAAGAATTCTGCTGAAATGTAGAAGGTTTGGCATGTCTCTAAATTCCACCAAAAGTGTTTTTGCTTTAACTTCAGGTAAATTAATTGGACATATCATTTCTAAATATGGGATTAAGATTGATCCAAGCAGGGTCAATGCAATTCAGAAGGTGGATTTTCCAAGAAGTAGGAAGGAGATTCAATCTTTCCTTAGAAAGGTAAATTTTGTAAGACGATATATTCCTAAATTTGTTGAGATTGTGAAGGAAATAACAAGGATGCTGAAGAAGGGAGTTGATATTAAGTGGACAACAGAAGCAAGACACTCATTTGAGGAAATCAAAAGGGCACTCACACAAGTACTAGTATTGATCAGTCCAGATTTCTCAAAGGAATTTCTGGTTTTTACTTTTGCATCAGAGAATACTATCGCTGGAGTTCTACTACAAAAGGGACACCAAGGTATTGAGCAGCCAATTTATTTCTTTAGTAGGACATTAGCCAATTCTAAGTTGAAGTATAAAATCTTAGAGAAGCAGGCCTATGCCTTGGTGAAGGCTATTAAAGATTTCAGAATTTATATTTTGCATTCTCATATTGTGGCGTTTGTTCCTAATACTGTTGTGAAAGACATCCTTACTCAAGCCAACCCTAGTGGTAAGAGGGGGAAATGGATTGCCAAATTGCTAGATTATGATATAGATATTAAGCCAACAAAATTGGTCAAAGGGCAAGGCTTAGCAACACTAATGGTGCAGTCAAACTTTGAATGTCTCGACATAAACTTGATTGCAAAAATATCAAAAATTTCAGATGGTGAAGAGGAACAAGTTCTTATTGAAGAAAAATACATCACTTCAGATTGGTACAAGGAGGTTGATTTTGTCGTACAACACAATAAAGCACCTGCTGATCTAACAAATTCTAAAGCAAGTTTTGTAATGCTGAAATCCTTGAGATATTTTATTTTTGACAGAAATCTGTTTTGGAAGGATACTAGCAGAATTTTGCTGAATTGTTTGCTGGAAGAGGAGGCTAATAAAGTAATTGAGGAGTACCAAAAAGGAGATTGTGGGGGTCACCATTATTGGAAGGCAACAGTGAACAATATTCTAAGAGCAGGGTTTTATTTGCCTACAATGTTTAAGGATGTCTACAAGAGAGTTGTTGCCTGCCATGAATGCCAGATTTTCAAGGGTAAGAAGAAGCTTATACCTTTACCTTTGATGCCTATCTATGTAGAAGTGCCTTTCCAGCAGTGGGGGCTAGAGTTTATTGGGGAGATTCATCCATCATCATCAGGTCAGCATCGCTGGATTCTTACAGCGACTGATTACTTTACCAAATATATTGAAGCAATCTCAACTAGGCAAGAAAATGATTCTGTGATTATTTCTTTCTTAGAGAATAATATCTTGTCTAGGTTTGGTTTCCCCATGAATATTGTAGCTGATAATGCACAGGAATTTATGTCTAAGAAGCTGATCAATTTCTGTCATCAATATCATATTACTCTTGGGCATTCTACTGCATACTATCTGCAAGGGAATGGTGTTGCTGAGTCTTCTAACAATAGTCTTGTGAGGATCATTAAAAAGGTGTTGCAAGAGAATTAACCAATTGATAGCTATGCAAGAGAAGAAGAATGAGGTTTATAATGGCAATCAACAATATCAAAACAGAATCAAGAGTACATTTGATAAGAAGATCAAGGAAGAATTTTTTCAAATTCAAGATGAAGTGTTGAAATGGGAGGCCAGAATTGAAGAGAAAGGAAAACATGGTAAGTTTGAGAACTTATGGAAAGGTCCTTTCAAGATAGCAGCTTTTCATGGAAACAATACTTACATACTACAGGATATGGATGGAAAATCATACGCTGGAGGACCTATCAATGGCAGGTTTTTAAAGCATTACTCTTCCTAAAATATGATTGATCATTCATGTCATTGTACATATTCCATTTTATGAGTTTTCCTGCTAATAATGACAAGCTAAATCAGCGAGCTTGAGCCCGAGATGAAGCCCATTAGAGCTTGAGGAGGAAGCTTGACAGTTTCAAATTTTTTTTGTTTTGGTCAAGAAAATGGATAGTAGCACAGGAACTACTAGTTATTAGTGTACCACAGGGGCACACTATCCCAAGTGGAGCCACTATTATCACCCAAAAATTTTCAAATCATCTTTGTGTCAACTCTGTTTTTTATCATGGTCTCAAAATGGGTTTGAAAGTAATTTTAGGATCTGGTTAAGGGTAGGTTAGAGTTTTTATAAGTTTCAAGGTCATCATTGAATTCAAATAAAGTCTTTTAAAAGTCCATTCCATGATCAAATTATCACATTTTTCATTTAGGAGTCATTCCATAAGGTTTTGAGTTAAATTTCTGCAATTAGCCAAGAATACTCTGTTTCGTAGTGCCACTAGTTCAAAAATTGGATTTTCTCTACGAAAGCGCTAATACTTTTGTAGCGCAAACTGGAAAAAATACACTGTGGGCGCTACGAAAGCGTGGTTTCTTAACCGTCTTGTCAATTGAGCTAAGATTTGTCAAAATCCATTAGGAAATGATAGGATAGTTGTATGGTGAGTCAGTTAGAGATCAGATTCATTGTACTTACCTATCTCACAGTCATCATCATCATCATAGGGCATGAGTGAGGCATCATTCAGTTATGAGATGACATCTTAAATTCAAAATCTTGCCTAATTTGGTCATTCTCATTTTCATTTGTCCATATGAGTGTCTGAGCTCTGAAGCAACCAAGCTAAGCTTATGGTTGTTCTTTACAAAGGTTATCTTCATCATAATCAAGCGAGGCTGTTCCATATTCTCAAGCGAGGCTGATCATATATTCAAGCTAGGTTGTTCATATCCTAATCAAGCAAGGTTGTATCAGAGATTCAAGAGAATCTGACAGGTTTTTATAAGAATCATGGCAAAGGAAAATAAAGTCCACAGAGGGGGACATTGCTTAAGATATAAGCCTAAAAATATGAAGGCTATAATTGAAGATCAAACAGTGATGGAGGCTTTTAGAAAAACAGGTTGTCTTTGGTTTTGTGAAAAGCTACAGGGTTGCCACACACAGGTGTCTAAATAATTTTCCTTAAACTTCAGTGGAACAACTACGAAATTTGGGATGTTAAATGTGCCAGTCACACCTGAGATTATTTCTTTTGTGACGGAAATACCAAGGGGTCAAGAGACTTGGTTTAAAGGTTTTAAATTTGATATGGAATCATGCAAGGAATTCATGAAACCTAAGTATGCAGATATGGACCTCAATAATGCAATACCTAGAATTTGTATCAAAGACACCTATGTAAAGTTGTTGTTCAACATTCAAAGATACTTTACATGTGAAGGCAGATACCATAAATTTTATACTTATCATTTCATGTTGCTTCTGCATTTCATAGGTATGATATCAATAGATTTTCCCTTTTATTTGCAAGGGAGCCTTGCCAAAATGGTTGATAAAGTACAAGCCAAATCTGATGGTTGTGAAACATCTTTGTTTCATCATGGTTTGATAAAGTTATTGGTTTTGAATGAGCTTTAGAAAATAAGCATGGATTGGTCTTCCTTTTTTTTTATGAATGGTTTTGAACTGGAAACCCTAACCCCAGCTAGAAACCCTAAAGCTAAAGGAACTCCTTCACCAACAGTAGCAGAGTCTAGTCAACCTGTGGTTGCAAAATCAAAGACGTTTGTAAAGTTGAAACCAAGGAAACAAGTTGAGGAAAGGACATAGAAGACACAAGTGCTTTTTGCACCAAATCCATCACCTACAAAACAGAGGTCAAAAAGTGTCAAAGAGGCAAAACAAAAACAAGTTGCCAGCAAGCAGGAAATCAAGAGAGTGACAAGAAGCCAAGCAGGACAATGAAGGGTAAAGAACACATGTTAGAGTGTAAAAATCTTGAGGAGAGATTGAGGTTATCAAACCAAGAGATTGCAATGATGAGAAAGAGGGACAGAAAGCATAGTATTGAAAAAAAAGAGTTCAAAATAATGAAGGCACTTTGGGAGGGTCAAACTGGTTCTAGGTCTAAAATTCCAAGCAGTGCAGAACAGTTTTTCACATTGACAGTTCCAGCCATAGAGGAAGCTAAATTTTTCAGATTAATCAATACTCACTTGTGTTAGTATGAATCTTTTGTCGAAGTGTACGAAAAAATACCACTTTAGCTACGCATAACTAATAGCCCTAACATCAAATATGGCTTCCAATATCTTCAGATCTATAGTTAGTTGATCAAGACAAGTGCTGCAAAAACCAGATCTATGCATAAAAAGACATTAAGCAGTAAAAACAAGGTTTTTCTCCATATATCCAATAGACAAGACAAGAACAATATTTTTGAAAGAATTTTTGTATTAAGGGCACCTGGGAGGAAAACAAGAAGGAGTTTCCAATTCTCCTCAATGGGATGGGTTCTTGGAAGTCCTCAGCACTTCAGATCTAGTATTTCTCTCTCTTGTTGGTGTAAAAAACCCAGACAAAGATAGAACTCAAAGGGAGTTCACATAGCAAAAAATGGAAAATATGACAATGATAATGGCTCAAAGTCATACCAAGAGTTTAGATCCAGAGTGATCTAATAGGCAACAAAAGGTGAAGAATGGTAGGAAAAACCCTCCTATTTATAACAAAATATTGGGTCATTCTAGATCTTGGTGCATGGGTTAACCAGATCTAGATCCACTTTTTATGGAATATTTTATTATATTTGTTTGAGGGAAAAGGTATTTGACTTGGGTCAAATCCCTTAATTTGTCAAAAATAAATAAATAAATGATTTATTTATCTTTTTAAGGAAGCGGTTAGAAGATAATCAAATAAATAATGATTTATTTAATTATTTGTGGGTGATTTGATCATATTTAACAAGGAATATTATCTAAATAAGATTTAAATAATTATTCCTAGAAAATAATAAGATAAATAAAGGTTTATCTAATTAATTTCTTTGTTTTTGGGTTAAACATGACCGGGAATAATAATTAAATTATGGTTTAATTAATTATTCCATGAGGAAAATCAAACAAATATAGGTTTGTTTAATATTTCCTTTTGGGGTTTCCTGTTTAGACCATAAACAACCTAATAAATGTGTTTTATTAAGTTATTTTACATAGTGAAAGTAATTTTACTTAGGGTAAAATTGGTCTTACATGGTGTACTTGGGTCCATCTAATGATAGTAGGTTAGATGACCAAAAAATGGTGTAACAACTTGAGAACCATTAATAGAAGACTAAGAGATCAAGTGGAGGACTTGGAGCAGCAACTGAAATTAACCCAGGATGAGTTAAAAAACAGAGGTGTAGAATGACAAATCATTAAAAAGTCATAAGCTAAGTCAAGTGAAAAATTAAGAATGAACCTCATGAATATTGTGTTTATCAGTTCATATGAATTTTTTTTTTGGTGAAACCATTGGTATTCTGAAATTTTGGCACATTTTGGTTTAAATTTTGAAGAAATCTGGGCAAAACTACTCACCCAATAGTTTCGTAGTGCAAACAGTGCAAAAAGAGTGAAAAGCACTACGAAACTACTGTAGCAGCTTTTTTCACTCTTTCTCATAAATTTTTGAAGGGAAAAAGTGTGGATTATGACCTGAAATTGATAGAGAGGTTGTGTTAATTGATAATGAAGATAAATCTGTAAGAAAGAAGCCAAAGTTTTGAAGGTAAAAGGGTAAAAAGGCTGCACTACGAAAAGCGCTACGAAACCGTGTTGTTTTCGTAGCGCAGATCTACTTCTGCTATTTTGAACAGTTTGATGGTGGTCTTGGATAGCTGGCACTTAAGAATTATTTTTGGCAGGTATTACTTCGGTTCCTAACAGCAAATAACATCGAAGTGATGGGTTTATGATGGTCAGAGTGTCTCAAGAATGCAAAGAAACATATGCCTAGAAAATAGGGGACAGTTTCCTAATTTAATGGAGATCAGTGTTATGGTCATAAAGTGTTGAAGCTTATCATCTGAATTTGACCTCATGGGAATACAGTTGGAAAATGATGTAATCTAGTTTAGATAAGGTTATTATGAGTAGAGTTAAGGAGTTTGAATCCTATTTTTAATAGGACTGTTTATTAGATTTGCAGTTGTCATTTTGTAATAAATACCATGTCATATGGTTAGGCAAGGTGTCAAAAAGTAGGAATTCGATGTATCTAGCTCAGGATAAGGTTATCCTATATTTTAAATGATCTATAAAAGATCAAGAAGTTGAATATGCATGGGTTGGACATTTTTTAGCAAAAAAACAATGTTTATTGTAAGTGACTGGCTTTCAGCTTAATACAAAGTTTTCTACTTAGCCAACTCAAGATTCAAAAAGATTTCTAGAGTGTTCTTGTTTTAATGGCATATTTTTACTATCCTATTGCAGTGTTGTTTGCTTATGTTACTCAGAATTCATCTTAGATGCTCTGACTTCCTACATAGACAAACTGACTGTGTGTTTTACTGTTTCACATGTGTATCTCTTTACTAGAACTCTGATATGCCTTGACTTCCATGCTAAGTAGATTGTCTGGTTTTACTGAAGCTATTATGACTCCATAAGCCCAATGTTATCTTGCTAATGTGATTTACAACCAATATCAATTTTTATTTGCTTATTACCCCACATAGAGTTAGCCATCTATATTTCTATCAAAAATAATTAACCCTTGAGAGAGCCCTCTCGGGTTGAGGAGGCAAAGCCTCAATCAAAAGATTGGTTTGAAACAGTTACATGAGATTGATTTGATTGGTAGCCTATCAGGTCTAATTTTGTGGTAATAGATCATATGTTGTTGATTGGAAATGATAATTAAATTATCCAAGATTTGAATACCCAATTGTCCTCCAAATTCGACATGAAGGATCTTGGTGCTGCAAACTATATTTTGGCCATGGAAATTTAAAAAGTTAGGAAAAGAGGAAGCTCTAGTTAAACCAAAGGAATTATGTCGAGACAACATTGCAAAGGTTTAATATGGAGGATAGTAAACCAGTGAAGGTTCCTATTCATGTACGTGTAAATTTATCTGTTGAACATTGTCCCAAGACACAAGAAGAGGAAGACGACATGTCCCATATTCCATATGCAAGTGCAGTGGGTAGGTATATGTATGCAATGGTATATACTAGACCATACATTGCACATGTATTGGGATTATTGAGCATGTTTATTTCAAAACCAAGGAAGGAGCATTAGACAATAGTGAAGTGGGTTTTTAGATATTTGCGTGGCACCAGTGATTATGGTTTGTGCTACCAAGGAAAACCATGATTGGATAGAGTATTGGACATCCGTGGTTTTGTTGATGTAGATTGGGTTGGACATATAGATCATTAAAGATAAAAAAGTGTCTATGTGTTTAACCTATTTGGAGGAGCAATCAATTGAATGATAAAAAGATGGTTTACAGTGGCTCTTTCAACTACAGAGGTTGAATACATGGTAGGCACTCATGCAAAAAAAGGAAGCAGTTTGGTTGCAGATATTTTTTTCAATTATGGGTTTGGTACAGCGGGCTATAAGGATATATTGTGACAGCCAAAGTGAAATTTTCTTAGGAAATAACCCTTATTATCATTTAAAGACAAAGCACATTAATGTTTAGTATCACTTTGTGAGGGATATAGTTGAGGAAAAAAAGGTGTTTTTGGTAAAGGTGTACACTTTGAACAATGTTGCAGATGCATTGAAAAATTCTATGAGCACTAAGAATTTTTCATGGTGTAGAGAATCAATTGGTGTTGTAGGGTTGGACCAATGACTAAGATCTCATATGATCCCCTATGTGGAAAAGAAAATAACAAGTGGGGAATTGTTAGGTGTGCATTATATTATTTCAACAACTATTCGCACGCACGGGGGGTTCATAGGGGGGCGGCCTATCAAGGGGTTTGGAGGGGGGTGGTATCCCCCCTACACAAGGTTCAGGGCAACACCCCAAGAAAAAAAAATTGAACCCTATATTAGGTTGGCAGACCTACCTATGGTTTTGTGCATGGGTTTTGCACATGGTTTTGGGCATGATGGTTTTCTATCCATGGTTTTTTGTAGATCCAACGTTAATGGATTGGGTTTTATGTAATGTTCCTTTTTCAGGATTGCTCATGAATCATGTATCAAAAATGCATTTCTAGCAACAAATGAAATAAAACATTAAAATGGACTCTTGTATCCCATATCTTAGTCAATATAAATTATAAATCCAAGAATAGATCTAAAAAAAATCAAACTAGGTGGGCTAAACAGACCTCCCACACTAGTGTAGCTAAAACTAGTGAAAAACCCCAAGACTGCAAAATGTCGGAGCAGTTGCTCAAGGGACTGCGCAGTCTAAGAGAGGGTTTACACATAAAATTATTATATAGCAATATATCTACTCATGTATTGATAAAAAATGCTGTAGAACAGATATCTAAGCTCCCTCTATAAAATGCAAAAGAAACCGGCAAGGGTTTCTCATCAAACACTCTATATATAAAATGTGATATTCAGAAAATGACTGAATAATCACTGCAACACTGAAGTAAATGAGTGAAATAGGCTGAAATATGTCTTATCTTATTTATAACCCTCAAGTTCTTCCTTCCATGAAAGGATGAACCTCTCAATCACAAGGAAACTCAGCAATGGAGCCACCAAACCATGCAATAAGTTCTGCCTCCTGAAAAACGCACTCCCTAGCAGAAACAGCGTTGGGAGGGTAAGAGAAATGTATGGTCTGATACCACTAATCTGAAATAAGCTCTGGATCTCTCCAAATATATCTCTCAAGTGAAGGAAACCTTCCTCCAATGAGAAACTAGCTCGGAAGTCGGGATTCCAATCCCTTCCACTGCACCTAGCAACACTGCACAATCTTCAGCAAAGCTGTGCTGATGAAGATGGCTGGAGCTTGGCCTGGAAAGCTGATGTGGAATGATGAATACAAACTCTCCCAATGAGCTACTCAAAGGGAAGAGGTGGGATTCCCGCCCGGGAACACCCAGTGCTAAACAACAGTGCAACTTTTCTAAGCAGCAAAGCAGCAACAATTCTTGGCAAGCAAGAATAATAATATAAAACATGATGAGAAATGTTTCCATCCTCTTCCTTATATCATAAGTGATTTTTCTTTCCCTTGGCCCCACTCACTTATTTTTCTTCTAACCCAAGCTACCTTTCCCTCCAAAATTGCGTTTTCTAACCTAGGATTCCTCCTCCACTAAAACTGCGTTGTTGGCTTTAGTCAAAGTAGCTTCAATTTAACCTTGTTCACACATGGAGGTGTTTTATTGAACTAGAAAGAGTTTCTCCTTTCACACTTGGAGTGTTTTGATCCTCCTTAGGAGACTTATGGCTTTTTCTACCCATTTATTTGCCGACTATAGCTACTACTAACTCTAATGTTCCATTTAGCTTGGAAGCTAAATTTTTGGAACATTACAGTCCTCCCCTCCAAAATATTTGCTTGTCCTCAAGAAAATGCATAAGGAGAGAAAAATATCTCCCCTCCTCTTCATGTGGCCTCTATCACTGCATCAAGAGAATCTGCAAATAAATTGTCATCCAGTGCTCCCTCCCAAGTGTGCATAACCAAAGTGTCTACATCAATAAAAGGCGGAAAGTGTGAATGGAGACATGCTATATGTCTCATTGCCTCCAAAAATTAGCAGTGATGATCAACATGGTGAATTATTTCCTCCCTCATCCATGCAATCATCCAAATGAAGTGAGTCACCCTCCAACATGGTAACTTATGAAAAGTCTCTTCCACCTTGTGCTCCTGAAATGAAGGTGGGATGAATAGGTGAACATGATAGGACGGAGGGCCTATCCCACGTTTTCCTCCTCTCCACTCATGAAAAGTGTAGAGAGCGTGCTGACCTTGGGCTGGAACATGATTGCCCTCCAATGGCAAGAAGAAGATCGAGCCTTCAAGGACTCTTCCTCCAAAATCATGAGTCATGTCAACCCAATCCATTCCATTCAAGATGAATGGCACATCATCACCACATGGTATCCCAATCAGAAAATGGCTGAAGGTTATGTGCAATTTTGGATGATTCATATGGTCTCTCTGGTGGATACAACACAGTTCTCCCAACTGCTGCTTGAGAATGTCATAAGGCAAGTGGTCCTGCAACAAATTACAAGTTGTATATGTTTGTTCTCCCAACATGGGGAAGTAAGCATAAATTTATATCAGTTGTACATATATAAAATAAAAATACACTTGCCCATTTTCATGTATAGATGGGCTACTATCATCATAAACATTGGCCCTAAAGTGACCATGAAACCCAAAAATACTATTGCTCTCATATGGAGCAATGCATTGTTTACATATGGTGAGAAAGTACAAATACTCAATAGAGTAATCAATAAGCACGTCAATGTCCTTCCTACCATGCATCATGTGTGAGCTGAAAGTGAGGCCCATGTATAAGTTCCCCCATGAGGATTCCCTCATAAAATTATGCAAAAAGAAGGGGTTCATATACTCGTTGGAACACTCCATCAATAAGAACACTCTCCCATGTGACAGCGTTGTAGGCCTTAGAGATAAGGCTCCATGACTCCTCTCTTTGACATTCCATATGCCAAATTCATCCACCATCATGCTGCTATGTGAGAAGATCCCCTTCCTACATGGAAGTCTCTCATGATCCTTCAATGCTGAAGGGTAGCCTCCTTGCACCATGAATGTGCCTTTCCTCTCTTCAGAAATATCATGAAAATTATGGGAAGAATTTTTCCCATACTCTCCCAAGTGCAACCATAGCAACAACAATTTTTATTTCTGCCGCATCTCTCCCTCATACAAGATTCCTTTGAACAAGAACACATCAGAAATACATGGAAGAAAGATACAATATAAATAGGTTTCTAGTTGACAACCGGGGAGTGAATCTTGGTCCCTCTCATGGAACCAGCATAGTGCACCCTTGGCCTGCATCAAAATAAGAATCAACAAGTGCTTTACCAGCCACTTGTTTGCTGCCATATTCATCTCATAAGATGAAAACATGAAGTCACAATATGGTGTCATTGGTGCACACCAAGAGACATATGGCTTCCCCCACAGCTCATCAAAAGGATAGCCAAAATCAATGCTACAAGTAGTTGCAAGTACATCATCATATAATATGCAAGAAGAGATGATTTTCCTTGTTACATAATGCTGCTCAAATAATGAAAATAAGTACAAAACAAAGCATGAAATGATACCTTCTCCATCATGTACTTGAGGTCTTGAGCTGAAATGGCTCAACTGGAAATTCTCCCTCACTCTCAATGAGTAGGAAGGTGGTTGTGACATCCTGTCTATCACCATATGGGCTATGCATCTCTCCATATGTTGATATATGTCATTTTGGATGCCCTCCCACATGAACTCCTCCATCAACTGGAAATATGCATCAAAGTGCATAGAAGATAAGTCCTCATGTGCTGCATGTAGCAGCTTCTCCTTAAGACTAGAATATCTAGTCAAGAAGATCCTGCCATAGGAATAGATTACCACATCATCCACCATGTATCTTTCATCTCCATCCAAGTCATCAAGAATCATGCATGCACCAAGATCCTTGGAGTACTCCACTAAAAGCTGAGACCTCCAATAAGGATCAATCCTCCTCAGTGACAGCGTTGGTGATCTGGCATGTGAAGCTCCACTTATGCTGCTACCTACTACTTTGACATCCCCCATGCCAAATTTCTCCTCAAAACTCTTCACCTCTCCAAAATCCAAGAGTGGTGAATCCAAGGACAAGATATCTTTCAGCAACTTAAGATCAGGTGGCCTCCCAAGTGGAATGCTTCCATGAAGTGAGACATCAATGTCAAGAGTAGACTGCATATATGATTGGGCAACCTTGCCCTTGCCCTCCTTGCATAAATCAATCTGCCTCTTCCTTGCATTAGCCTTCTGAAACAGAGAAGGGTGTGTGCTCCTCATCAACTGATGTTGTTCTTCCTCCTTTCCTCCTCTTTCTAGCTGCAATGCTACACAATCATGCTGCTTTTTTATTGTGCTTGGACCTCTATGTATGAGATCATGTGGAACTTCTTGCAAAGATACAAGAATCCCTCTCATTAGAGCATGTGCTCCTCTTCCCTCTACATGAGGCATTGGATGTGCTCTACATGTGATAGCGTTGTTGCCTTCCTCTCCATCAATGTGCGTAGGCAACATCTCAACGATTGGATCCCTTTGTGAAAAAGTGATCCCCATGCCCTCTGGTTCAAGAATATGAACTGGAAGTTTTTCTTCCAGAAATGTTTAATGCAAGACATCATCTTCTCCAATGGTTTTCTGAAATGGAGTTTCCTCCATCACATGCAAGGGTTTTGTTTTCTCAAGTTTTCCTTTCTCATGTGTCTTAAGAAGTTTTTCACCAAACCTCTCCATCAATGTTCTTATGAATCTTGCAAAAGAGAAAGTATTGGCATTCTTTAAGGAACAAGATTCAAAAATCCACCATGCATGAGCCTTACGTCTGAAATGCAGCGCTGCAACTCTAATAGCTTCATCTCCGGAAATATGGTGCAGCTGCAAATAGGAGTCTAGCTGCTTCACCCAAGCTCCAACTGAACATGTAGGTGATCTGGTAAAAGTAGATACAAGAAATCTATCTGCATCCTGTTGTTGGCTCTTCTCCATCTAGATCTTGCAAAACTCTTGGAAATCAGTATGATCTCTAAACCTCTCAGTTTGAGATTCATACTCCCGCAACAAATCACTAAGAGTCATTCTCTTAGGCATTCCTCCTCCTCCCATCCATCTCAGTATAGCTCTAGGAATTTGACTATGCTATGCATCATGGAGTGCAGCTGCATGCTCACACTCACCATGTGTAAATCTAGATTCAGCTCTAGAATCAATCTCCTTTGGATATCCCATCTCCAATCTCCACTTTTTCAGCTCTCCTTGAAAGCTCTTCATAGATTTTGGAAGAAGCTTTGTGAGCTTTTCTTCCTTTCTTTCTGCACATCCTGAAGCTTCCTAGCTTCTGTCCATCTCTCCTTATTCTGATAGCACTGTAAATTTCCCTTTTCAGGAATATCAAAATTCTATTCCAGCGATTGACTGCAGGGGCATTTATTGGATATGTCACCTTTAAAAAAAGGATGAGATCCAGAGGCTACCTGGCCATCTGCAGACTCTGTCTATAGAGCTAGAAACATTCCCCTTTATGGATTCAGTACTTTGGCTTGAAGCCACAGGCTGAGCCAAAGATCATGCTCTGATGCCACTGTAATGTTCCTTTTTCAGGATTTCCCATGAATCATGTATCAAAAACATATTTCCAGCAACAAATGCAATAAAAAATTAAAATGGACTCTTGGATCCCATATATTAGTCAATATACATTCTAAATCCAAGAATAGAGCTGAAACAAATCAAACTAGGTGGGCTAAACAGATCTGTCACACTAGTGTAGCTAAAACTAGTGAAAAACCCCAAGACTCCAAAATGTTGGAGCAGCTGCTCAAGGGACTGCGCAATATAAGAGAGTTTTTACACATAAAATTATCAGAGAATAATAGATATACTCATGTATTGATAAAAAATTCTGGAGAACAGATATCTAAGCTCCCTCTACAAAATGAAAAAGAAACCGGCAAGGGTTTCTTATCAAACACTCTATATATAAAATGTGATATTCATAAAATGACTGAATAATCACTGAAACACTGAATTAAATGAGTTAAATAGGCTAAAATATTTCTGATATGATGTATAACCCTCAAGGGCTTCCTCCCATGAAAGGATGAACCTCTCAATCACAAGGAAACTCAGCAATGGAGCCACCAAACCATGTAAAAAGTTTTGCCTCCTGAAAAACGCACTCCCTAGCAGAAACACCGTTGGGAGGGTAAGATAAATGTATGTTCTGGTACCACTGATCTGAAATAAGATTTGGAGCTCTCCAAAAATATCTCTCAAGTGAAGGAAACCTTCCTCCAATAAGAAACTAGCTCGGAAGCCGGGATTCCAATCCCTTCCACTGTTGCACCCAGCAACACTGCACAATCTCCGGCAAAGTTGTATTGATGAAGATGGCTGGAGCTTGGCCTATAAACCTGATGTGGAATGACGAATAAAAACTCTCCCAATGAGCTACTCAAAGGGAAGAGGTGGTATTCCTGCCTAGGAACACCCAGTGCTAAATAGCACTGCAACTTTGCTAAGCAGCAAAGCAGCAACAATTCTTGGCAAGCAAGAATAATAATCTAAAACGTGATGAAAAATGCTACCATCCTCTTCCTTATATCATAAGTGAGTTTTCTTTCCCTTGGCCCCACTCACTTAGTTTGCTTCTAACCCAAGCTACCTTTCCCTCCAAAATTGTGTTTTCCAACCTAGGATTCCTCCTTCACTAAAACTGTGTTGTTGACTTCAGTCAAAGCAGCTTCAATTTAACCTTGTTCACACATGGAGGTGTTTTATTGAGCTAGAAAGAGTGTCTCCTTTCACACTTGGAGTGTTTTGATCCTCCTTAGGAGACTTATGGCCTTTTCTACCCATTTATTTGTCGACTATAGCTGTTGCTAACTCTAATGTTCCATTTAGCTTGGAAGCTAAATTTTTGGAACATTACATTTTATGAATGCTTCATCATGTGTGTGTGTGTGTGTGTGTGTGTGTGTGTGTGTGTGTTGTAACATTGAAATGAACATAATGAAAAATACATTTGGTATTCTCGGTTTGGGATCCATGAGAAGAATTTTGTGTATATGTGTTTTATGTTTATGTTCTCGCCATTGTTTTTTTTCTTTTTCTTTTTTATAATTCATTTGCAGGTAATTCCTTTATAGGGTTAAAACCTATAGCAAGACAACTTGTATGATTTAACTAAGTTAGTTTGACTTAGTTGTTTTATTTAATTCAAGTTGAGGGCCTAACTTGATTCATGTAGAGTGGCTCCTACTTTATAGGAGCCTAGGTTGAGTTTATTTTTAGTTGTAATTAATTAATTCAATAAAATTGAGTTAAAGTCAGTTAAACTAGTTCCAACTATTGGAGGAACTAGTGGGAGGTCAAGTACTGGGGTGTGTACTATGTGATCAACCAGTTAACTGATAAATAAGCCATAAATAACTCATTCATGTGTGATCTATGAGTTACCCAGTTGAGATTGGAGTTCAAGGGTAGTGTACTATCAGTTGTATAATTATCCAAGTTGTACAAGTGGTGCATGCGATCAAAGAAGGGCCTACAGGAACTGCACAATCCAATGGAGGAAAATTTCTATTAAATAGGCGTTTAATTCCTCATTAATCAAAGCAAGGAAAAAATATCTTGGAAAGCAACAGAATTGGATAAGTGTTAGCCAAAACTAGCTTGTAAGGTAGTGAAATATATTGTGATAGTGCAGAGGTTGCTCAAGCTTGAGAAAATCATTGTAATTTTCTCATGTTTTCTAACTAACGCAATATATAGATAGAAGGGGCTTTTAGTTGTGGATTTCCCCAGGAAATCATTGTGTAATGTGTTGATTGAATTATTTCTCATGTATTCTTTTTTATTTCGAAACCATTTAATTGTTTTCGTTGATGAGTAGATTAGATTCAAGTCTATTGTTTTAGTAAATGACAATTATCAATTTGAATCTATAAGTAATTTCTATATGGTATCGGAGCTGAAATCACAATAGAATAAAATAATTTGAAGTTGTCCTTACAGGTGAACCAAATTTGCAGTATCATTCTTCAGAGCTAAAAGTATTTCATTCTATGGCCTGAGACTCAAGTATTTCCTTTATGGTAGCTTGAATTACATTTCTTGGAAGGACAGGATGGAGGCAGCATTGGAAGAAATCAGTTGAAGGAATTCACAGATCATGATATCCTAAAGCCCCCAACATTTGTTGCTAAAGATATAACAGAGTGGAAGAAGTGTGTAGCAAGATCCAGGAGGATCATCCTAGAGGGTGTGAGATACCACATAGTCTTGAAACTACATGGAAAAGAGACTCCATTTTCTATGTGGAATACTCTCAATGAGAAATTTGGTAACATAAATGAAGACAATAAACCTGAACTCGTGAAGAAAATGAGGATTGAAGACAAAGGGTGTGAGGTAGTCTTCAAAGATGGGAAATCTTACCTCAAGCATCTTGCTTCAAGTAAAATCAAGCAGTTTGGTGTCAGGATCAAGAGCCTCTACACATTATAGGAAGATGCATGCACAACCTTGAGGATCAAGGCATGGATTATAGATGTTTCAGTTGAGAGGGGTCATGATTTAGCTCTCCAGAGGAAGCCTCATCCAATTGGAACTTGGGCTGACCAAGAGGATGATGATGAAGAGGATCAATCAAAGACCTCCAGTAGGAGGATAGTTTGAGCCAAGTGAGTATAAGGAGCACATGTAGCCATACCTCTAAGTGTGAGGGGGGTGATGTGAATCAATAGTCCCAATCGTTGTAGAAATTTGGGCAGGATTCATTGAGGTGTGTTTTTGTCTCATGGATATTTACCTTGCTACGGGGGCCCATGGCATTCAGTAGCAGGAGGATCAATGTAATTAAGATATTGAGGACTACATAGCAATGTTGAAATCAGAGCAGGTGGCTCATTAGCAGAGTCAGCAGTAGCACAATTTTCCTAGTAGACAATTGCAGATTGATTCAATGGTTATTTTTTTAATTATTATTCTCAGCTGCAGATGTTGCAATAGCAGCAGAAACTATGACAGGCGTTGCATGGAATACATTCCAAATTTTTTGGATCGGGGTAGATTTGAATCCCCTTCTCGTTGAGAGGGAGTGTTGAAAATGGCAACAAGAAAATATTAATTTAAATTTCCCTTGAATTAAATTAGGAGAAAATTATAATTCCACATCAGAAGACAACTTGTACGAGTTAACTAAGTTAGTTTTACTTAGTTGTTTTAGTTAATTCGATTTGAGGGCCTAACTTGATTCATGTAGAGTGGTTCCTACTTTATAGGAGCCTAGGTTCAGTTTATTTTAAGTTGTGATTAATTAATTTAGTAAAACTAAGTTAAAGTCAGTTAAACTAGTTCCAACTATTGGAGGAACTAGTGGGAGGTCAAGTAGTGGGGTGAAAACTGTGTGATAAAAAAGTTAACTCATAAATCATCCATAAATAACTCATGCATGTGTGATCTACAAGTTACCCATTTGATATTGGAGTTCAAGGTAAGTGTACTATCAGTTGTATAATTATCCAAGTTTTACAGGTGGTGCATACAATCAGAGAATGGCATAAAGGAACTGTGCAATCTAATGGAGGAAAAGTATTAAATAGGGGCCTAATTCCTCATTGAACGGTGCAAGGAAATAGGATCTTGGAAGGTACTAGAATTGGCTAGGTGTTGGCCAGATTCAAGTTGTGAGGCAATGAGATAGATTGAGATAGTGCATAGGTTGCTCAGGCTTGATAAAAGCATTGTAATCTTCTCATATTTTATAACTAATGCAACCTACGGATAGTAGTGGTTTTTAGTTGTGGATTTCCCCAGGAAATAATTGTGTAATGTGTTGATTTAATTCTTTCTCATGTATGCTTTGTGATTTCGCGATCTTTTAATTGTTTTCACTGATGAGTAGATTATATTAAAGTCTATTCTTTTAGTAAATTACAATTATCAGTTTGAATCTACAAGGAATCTATACATAATGTATCCTTTTCCACATGGCACTACTGACACATGCCACATGTCACTCACCTTTACATGGCTCACCATCCAAAAACACCAAAACTAGATGACATGTGTCCACTATCATGTCACCTACTCCACCTCGCATGCCACCCCATTTCTCTATCATTGGTTTAGCTATCCTATCTCGTACATCAAGATATCAGGTATCGAGAAAAAAAAAAAAAAAAATTGCATCGATAAGCTTGCATGCATGCCTGAAGGTTTGGGACCAGATAACGTTAGCCCTTAATTCTTATGCATTATATCTGTTATCACTCATATTTTCCTTGAAGTTGTGGGAAGAGGAAAGGGGTCCGAGGTAACCACAAACCAATCTTTTAGGTACAGAATCTAGCCATTCTGTACCCAGAGAGGGCTCTCTCTGTAAAATTTAGCTTTGTTTTAGAAGATATTAGGCTAGTTATAAAGTTCAGGGGTTTTGTTTGAATTTGGGTGGTGGAATTCGATAGCTAAGGGAAAGATTGAGTAGTTCAGGCCATTGGGCTATGGAGTCCAAAAGATGGCTTCACCGGATTAAGTTTTTAAACAAAAGATGGTTTCACAGGACAAGATAATCAAACAGGGAACAATTATAGATCTTTAAAGTTAATGACATAGAATTAAAATGGATGAAAGGAAATTAAGAATCTTTCAACACATTCAAAGGGGGAAATTGAGCGATTATCAATAAAGAGAATTTAAGTATTCTTTACTAAATAATCAAAATGCATAAACTAGAGAAACAAGAGCAATTAAGAATTCACTGTTTAAACCAGTTTAGAAGAAAAAATTTAGAATAACAATGATTAAAATCATATTACACTTAAGCACTTTCTGATTTATTCATTTTCATTAATCATTCAGAAATTAAACACAGTAATATAATAAATAGATATAAAGACTTTAAAACACAAGAGAAAGATGACATATTGATCCGTAGTCTGACACATGAATCCTGTAAAAAGTCTTTCGCATCAATTCATCATCCAACAAGCCACAAAAAAATTCTCCAACAGCACTTTATTCCAAAATAATCAATGTTACAGCAAAGTCTAAGAATCCACCACAAATACTTCCAAGAGTGAAGTATTTATACAAATTCTAAACTAAAATATCTTGAAAAAATATCAAGATTAGTTCACAAATCTCTCCAACTATTTTACATAAATAGAACTTAAGTAAAGGGCACTCAAACTAATGCATCTATTTGGCACTATTTTTTATGGATAGGTGATGAAAAAGAGGATAATTCGAATTTGATCCAACACTTAGTTGATGATGAGGCATCCAAGTCACTAACTGCTTCCTTTCTTTGTGCATTCTGCTCCAACAATTCTGCAAACTTTGGGTCCAATGATATCTTTTTATTTCTCAATCCGTAATATATATGTAAAAATTGAAAGAGGTTATTGTGGATTAGCATGTTGGTGAGATCAACCTCTTTCATTTTCCTAAAATTCATCTCCAGTTGTGCACAATAGGCTCTGTAAAAATATGTGTAAAATAGAGTTTTACAGAATCTGAAAAATAGCCTTTAAAGATGTGCATGTATCTTTGATTCTGAAATCACTGTGAAAAACGTGAGATAGGTTTTTGTATATAGGTCTCTTAGAAACAAAAACCTCCTTCAATTTTGTATTATGTATTTCGGATTGGCCACAATCTTCTCTGCAAAATGATGACTTAACTGGAATTTTCTGCAAAAAGTGCTTGCCAACATTGTTTAATATTTCAAAAACCATAATAGATTTTAGAAAAGTGAGAAAGGTTTTTGTATATGGTAATCTTAAGAAAATAAACCTCCTTCAGTTTAGAAAAATTAATCTTGGATTGATCACAATAGTTTCTGCAAAACAATGACTAAAACATGCAATTTCTGCAAAAATGTTCCTTCTTGTTGTGTTTTTCATCTTTTCACTTTTTTGTTCTTTTGACTGTTTTACTTTCACTTTAAACAAAATTCAATGTTGGTGAAATTATTTTCATTTCCTTTTACCATTTTACTTCCTCTGTAATTACTTTTACTGTTTACCTTTGACTTCTCTGTAACTTCATTTTAACTTTCACTCTGAATTTTACCTGATACACTTTAACCACTGATACTCTTTAACTGTTATGCTCTCTAACCTCTGTTTATCCTTTTATCCTCCTTTATCATGATTTACTATAGTACATAATCAAAAATTCATGTAAGGATAATTTTACAAAATTTCAAACATTTCTTTCCACCATTTAGCTTCCGATATTTTGGTTCTTTGCAGCGGCAAAAAGTTCGAAGAGGATTTTCACTGAGAACAAGGTTTTTAATTTGGAAATCCATATCTACTAGAGGCAGATAGTCTAAATCTCTGTGAGGGGAATTCAGGGGTGCAACATTCAAAGCCACGGGAATTTCCATTTCTAGTTCTTGTGGATTCAGAAATGAATTGCAGGTTTTGACGAAAAACGAGCACAGTCACAACTTGGGGAAGGCAATTGCAATTGAGGAATGAACTAAAGACCAGTCTTAAACTTTACTTCAGTTTTTCGTGTAGAATTTTAAAAAAAAAGACAAGTTTTTACAGATTTTAATGGGAATTTGGGTAAATACCTGTTTTCTGGGAAATAAACAGTGACTAAACAAGTGCTAGCTATGGCGGATGAACTCTGAATTACTCGAATGCAATTTTCCTTAGCAAGGTGACAGTTGATGGCGTTCGATAGTTGGTTTTGGATTTTTCTGCATGAGACTCTAGTCATTACACAAAATGATGAAAATGATGCGGGCACATTTTTTTTATTTGCAAATTCAAAAGTTTGGCGGGTTTTTAATTTTTTTAATGGGTGATGTCAGAAAGTACGATGGTTTCGTCACGGGAGGTAAGTGGTAAGCGGTTTCCATCGCACTGCTTTTGGGGAAAGGTAGTTTTCAGCAGAGGGCGAGCGATTCCATACGATGAACTACGCGTGGCGCGGCACTGTTCAGAAAACCGCTTGGCCATCGCGCGTTATCGTTCAGACGAGGATGGCCAGTGATATTGATAATAACCATAGATCTGAGATTAGTCGATCGGACATTCATCAAGAAAGAAAGATGACAGGGAATTAACTGGTAGGCTCGACGTAATTTATTATGAAATAATCGCATCAAGGGCATTTGATTGGCAGATTAGGTTATTAATTAACCTGGAGGGTTAATTAATCCCTTTATATGACGAAGGTTCGGGTTTATTTATTAATTGGAAATTTCAACCAATTAATGAATTTTAATAAATATGTGGTTATTTTTCAACCAACGGGGCAGGATATGTAATATTTTGGAGTTGTATATAGTTAGAGTAATACGAGAATGGGTTGATTTATATAGGGAATTAAATAATATAAGTTAAAAGTTAATATGTGAAAATGAATGAAAAGCGCTAAGTATAAAACATTAGGTTTATGTATTTAACTTATGCTTGAATGAAAAAGGGTTTTTAATGGGATATTGTGCAATTTTCTTAAGTAAAATAGGATTTTACTTAGGAAAAAGACTTATGGAAGTAAATTAATGACTTATGGATGGTTTTAAGTACTTATGATTTTTTAAATTATTGGGCCGAGGGTCCGGTCCCTCCAAAAGTCAAGGAAATGCCTTGATCCCCTTTAATTTTCAAATACCTTAGTACTTAGGGGAAATTAGTGAAATTTTTAGGGAAAAAAGAGCAGGGAAGTTATTAATCTGACTTTTCTTTGCTTGAAATTCTTCCAATGTATTGTATGCCTTGCATTTGTGATGAAAGTAAGGATTAACACATTTGGAATCATTATCCATCACATGTAATTCTGCAACATCATCTACCTACCCTACCTACTTTAACCTAGCATTTTTTCTCCTTTATTAGGGTGCACTTGAACTGGAAAACCCTTATCACACTTTTTCTTTTACATATGAAAATCTATCTAATTCTAACCTTATTACATCCAAGGGCTAAGATTAAACTATTGAGCTCCTTTTATTCACTCTACCTATCTACTTATCTGCCAAGATTAAACAGTTTGGTCAGATTTTATTCCCTATCTCTAAAACATAAAATTGAAAAATGAACTAGCCAAGCTTAAACTGTTTGACGATTCATTAATTGTGGCATAAAAGACAAGTTGCACACAATTTGTTTATTACATCAGAGCAAAAAGTAGTGGCATTTAGACTTGCACACTTTCCTTGGCCTTTCTTTTGGTGCGGTTCATTTTCTTTCACTTTTTTGGCCAATTTTATTCTTTTCACCCTTTGATTTTTCTTTTAGGGTATACCCTCTTTACATTTTTTAAATTTTTTGATTTTTGAGAATATGGAAAGCCTTTGCAACAAGAAAAGGTATGAACATATTACATAGCTCATCAATTCAATCATGAAATATGACACCTATTAGTATAGGAGTCTAACAATATCCTCCATGAATCGGAGAATTACCAAAGGCTCCCATATCATATGATCAAGAAAACTTTGTGACTTTTTCACTTCCAATGTTCTGGGGGCTTGATGACTCTTAGCCCTTAGGTGTTATACCCTAGCACTCTATGACCAAGGGCTTAAACAAATACTAACCATATC
The DNA here is from genome assembly GCA_034641835.2 of Pinus albicaulis. Lineage (NCBI taxonomy): Eukaryota > Viridiplantae > Streptophyta > Pinopsida > Pinales > Pinaceae > Pinus > Pinus albicaulis. Next base: position 1,245,156,459 of record CM076583.1, read on the forward strand.
AAGTATCTAGAAAATCCTTTGGGAATTCATATTTAAAACCTTTCAATATATTATTTTTTAGGGGAAATTATCTCTTAAGTTCCAATCCTTAAACGCCTCATGATATGGGGTGTTAGTATCATTCTAGTCATACTTCCATCAGTGATCAAAACTGCTCTTTTGCATTTGCATTTTAGGAGTCCCATAATAATCAATTTCACCATTCCATTAGGTCATGGATTCATTGATGGTAGTAATTCTTATCAGTTTCCCTCATGAGGTACTTACTGATTTTCCTGCCTATGGTCTTCAATCATTGGTCAATTTCATTCTCAAAATCATATCAGTAGGTCATAGGATGGGTCTCATTAGTCTCTAAGGTCTCACCCTGGTCAAAATAATGAGTCAAATATCAATAATATCAACAATGTCATGAGGAAATCAATAAACTCAAAGTCGCAATTCAGAAGTTGTTATCTCCACAAAGTGATGTCCCTGATTTCAGAGAATTTTTCCATAGTGTGCTCAATTCCAGATCATATTCAAAGCAGATCCATCAGAAAGAGCCCGGAAAGAGATTTCCAACGGTATACTACACTCTCAAAACTGACTTCTGGATTGAATTCTATGCCCAAGTGAAGTAAAATTCCTATCGCAACATTCCCATCGCAAATTCCCATCGCAAAATCCTCGTCGAAAATTCCCATCGCAAAATCCTCCTCACAAATTCCCATCACAAAATTCCCATCGCAAATTCCCATCGCAAAATCCCCGTCGCAAATTCCTATCGCAAAATCCCCATCGCAACTTCTGATCGCTTCGCAAATTCCGATGCGATTACCCCTGCTCCCTTCCAATATTGCGATTGCGATTTTATCCCCAGGCCCACCATACAGCACTTACTCCCCATTATAATATAAATGCCCTTTCCCCTTTGTAAGTCCCAAATCACATTTTATTACGTTTATTAAAGGACTTCTCATGGTTTAATCCAACCGCATCGAAAGTTTTATTTCGTATATACTTTCCCGCTCCCTTCCAATATTGCGATTGTGATTAAGATGCGAGTCCCGCCTACTCCCCTTCCCTTTTCCCATTCAAAATACACTCTTCCTTTCATGAAAAGTCATAATTTCATTTCTGTTTCAACAGCAAATTATAAAAAATCAGTTTTCTTCAAATGGCAAATGGAAAGCGAACAGTCAAAGGCCGAGAGCTTAAATTAAAATGAAGATATCTACAACAGCAGAGAAATAGGATTGGATTGCCTATTTTTTCTTCAGTTACGATTCAAAGGGATTTACACTACAGGTTTCACCTCTTCATTGGTTATCAGAAAATTCGAGTGGAAAAATGTAACGTTGCTCCTTCTTAGGACAGATGGATGGCTCTTTTTCCTATCTTCATGATTTCAGTTGAAACAGCTCCCCTTTCTGTCGATCTATATTCCCACGAATTTGTTCTATTTATTGTAATTGGAAATCATTTGTAAAGGATCTGAGTTCTGCAGAATAGTGTGGCAGAAACATCTCTGCGCTACATTGTACAGTTTGACAGGAATTAATAAGAGATGCAGCTCTGATTTATGGGATTCATGTGGTATGAGTTTTAGCATATGTCTTTTATTTGTGTTTCATATGTACACTGTTATGTTTCACAATTAATTCATAAGAATTTCCAGTTGAATGTTTTCAAGTTAGAAAGGTAGAATCCATTTTATATGCTCTGCCTTGGGGAAACATTCATACTCTGTGTATTTTCTTCTGTCTGAAAAGGATTCATTTATTATGCCCTTTTCAACTTTTCTCAACAGTCTTTCCACTCCATTTTATTCGAATTTGATTGCTAAATCTCCTGCCTATCTTGCCCCATGAAATACCCTGTGTCCCGAATTAATTCCTCAGCTCATGTTGTCCTTTGTCCCATACATCCCTGAAAAATTCAGTCATTCATTAAAATCCCTTTTCCCATTTATATATCTAGCCTAATATCATATTTCTATTACACTTTATTGAATATTATTTCATGGAGAGAGCCCTCTCCTGTCCTTGTAGGGCTAGCTACAAGGCTGAGCGTGCTTTAGTTGTTACCCTGATTTGCCTTTTTCAGCCTGAGGTTCAGATTGGGTGCTAACAGGGGGCTTAACCAAGAGCCAACTATATCGAGTTTTAGTAAAATATTTTAACTTTTTTGTTGAAAAATATATGATACATGTGATGATCCAAGGGTTATTAGTGCTTGTGTACTACATGTTATCCCTCTATAACAAAGACCTATGATTTGTGGCTGAGGTATATTGATATACTGGGAAATCCAATACATATTTGCATTGGAAACTACTTTATGTTCTGAGGGCTTGATGGGTATAACCTTGTATTGGAACTCTGACTACTAGTACCATTGACTGACATATAAATTATGTTTTTTAATTGACAGACATGTCACATCTAGCCCCACCAGTGATACATCACCCTAAATCGGTTTTGTATCACCTCAAATGGATTTAGTGGGGGTGGGGGGGATTCTTTCATTTTATGACACATACCTTTAGCATTTTATTTCCCTGGTGTCATTTCGAACCCCCCTACGATTAACCTTCGAGAATGATGGGTATTGGCTTGAGGGGTCCTAACCCCGGTTCAAAGTTATCATGCAACCAACAAAACCCTCCAACTACTGGCCCTCTGGGCAGTGATCTGCTTGTGCAAACCAAAGTCTCCCCCGAAGCAATATGGGGGGTGCTGGAACCAAGTTTTCGCACCCTAAGGGATATTTTGATGTGGTAGGCCTAATCATACTTACTGCAAGTAATATAACATATTTTTGAACTCACAATAATAGATCTACCCCTTTTGCAGATTGACACAGAATACTTCAATATAGTTTGTGCATAGTATAATTCAGTTAGAATTATTCATTTAACATTAACTAATTCTTGCGCAACAATGAAATTAACCAATTACAGAAGAAAATATGCAATAACAGAATAGATTCAAATTGACAATAAATAACAGATAATCAATACAGTAAATCACATAAGAATCTGGGTTTGCCAAAAATTTCTTCTATCTTTCAATTCATCACAATATATATTTTTCACACACAACAGCAGAGTCCTCACCCAGCTTGGGACTTAGGTCTCTGTGCACAAAACTAGAAGGAGCCTTTCTACCCAGGAAAAGAAAACTAATTCAGATCATGCATTCATCTATTGGTCAATCCATGCCTTCATCGCTCTATTCTTACATATTTATACTATCATAGACACGCACATACCATGGTCTCAAACCATGGTTTGAGACTCATGGTTTTTCCCTTTAACCCATTAAAATAATTAAGGGACTTTGACCCGCCTCAAATACCCTTTGACCATTTGCGCATAGTGCATACAACAAAACTTAGACAAAATTTATCCCAAAAAAGTACACCCAAGGGGGGGCCTGCTCCAACAGGCCCCCAACACAATCTCGTGACTCATCCTGAGTCACTACGGGGCAGTCGCCTTCATCTTCACCTTGAATGCTTTGATAGAGCTCTGGAGTGGCGTGATGACCTCAATGCTATGTGTTGTGGCACTTTGCGCTTCATCTACCAATTTTGTTGTCATCGGCCCCTCAGTTGCCAAAATTATGCTACGTTGTGTTTGTTGCAGGTTTTTGAGGGCATTTTCAAGGTTTTGCGATATCTTCAGGGCTTCCTTGGCCTAAGGTTACACCCTTGTTTCCATTAGCTACTCTCGGCAGTGCAGGTCCTTGATCTATGTATGAATGGCCTTGCCCTCATGAAGTTTGGAAAGCCTCTGGGATGTTACCAAAGTTGGTGTTGCCATTCAGATCTTTGTAAAATACTTCTCTTTGATTCTGAGCTCATTCCTTAACTACTCAACCATTGGTTCATTTTGAACAGAAGTCTAAACACCCATGGCTTCATCTAGAAGGGTACCACATTCTATCATTGTTTCTGTTACACTGTTAGTGGTAGCCTTTACTTCTACTACACATTGTGATTGTAGAAATTTGCTGAATAATGATTAATTATCCACCGAGACTATCCTGATCACATACAATTCGAATTTATATGCAACACATAATCTCTTCCACTCAGATCATCAAACATGCGGAAATAAAATCAAGCGATAACACATCAAATCATCATACACATTAACACGGTATGTATGGGGAAAGCTTATAGCTGAAAACCCCGCAGCTATTGTGTATATTATAATGGAGAAATCATGTAACAAACTCAGTACAATACTCCTCACAAGTACTCGGTACTTTCTCATGAAGTTACACACAAACTAGCTCAGTTTTGAACAGGTTACTGGTTCAAAACTCACCACTAATTGCCTTGCCTCTATTGCGCAATCCAGGCCTGTCTATATAGAGATCCAAGGTTCGAATCTCCTTGGCTTGACAGTGCAATAATCATGGGAAATTCCTCCAAGTGTGGTGCAAATCTCATGCACAACTGATGTCGCCACTGATAGCTAACTCCACCCTTTCATCTACCTCTTTCACTGGTCTCCACTGAACTGATCATGCACTGTAGTGAACTGATGTGTTCTTGAGTTGAATAATGAGTTACAAATTAATGAATTAAATAATATTTAATTCACTTCACTCATTACTAGTTGATTAGCTAGTTAAACTAATCTCAACTAGTTCAACTAAGTTAAACCGAACACAACTCCACCATCTGTCTCATTAACTCCACCAAACTTCTGCCACTGAAGTCCTAACTGAAGTCAACCATGTATGAGCTCACCAAACCCTTAGGAATAGCGTAATTCCTCTGTCAGATGCATGAGCCACTTCCAAGGCTCGAACTGAAGTGCTCCAAGAGAGTAAACTGAAGTTTATAGTCCAAATATTATTAAGGGTAAATAATATTTGACTTCCCTATTTTTAGGATAGGCAGTCTAAATATAGACTTTGACCTATAGGTCAAAAAATAGAGGTCCATCTATTTTTACCAACATGACCAATACTCCAATAATAACATACTGCAACCCCTGGACCATGCTCCATATGTCTAAAAATAGACATAGTCTAAAAATAGACTTTGCGCCAGAATTTGCCTGCGGGCCCACTTAGTGAAGGCGACTTCATTTCACTAAGCTCCATCATCTTGCTGCATTTTCAACAGTGATCAGACCTCCGATGGTGTCTCTAGTTGGAGCTCCATCTGCAACTCAGTGATCTTTTGTTCAAACTCGGCACGGACAATCTTGATATTTGTGCACGATTATTTTAGCATAGCAACCAGGTTCTATAAATTTGTTGTTGGTGTGGCTGATGTTGGGAAAGTGACCTCTAGTATGTCACCACATACTTGATCAATCATAACTTCTAATGTGGCACGGTGATCCTCAACTGCGCAGTGTGCCTCCTCTATAGTTTGTTGCTTTTTCTGCAACATTTTTGCTTGTTGCTGAGACTCGGGGATGGCTTGGAAGGCATGGGCCTCCCAGTACTGCAAATCATCCACGATCATAGTGTGGATAGCATGGATATTTCTACCAGGTAGCATCACCAGTTCGATGATAACCTCTCCACATGCTTTCATATAAGCGTGGAAGGCAGGCGACGCAATTTTAATGCCTAGCCCTAGAATTTGAATCATTTGGCTATTCAAGGGGGATGGAAGCACCGTACTGATGGGTTGCATTCTCATTTGATTGATGTTGGATGTTGGCATGCACACTTGTTGCAGGCTCGGTTTCTTCATGCTCTCTTGAATCGTGCATGATTGCGTCTTTAACTCTTGGAGGCCCGACTGTACTCCCTCGATAACTATCTTGTATTGCACTTCCATGTCATTCCAAATTTCCTTCGTGGCATGCTTGACTTTGTTCTCAATTTTGGTGTTATGAAGCCAGCTCCAAAAATAGAATAAAAGAGAGATCAATGCCTTAGAAATCAGCCACTTCAATGGGGAAACCTCCTTCACATTACATCAATGAACAATTCTTGGATGATATAATTGGCAAAACCTCCTTTTTGTATGTAGGAGTCCATGGGGTCACAATATAATCCTAGCCTACCTAACAATAATAATGTAAGGGCACAAAAATAACAATAGTGGGCTTCTATGGGGCACAATAATAACAATATGGGGACTACATGGGAAAAAAAATAACAATGAGGGGTTTATAATAATAATAAAAATAAGGGGATACACTAGTATTATAGGGACCTAACATGCCCCTCTCCTTCAAACAAGTGATGTCCTCAACACTTGATTATTTATCGATGCTTCTATATAAATTTCTCATCCTCACATGTGGAATATTCAACGGGTAAGTTCTTCCATTTGTTGAGATACTCTGAAATTGATTGATTTCATAGTTGTATAGTTATTTTTTCCGTGAATGCTTCAAAACTTCTTTCACTGTGATGTTGATCTTCCTGTCGTTCGATTCTGCACCAAAGTTAGGTTATCCTTTGAGAGTTGGAGAACTTGTTGTTGATGCTTGATGTGATCTTCCACTTCTTTATCATCCATATTAGCTTTAATTTGATCCTTAAAAACATCCAATTTAGCCTCCATGTCTACTTTTAAACCATCTATGTCATCTTTGGTTGCTCTTTGTGAGGTCGAAATTTTTTGCAATTGGTACTGTAATTTTGATATATCATACTGCAATTCTTCCTCTTCATGCATCATAGTATATTTTTTCTATGGCTTAATTGGTGTATAATTATTTTTGGGAGGCATTGTAGAACCCAATATTTATAACAATGCTTCAATGTGCCCTTGGAATCCCTTCAAACTAATTTTTCAAACAAGACTTATGCAATTTAAAAGAATATATACACACCTTTTTTCTTTTTTTTAGGAGGTCTACATTGAACCTGATTTATCTCTATTATCTCAAATTCCTGAGATTTTATCTTCAGTTCTTTGGTAGCCCTTTGAATCTTCTTTCCAATTCCATAGGTCTAACCTAATTTGGATTCTTCAAGGAAAAGTTATGCCCAATCTCCCACAATGACCTAATTATGGACTGGTTCAGTAGAGTGAACTTGTACGGCGTGCCATGTGTCACTTTTTTCTCCTTAGGCTCTGAAATTGATATATGGTAAACTATAGTTCGTGTACTTGCAGACACTTTTTACAGAATTGCAATCTGATGCTCAGAGAGAGAGTTATGATGATTTTCCACCTCTTTGAAATGAAATTCAGGAGCCTGCAAAAACCCTAAATTCCACAAATCATATCTCCTCAAATATTGTGAAAAAAGATCTGAAATTTTTACACGAAGTTCCTTAGAATTTCGTCGCAAATGGGATTTTTTTCAACTTCTGAACCTTCCTAGAATAAACGTTATAGTGAAAATTCCACAATGACATGTTTGAAGCAGCAAAACCCTAGAATCCAAAACTCTTATACCAAATGTTATAAAACCAGCTCCAAAAATAGAAGAAAAGAGAGATCAACGCCTTAGAAATCAACCACTTAGAGGGGGGAAATTCCTTTACATTACATCAATGAACAATTCTTGGATGATACAAATGACAAAACCTCCTTTCTATATATAGGAGTCCATGGGGTCACAATATAATCCTAGCTGACCTAACAATAATAATGTAAGGGCACAAAAACAACACTAGTGGGCTTCTATGGGGCACAATAATAACAATATGGGGACTACATGGGCAAAAAAATAACAATAATGGGGTTATACTAACAAAAAAAAGGGGGGATACACTAGTATTATAGGGATCTAACATTCAGTGAAGTCATCGTCTGTGAAGGTGAGGTCCTCTGTTCCTTCCAACTTGGAACTCTTCCTCTTTTTGCGTAGACCCACAGAGGCCTGAGAACCTCTCTTAGTCCCTTTAGCAGTCTACGTCTCAGGGACCTAGTTCCTTCACCATATTTCTCCTTAGATTCCTTCTCTATATCAATTTTTTCTCCCATCTTAGTAGGCTCAAGCTGAGGCTTAGCCTTTGTGTCCTTGCCTTTCTCTTGCATGTCCTTGGTTGTTCATGGCTTGGTCAGACTCTTTAGCACAGAGGAAGAGGCACCCCCAGTGGTACGCAGCTCTAACAAGGCAGGCAATGTTACATAGTATTTTTTCACCGTCCCTGCAATCCCCATCCCAAACATTGGAGGACCATTTCAATGATTTATGTGTACTTTCATACCTTTCTAAAAGTGTATTTTCATCCCTTGGGCTATCAAGAACATTTCCTCTGTTGATTACTCCTCAAGCAGACTCTCAAAAACATGTGTTTCTGGGTCGGCGCTAGAAGGCAATTATGGCCTCGCGTCTACAGAGAAATTAACATTGGACCCCGCACCCATTAGCGTTCTATCTCAGAGTCTCACCCGCACCGAGCTATTTTTGGAATTTTTTTTAAAATAGAAGTGAAGTTTCCATTCCTAACTACTTCATGAGTGAAATCATCCTGGTTTTTTCGACTGAATAATATTGAAATCATCCCTTTGGCTTCTTGTTTCCTACATTTTTGCAACTCCCCAAAGGGATAGGACATCTCTTCCACCTTATGAGGGATCCCAAACCACCTCCTCCTCTCCTATAAATACATCCTTCTCACATGGTTTCAACTAGCTAAACAATCCTTACTATAGTTGGTATGAAGAACAAGGTAGAGAGCAATCCATTTTTGAGAGAGAGTTTAGGCTCATTGCCTCACCAATTATGATCCCTGATGAATGCTTGAGATGCCCTAAGTTGACTGAACCCATAGAAGTAGACTGCAACATCAAAGCATTAAGGTTGTAAACTCCCTTTCTCTACTTATTAATACAGGATGGGTTTTCTAGGTACAACCAGATCAATATTCTTCCGGCCGATCAACATAAGACTGCCTTTATCTATCTTTGGGGTACCTTCACCTATAAAAGTCTCCCTTTTGGTCTTAAGAATTTTGGGGCTACATTTCAAAGAGAAATGTAATATGATTTGCATGATATTAAGCACATTGTTCAACCTTACCTGGATGACCTTTCGGCTCATTATGCTAAGCGTAAAGACCACCTGGATCATCTCCATCAAATATTTCTTCGTTTTCGACGCTATAACGTTTGGCTCAATCCGCATAAGTGTGTCTTCCACGTTGATTCCATTTGAATCTTAGGGTTTACCATCTATAAAGACGAAATTTAGCTCAATCCCCTCAAGGTTGAATTTTCAATCTCCCCTCCCCTTCCTCTTTACATCAACTATAGAGTCAGCAAGGGAAAGCTAATTTCCTCCGTCGTTTTATACCTAATTATGTTGAAGTAGCCAAAGGCTTCACGCAATTAATTAAGCAAGGCATCCCATTCCTTTGGGATGATATCACCCAAAAATCCTTCAATGCACTAAATACATTGCTTATCAATGCTCCTCTGTTACGTCCTCTGAATTATCATCGCGACTACTCCCTTTATTTGGCTACCGCATTTAGCACTATTGCCATGGTTCTGGTACAAGACGAAAATGATGGTAACAAGCACGTAATTTATTATTTGAGCCGCAATCTTCTCGATACTGAAACACGTTACGCACATGTCAAGAAATTGGTGTTGGCAGTTGTTCAAGCCATCCATCGTTTTCTCCATTAGATTCTACTATGCACAGTGACCATGATTTATGATTGCAACCCCATGACCTACATATTGACTCATCAATTGTTGGGTTGCTGGGGGGGAGGAATACTCGAAGTGGATTGTTATCCTCCAAGAGTTCGATTTGGATTTTACTACTGCCAAATCGAAGAAATCATTAGTTTTTGTCGATTTGATTTGCTCTCTCCCTTTTGATTCTGCTCCATCTGGTTCTGAGGAACGCATTCCGTACAATACCCCTTTTCTCATTAGCACCCTCGATCCTTGGTACAGTGATATCGTCGTATATCTTCAGACTTCTACTTTCCAATCTGAGTTGACGAAGGATTCTCATCGACACATCTGTCATCATTCGCAACCTCATCGCATAGTCGAAGATACACTCTACCGCATTGGAGCTGATTCTGTTCTCTGCCGGTGTTTAACTCGAGGTTGAAAAAGTCCTCAATGATTGCCACGCTGGTGCCTATGGTGGTCACATGTCTAGATATGCTACTACACAAAATATTCTTCGTGCTGGATACTTCTGGCCTACCATATTTAAATATTGCATTATTGTTGTTCGCAAGTGTCATGATTTCTAGATTTACCAGTGCAACATGCGTGCGCCACCTAATCACCTCCATCTTGTCATTACCGTTGGTCCCTTTGAAAATTGGGGCATTGATTTTATGACATGTAACCCTCACTCGGTTGGGGGGCATGCTTATATTATCGTAGTTGTTGACTACTTCACTAAATGGGCCGAAGAAATGCCTACACTTACAACTAACGGTAAGACAGCCGCACAATTCCTGTTCAATCATGTCATTACTAGGTTTGGTGTCCCTCAAGCCATTGTTACCGATCATGGTTCTCATTTTTGTCATTACATGATGGTTGATTTGACTTCTAAGTTGGGTCTGCATCATGATAGCTCAACGTCGTACTATCCTCAGGCGAATGGCCAGGTTGAAGCCGTGAACAAGGTTCTAGTCACTATGCTTCAACGTACGATTGGGATGCACAAATCCAACTAGCATCTCATGTTGTTTTCAACTCTCTAGGATTACCAGACCTCGGTGAAGGACGCGACCGGATTCACTCCATTCCATCTTTTTTATGGTCTGGAAGTTACCCTTCTGATTGAATGTGAAATCCCTTCTCTCAAGATAGCTATTTAATTTATGCCTAATACTTCACCAGAAGAAGAGCATCTTTTCTATTTAGAGAGGCTTGATGAAACTCGCCGATTTACTGCTCTTGTCATAGAAGCATAGAAAAAGCGGGTCAAATCACATTTTGATCAGTCAGTTTCCCCGCGTTCCTTTTTAGAAGGAGAACTCATCCTCTTGTATGACCAAGCTCATGATAAGCTAGGGGCAAGAAAATTCAAACCCATGTGGCATGGGCACTATATCATTTAGCACGTTTTGTAGAACGGAGCTTATGAGCTAATTGATTATGAAGGCTATCCTTTGGATCAGCCCAGAAATGGGTTGTATTTCAAAAAATACTATGCATGAGTCTATCGTGCATGTTTCTTTTGTACATAGGTGTTTTTTCATTTTCGTACATATTTTGGCTTGGTGTGCTTTGTGAGCAGTTTTCCTGCTTATTATGTTGTTGCTTACTATGAAAATTTCTACCACTCCTTATGTTGGTTTCATGGATGGTGCCTCCCACAGTACCCAGAACCTGTCTTCTACAGCCTAGGTGATTTATAATCCTGATGGTGAGTTGATTGACCTTCAGGGTATCTGTCTAGGCTAAACAACGAACAATGTCGTTGAATATAGTGTCTTCATTAAACTTTTAACCGAGGCCATTTCTCTCGACATTCACACATTAATTGTTAACCTAGACTCTCATCTTATTGTTCTTCAGCTTAATGGGCTTTATTCTGTTAGAAATCCTAAAATCTTAAGGTTGTATTTGTGTGTTCATTTATTAGAAAGGAATTTTGATTACATCACATATCATAATATTCCTAGACTAATGAATGAGTTAACTAATACAATAGCCAATATTTTATTAGATAGACATTTTTATAATTTGTAAAGCATCATCATCACATAATAAGATTCATATAGGAAAATAGGCATATATATATATATATATATATATATATATATATATATAGATATCGAGTGTTTGCATCCACATGCATCATAAGTTCAAAAAATATGTAAGTTTTAGTTACATCCTGAGACATCATGTCCCTCAAAAAATATGCAAAAATAAAAGCCTAGGCATCTAATCAGCATGATGCTCATAGTATCATGTCACTGCACGAAAAACCCGCCTCAATAAGCAGTGGACACGATTGGACACCCCCGCAGTGTGCCTCTGGTATGTGCAAGGAATATTGTAAAATCTCTCATAATTTGCAATTCTATTGGTGAGTCCCTCCATGTTGCATATGACTTACTCCTCCTTGCTTCCCTCACTATGAGGAGCCACATAAAAATCATGAGGAACCCTTCATGCTATTGGAGACATTCCTGCAGGTCTTTCTGGGCTAAAATCTGCAAATACATGGATTAACATTAGAATATATATAGTCAAAAAAATCCTAATACTCATCAAAATAAAAAAATGAGTCTTACCCAATGCTTCATCCCAATCCTCTCCTGCTAGGAGTGGTATATTTGGATCACCCATAAAGTCTGTGCCAAAATATGGCCAATCCTTCACGACAATCAGTTGTTGATGGAGCCAATCAAAGAATTCTGGTCTCCAAGACATCTGTTGACTGCCTCCTAAACTAGGCATCAAAGCTACCCAACGGACCATCCATGTCTCTTAGGCTGGTGGTGTAGGAACTATCACTTCTTGACGTTGAAATATTGGTAACCGCTCTAGGATGAATGGTACCAAGATGGACCCATAGCTGAACTTCTTCAGCTTGTCGTTCTTGCATTTTGTCAATTAGTGTTTTATATTGATTGTTACGGCCTCTGCCCAGTTGAAAATCGTTGGGGCCATACAATATATGGTGAGTAGTAACTGTTTTTTTTGGCTTCATGTGGATCTTGAGATCCGGGAACTCGGGTGATGGTGTGCAGCACTACCTTTAGTGCCAAATCGGGAATGGTTTGGATGTCCACTTTCCTACTCTTTGGTCCTTTTTGTGCCACTGGGCACACCCTGTCTATCTGCATGCTCATGTTTTCCATCGTAGGTTGGGTACCGGTCAATATTGGTGTTTCCCCCCTCCGTGATAATCTAGTTATGAAGTATACATTAGAGACCTCAATCTCTAGTTCCTAATCATGAATTATGAATCTTTCCTAATCAATGTCACATACGCTGATCAGGTATTGTAATAACTCTGGTTGAGCTCGGAGACATGGTGCCATGAAGAATTTTAGAAGCCTGAAATTTCGTAGAGCCTCCATGCATATTGAATTTCCCATGGCTTCCTCATCTTCATCTCTGTGCTCTCCTTCCTTCAACTCGATTACCATTTTCCTTTCACACACCTGCAAAATCATCAACAAGCCTATCATTAGTCAAATTAATAACTATTGAATTGTTTCAAATGGGCCAGATAGTAGAAATTTTATGCAAAATTTATGGTCGTGATTGGCGCGACTGTTTTAAAAATAGCTACGTTGACTTGCACGCCCTCGTTAAAATTTAAGGCAGGTTGGCGCGAGTCCATGCCCAGAACACGCACTGACTGTCGTGCCCTAATTTGAACAAAAATCCCCTACAAATATCAAAAAATGAAATGCAGGAAATGAAAAGTAAATAAAAATGCAGGTAAGGAGATGGGCTCTCACCTGGAAAAGACGAATTCGTGATTGGCCTCCTAGATTGTCCGCTGCTAGCTCCCCAAGATCACAGTGAAAAAGGGTAAAAATGCTCACAAGAGGTAAAAAGTGAAAAGTAATTTATTTTTACCAATTTTTTCATGTTATAAACTTTTCAGAACCCTAATTAGGATTTTGAGCATATTTTTTTATTATTTTTATATTATCTCAAAAAATAGGTTTTACGTGCGTTCTTGTGCAGCAACAGGTCTTCAACGTGCTGGTAATGAAGTGACGAGTTGTATTTTATTACTTTTTCGGAATCGGTAAAAACACGAAAAATTCACCCCTGGAGTCATCTTTCAAATCTTTTCTGACTCTCGAAAATTGAAAATATTGTCGAGACTCTTGTCGTTTTGAACTCGTTAAAGGCTATGAAACGTCATCTGCCCAATACATTTTTACCCCTTTTTTGGGTTGGGACAAATTATTAACGAAAAAGGAATACCTTAGCCTATCTCGACTAACAGGTTCTCTAAGATCTTTTTTCTACCTTTTCGGATCTGTAAGACTACCTATGAAAAGGGAATTTCCGAAGTTTTATTTTTTGCTTCTTTTCAAACTCTTTAAACATGAAAATATGTTGAGTTCTTCCTTTGTCAGACTCATTAAAACTTGCATGACATCGGAAATTTTTACCATGACATACCCGATTTCCCCCTTCCTAGTGCTCGTAAAATGTACTAGAATGGATTTGTCTGAAGGAAAAACTTATATGATGAGCATATTCTATCCCCTTTAAGCTTGTTTCCAAAATTAATTGGGGTACTCGCCAGAAATGGTGGGGAAAATGGAACTAGTTTTTCAGTCGTGTAGGTAGTATGTCACTCTTGAACATGACACTTGTCTACAATTTGTGTCAGGTTGGGGACATCCCATTTTGTCATTTTTTCCCCCATGGGTTTGGGTTATCTGTTTTGGCCTCTCATCTGCTCTCTGCCACGTCATCATGACCTGAGATCCCTTGATGTCAAATACTGCCAAATTCCATAGTCGTGTCGCCAATATGTTCAAGAGAATTTTCCTTCTGCAGTTATCAACCTCTGATCCTCTATTTGGTCCTAATTCACTATCATCTTATTCCTCTGTCTCGTGTCGATGATATGGGAAACATTATGGCCCTCCTTTGACCAAGTCGCTTCCTGTCGACTTCAGTTCATTATCCAGGAAGCTGATCTAGAGACTTCCCTTCTGGTACCTTAGAGCTTGCATGCCTCAACGGTAAGTTATTCACATTCAATGACAGGTCCTCATCATTGGCCTTCGATCGAGTGATTTCGCGGGTGTTTGAATCCAGCTCACTGTTCACATTCCGCGAATTGTACTAGTTGTACCTTGAGATCCATTGTCATTATTGGTGGTTTCTCTCACACCTGTTAACAGCTTTCATCACTGTCTATAATCAGGCAATTTTCTTACATGTTCGACTTCAGCTCATTCATTCGCATGCTTGAATTTTTACTTATTCATGTAGAGATGGATCGCAAGATCCTGGGTTTTGTCTGATAAAATCCAGGTTGTGAGAGACAATATGGTTTACAATGAATATATGCATAACTCTTATGATTGGATGGCTTCGACCATACTTGAGTCTATTTTTTGATGATCCTCCTTACTGGATAGATTTGTCCATACCTCGGATCTTATTTTGTATGAACTCTATTATGGATGGTTGTGCCCATGCCACATATTCATGTATCAAATATATCAGTTGTACTTGTTCTTTCATTTCTTCCAATGGCAGTGTTTTTTTTGGGCATATTCTCATAAATAATTTCACTCCTCCCTCTCTCTCGGACCTCATGCTTTAGGGGGCATCTATTACACATTATTTTATCACTATCCATGCAATCCCCATCCTAAAAATTGGAGGACCATTTCAGTGACTTCTGTGTATTTTCATACCTTTCTAAAAGTGTCATTACATCCCTTGGCCTTTCAAGAACATTTCCTTTGTTGATCGCTCCTCAAGAAGACTCTCAAAAACATGTGTTTATGGGTCGGCGCTGGTAGGCAATTATGGCCCCATGCCGACAGAGAAATCAAAACTGGACCCTGCACCCATTGGCGCTTTTTCTCTGTGTCTCACCCACGCCGAGTTGTTTTTGGAATTTTTTTTTTAAATAGAAGTGAAGTTTCCATTCCTAAGTACTTCATGAGTAGAGTCATCCTAGTTTGTTCGACTGAATAACGTCGAAATCCTCCTTTGGCTTCTTGTTTCCTACATTTGTGAAACTCCCCAAAGGGATAGGACCTCTCTTCCACCTTATGATGGATCCCAAACCACCTCCTCCTCTCCTATAAATACATCCTTCTCACATGGTTTTAGCTAGCTGAACAGTCCTTACTATAGCTAGTGTGAAGAACAAGGTAGAGAGGAATCCATTTTCGAGAGAGAGTTTTGGCTTGTTGCCTCACCAAGTCTAATCCCTAACAAATGCTTGAAACACCCTTGATTGAACCCGTCGAAGGAGGCTGCAACGTCAAGGAATTAAGATTGTAAACTCCCTTTCTCTACTTATTAATACATGACTAGTTTTTTGGTTCCCATTCTGCATTTCATATGTTTTATTTTATGTAAGATTTTTTATTCTCCTTGATGTTGGCTGGATAAATCAATCTTGCGAACAAGATCGATCTCCCTAGTGTCAAAAGACAATCTAGCAACAAACGAACAACTAAGTTTGTATTTCTCTAAATATATTCGTTTTACAAATAAACGCTATGAAGGTGTTGATCCTACCTTAGATCCAAATGCTTATTTGCAGTCGTAGTGCCTCTGTCGCATCAAAATCCATCCGTCGCAACAAGAGTTCTTCCGTCGCAACAATAGTTCTTTCGTTGCAACAATAATCCTTCCGTCACAACAAAAGTTCTTTCGTCGCAAGAAAGTGTCGTCTTTCGTTGACCTGCAATCACAAACAAGAAAATATTAAATAGCACCTGTATAACAAATAATTATAAAACATACCTATCATAGTGATCAAGGAATCTATGAAATAAATGATCAAATTACGGCTTATTGAAATAAACAATCAAACGAAAATTTATTGAGAAAAATAAAACTTGATTGTATTAATCTTAAAATAACAGAAGAACCTTACAACCTTAGCCTTGATGTTGAACAAGCCTTCCCGGGGTCTGAAGCAGGAGTCTCCTCTACTTTGATAAGTCTTGCACTCTTCCTCTAGGAGCACATAGAGGTATGTGATATTTCCTCTCAAAATCTCAATAGAAAGAAGACTAAATCTCAACAGCACTTCAACTCAATCACCCATAAAGCTTGAACTCTAATTCTCAATCTCCAAAATCTAACCCTTTGAGGCTACCCAATGCCTCCTTTTATAGAGCAGATGAGGAGGTTAGGATTCCACCTTTGGGGATAAAATCCTCCTTCAAGGGATAGGCTCCTCACATCAAGGGATTAGTTCCTTAAGGTGAGGGATACATGCACCTTATCAAGCGTACTCATCCCCAAAAAAATCATCTAGAACCTTCTAAATTGACCTCAAACCACTTGTTTGACTTTACTTTTCTCGCTTTTTTAACTTTGAGGAGGGTACGTAGGAATTGCAAAGGAAAACTGCTTTCTAGAACGCAAATAAGCAGTGGATTACCTGCGTACCCCAGCTAGGAACGCAGGCAGGGTTCATGTTACCTGCGTACCCAAAGTTTCAGAGATTTTTAGGGTTTTTCCTCCTATTTCAGGGCTTTACATGAGGATTAAAGGTTGTAAGACTTGCAAAGGAGGTATGTATGAGTGTTAATGAGCTCATACAGTCAACAGAATTTCAAGGTGACAGTTTTTAGTGTAACATATTTCCCTCTAAAGTGCGAAGTCTGGAATAGATGAAGATGAAGTTTGTCATATATGACGAGTGAAGTACTTTATCATTTCAAGGATCATCTTGTGGACACCCCGATCGGAACTACAAAAATTAGTACAATATATATGTATACATATCATGTCCTCAGAGGTAAAACATTATATAAATCAAAAACTATTAAACTTTTAATTACGTCAGAAATTATTTTTATAATACCATGTCTTAATAGTGTAGAACCACAGCATGGCGCAACCATACGCCAATGAATAGTCTACTATATAATAATAAAATTCTTCTGATCTGGATGGTAGATTCTAGATCTGCGGTCTTGATTTTGAGTTTCTCGAACCGATCGATTCTATCCATGTGAATGAATGTGTCGAAGTCGAACATGGTAGAAACCACTTGATTAGCAGTCAATGATGTAAACTATTAACAAGTGTGAGAGTAACCACCAATAATGTTAATGGCTCTCAAAGTACCCAGTACAATCCGTGAAATGTGAATGAATGAGCTGAAGTCGAACATGTCACGGAATCATTCGATCGAAGGTCAATGATGCAACCTGTCGTCGAAGGTGAGAAACCTGCCATTGAGGCATGCAGATTTCAAGGTACTGATGATTTCTGAATCAACTTCCTAGATAAAGAGCTGTCGTCGATAGAAAGTGATCCATCGTAGGCAAGCCCACAACACGAAATCATAGATCAAGTTTTGAAGAAATACATTGGCAAGGATTGACTCAGGGATGGTCAAAATGGATGATAGATATTTTGCAGATGAATGGTTTATTTGAACTGTTATCTTGAACACATAATGACACTACAGATGGCTTGGTGACAACTGTCCCAAAGCTAATACCCAGAAACCGGATGAAGACTTTCAATGTGGTTTGATTAACTATTAGGCAAAGGATTTCCCAGCCCCGGTGAACAAAAAGTGTCGTGTTCAAGAGTGGTTAACTGGTTTTTCAAAAAATCAAAATACAACAAACAAGTCCATTTTTCTCTCTTTTCCCCCCACCATTTCTGGCAAGTACCTCTTTATTTTTGACAAGCTTGAGGAGGATAACATTTTCTTGTTTATAAGCTCATCCTTTGGATGAGTCCAACTTAGTTTAAGATTCAAACCCTAAGAAGGAGTGGTTCGTTCCTGTTTAGAATTGAACAGGTCCTTTACTGTTAAGTTTTAACGAGTCCAGTATAGGAGAAACTCGGTGTTTTTCAATTTTAGGGAGTCAGAAGAAAAAACTTAAGAAAACTCCATGGGTGTAATTTTTCGTAAATTTAGTCTCTCGAGCCTGAAAAAGGATAAAATAATGTGGGAGAGAACTCTATTGACCGTGATTAGTCAACGTATACCTTTTTCGTAAATAGTCCATTTTAGTCCGGAAAAGGGGTAAACTTATACTGAAGGGATGACTATTCATTTCCTTTTACGAGTTCGAATATTCAAGTACTCGGCAATATTTTCATGTTTAGAGAGTCTGAAAAGGGCTTAAAATAGAACTCCAGGGTTTCGCTTTTTCACAAGTTTTAACGAGTTCGAAAAAGGGATAAAAATATACTCCTAGTTTCGCTTTTTCTGTAAATTTTAAGGAGTTCGAAAAAGTGATAAAAATGTACTCATATGGATGACTTTCAATTTAATTTATGAGAAGGAAAAGACAGAAAGAACTTGGCATTTTCATGTGTTTTACGAAAATGAAAGATAGCAAAATAGTCTCGGGATTTTCATGAGTTTAACGAGTCTTGAAAATAACCGAAATTGACTCAAGATAGGTTTCATTTTTACAAAAGCTTGAAACAGAGAAAAAATATGCTTCAGAGTAGTTTCATTTTTACACAAGCTTGAAATAGAGAGAAAACTGTGCTTGATTCCCCCTAAGCGTAACTGCTAGAGCGCATGACCCCCCAGCTTCATTTCATTCCACTAAGTACACTGCTGGTAATTAATAGCTGGATGGAATGAAGGTTCATTTACGAGATCATATGAAAGGCCCCACCTAAAATTGTAAGAAAATTATGCAAAAACTGAAGTAACTAACCTAAATATACGACTTAACATTTACGAGATCTAGTCAAAGACTTGACTCAATTAGGGGAGGATTTGTTTCATTTTTTAATGAGCTTGACACAGGAAAAGAACTATGCTCATGGCAACATGTTTCATTTTTTAACGAGGTTGACATAGTAAAAGAAACTATCCTCATATCTACTTTCTACAATCTACCTATATAACCTACTGATTCATTTTTTTTAATGAGGTTGACACAGGAAAAAAACTGTCCTCATACCTGATTCATTTTTTAACGAGGTTGACTCAGTAACAGGAACTATCCTCTGACCAACTTATTCATTTTTTAATGAGGTTGACACAGGAAAAGAACTGTCCTCATACCTGATTCATTTTTTAACAAGGTTGACTCAGTAACAGGAACCATCCTCAGACCAACTTATTCATTTTTTAACGAGGTTGACATAGGAAAAGAACTGTCCTCATACCTGATTCATTTTTTAACGAGGTTGACTCAGTAACAAGAACCATCCTCCGACTCACTGATTCATTTTTTAACGAGGTTGATACAGTAAAAGAAACTATCCTCGTGGAAGCTTGTTTCATTTTTTAACGAGCTTGACACAAGAAAAGGAACTATGCTCAGTAACTTGATCATGGCTTCCAACTGGAAGAAACACATTTCAATGGACACGCCTTGATCATGGCTTCCAAGAGGTCTTCATCAGAAGGAAGAATAGTTCTCTAGAAGGAACACATGTCAAGGGACTCAAAAGGGATAAGAACATCGCGTTCAAATAATCCCATAGCTTTTTCCATGTCAATTACCAGATCTAAGTCAAAGGAAGATGAGCAAACAGTGAGAGGTTCGCTTACATCGATAACTGAAAACATGGGACTAGTTGCCACATAATTAACCCGTGGTGGGGTAGATACCACTTGCGTATGAGGAACATTCAGGGATGTCAGAATATTGGTAGTCGAATCAAGACTAGGGAACGAAAGCTGGTCTACAGTCACAATATTGCCATTGTGAGGGAAAGACATCACGCGAAAGAGTGTCGATACGATAGCTTTCATTGCATAGACATAGTCTCGCCCAAGGAGTAAATTGAAATCCAAGGGACCTCAAACTACCATAAGATCAATATAGACATTTTTACCTTCAAAATTAATAGAGAACTAAGGAAGGATCCTTAAAGGTTCACTAATGGTTCTGTTAAAATCTTTCAGATTCTGTGTAATAGGCACAAGCTAAGGGGAACCCAAAGCTTTCCAAGCAGTTGAGGATAAAATACTAACAGAAGCACCTTCATCTACCTGTGTACGGTGTATATCCCTACCACCCAACTTCACAATGATTTGGAAAGGGATGGAGGAAGGAAGACGAGGTTCTGTCGGACTATTCCAATCAAAGGAAAAGACCTCAGTACTTGGAGGGGGTTCTGTAGAAATAGGTGAAATGCCCCCTAATGTAGAAGAATCTGATGTAACAAGAAGAACCTGAGCGGTATGAAGTTCACTCTCTACAGGGAGAATGGGATCGACCGAATGTGAAATCAAATTGACCACTTGATCAACTAATGTATCATCAACCTAAGTGATATGAGTTTCACTCTCCAATGGAAGAGTGGGATCGACTGTACTTGAAATTAGATCAATCACTCCGTCAATTGACGGTAGGTTGAGAGAAAATTTACGGTAACCAGTTGGAAATTCTTGTTGTGGAACAGTAAGGTTTCCCGACAATTTTGAGGATTCATCCATGTGAGGGCAAACGTGAGTTTGATGAATCCCTTTGCATAACTTACAAGGAAACCTAACTTTACCCTTTTTCCCAGGAACCTGACTATCAATGGTTGATGGATCAACGGAAATTTGATGAGATTTTTCTGACCGTACTTCCAAGACCTTTGGAATACCAGGCGATTGATAAGGAAGTGGTCACCCTTACAAATCCTGCAAGGGTATTTGGGTTTACGATGCATGTTTGAGGTTTCCTAAACACAACTAACACTTACAGCCATGGTTGGTTGGTTGACTTCTTTCTTATCTTGCTTCTTCTTCTTCTTCTTCTTCTTCCCTTTCTTCTCCTTCTTAACCACCTGGTTACTAGTATCAAGGATTTTACCAAGCGAAGAGGAAGAAATGGAGGAATAAATATTAAGCGAAGAAGGTAAAGGGTCAAAAAAAGGTTGGTGATGTTGAGATGGTGAACTCTGTTGAGGTGAAGCATCTAGTTGAGGTGGAACAATTGGAGTATTTGAGGCCAACGAAGTTTAAAATAACCATATCGGTAAACCTATTGTAAATCCAAGTAATTACAAAGTAGCCATATAAGGAGGACCAACATTTCCAAAGCAAGGAAAAGTACTAGGATTCTCATTAAGAGGGGTTCCTTGGTTGGTAAATTCCAGAACAGTTGCCATTATATTCAACTTTAGTGAATTTTATTAACAATTTAAAACTAAAATTAACAATTCACAATTCACATCTAACAATTAAAATTCACAATTCACACCTATGGTCTCTAAAATTAAAAAAAAACAAATTAACATGCGCTATCAAATCTAGGAGTCAAACCACACACAAACAGTAACTTCCCGTACTAAAAACACTAGTTGGTGATGAAATCCAACATCGTAGAATTTAATACAGAAAGGGCGGTTGGAACAGTTACCCCGACAACCTACTTAATGAAACAGATTGGCACAATTTTCTTCACAAAACCATATCGAGTGAAGAGAACCCCCCAGAGAGTCCAAGTGAGTCTAGTCGACGTCTGCTCCAGGTACAGTGAGATCTTTCCTTCACCGTCACCTTAGGAAATAATATTAAGCTTATGGACACTAAGGTTACCAATAGTAACAAATACAACTGGGGGAATAGTCTACGATCCGATTCCATGCGCAAGGGCAGAGTAACAAAGCTCAATCCCCTTGAAGGCTCCTCGACATGGTTAATCCGAGGTTTACCGACAAGTGACCCCAGGCTCCTCGACAATGGTTAATCCAAGGTTTACCGTTTGTAATGTGTGCAAAATATTCTATCTTTCCTAATGAAACAAAATTGATTGTCTCAAAGGTTCGGACATGATCTCGTGATTAACTCCTTTAAGAGAAGCTTCCCAGATTATACCAATTACAATTGGATTTATTTCCTATCGCAATATTTATCTACTTGTTTGTTTTAGTTTCTTTGGAAAGTTAACTACAACCTATTCCAAAGCACTAATCCTGAGCTAGATTGGTGGAAAGAGCCCTAAAAATGTAAAAATTACTAGATGAATTTTAATTAAGCGTTGTGCTATTTAGGTTGTTATTACTCAAAAGGGTAAATGGATATGAAACCAATGGTGTTATGACCCGACCCAAAACTGAATGCAATCGAATATGATAATGTAATATTTTCAATTCGATGAATCCTAACTAAAGTAAGGAAAGAGTTTCCATTCACTTCCAGCAATGCAAAAAATTGATCACTAAGAGAAAATATAACAAATTCTCTAATGCACTAATTTCATTAATAAAAACTAATGCAAATCAATTCCAAAACAGTTTTTATATTTTTGTGTTTTTAAAAAAAGCATAAAAACATCTAAATTCAAATCAAAGAAAACTGATCTAAATCTACGATTGATTTTCCAGAATGTAAACTATGCAGTTGTAATCTATGCACAATTCACTTGAAAAGTATGCAAATGTAATCTATGCACATTTTTCATTCATATTCTGAAATGAGAATTCTAATTATGCAAATGTAATCTATGCAAGAGAATTCTCAAACACAATCAAGTGCAAGCAAAGAAAATTAGGTGAGAGTTCCAAATATCAAAAAACACTCAAAGGCAATTAACACTCATACACAATTTAGCGCCCCCCCCCCGCGCGGCGAATGAGAGGGAAATTTTTTTGCAAAAACAAAAGGCAAAAAGATGAAAAATTGTGGAAATACTGAGACAAAACTTCAAGTAATAACCAAAGGAAATCAAATTAAGAATTTCTCAAAAAAGAGACTCAAAACACCCAATTAACTTAATGGAGATTGATGAGATGAAAAATTGCTAAAAGAAACTCATAAACAAGGATTTTTGACAGAAAAATACAGATCTGGGTAGATGATAAGAATCCTAAATTAAATCTAAACTAAACTAAAAAAAGAAATCTAGAGTTTTTCCAAAATTTTAACAGGGTCCACAGGCTCCCAGAAGTAACAGGTGCGGTCCCGCACTATTTACTCAAGGAAAGTGCGAAAATGCCTGCACTGTGAAAAAGAACAAAGTGCGGTCCCCAGAAAAGTTCAAGAAAAATGTAAAAGATTTCAAAATTTTCAAAAATAGAGAAAACCTAAACTACCCAGGCAGATATCCATCAATCAAAACCAGGAAAAACTTTTCCTCAAATTAGAATAAAAGAGAACCAAAAACAACAAGTTCTTTCCCCAGCGGAATCACCAATTTGTTGGCCGGATAAATTGATCTTGCAGACAAGATCGATCTCCCTAGTTTCAGAAGACAATCTAGCAACAAACGAACAACTAAGTTTGTCTTTCTCTAAATATATTTGTTTTACAAATAAATGCTATGAAGGTGTCGATCCTACCTTAGATCCAAATGCTTATTTGCGGTCGTAGTGCCTCTGTCGCATCAAAATCCATCTGTCGCAACAAGAGTTCTTCCGTCGCAACAAGATTTCTTTCGTCGCAACAATAATCCTTCCATCGCAACAAGATTTCTTCTGTCGCAAGAAAGTGTCGTCTTTCGTTGACCTGCAATCACAAACAAATAAATATTAAATAGCACCTGTATAACAAATAATTATAAAACATACCTATCATATTGATCAAGGAATTTATGAAATAAATGATCAAACGACAGCTTATTGAAATAAACAATTGAACGAAAATTTATTGAGAAAAACAAAACTTGATTGTATTAATCTTAAAATAACAGAAGAACCTTACAACCTTAGCCTTGATGTTGAACAGGCCTTCCCGGGGTCCGAAGCAGGAATCTCCTTTACTTTGATAAGTCTTGCACCCTTCCTCCAGGAGCACATAGAGGTATGTGATCTTTCCTCTCAAAAGCTCAACAGAAAGAAGACTAAATCTCAATAGCACTTCAACTCAATCACCCATAAAGCTTGAACTCTAATTCTCAATCTCCAAAATCTAACCCTTTGAGGCTACCCAATGCCTCCTTTTATAAAGCAGATGAGGAGGTTAGGATTCCACCTTTGAAGTGATAGAATCCTCCTTCAAAGGGATAGGCTCCTCACATCAAGGGATTAGTTCCTTAAGGTGAGGGATACATGCACCTTATCAAAGCGTACTCATCCCCAAAAAATCTCATCTAGAACCTTCTAGAATTGACCTCAAACCACTTTTTTGACTTTACTTTCTCGCCTTTTTGACTTTGAGGAGGGTACGCAGTCATTGCAAAGTAAAACTACATTCTAAAATGTAGGTAAGCAGTGTATTACCTGCGTACCCAAGCTAGGAATGCAGGCAAGCTTCATGTTACCTACGTACCCAATGTTTCAGAGATTTTTAGGGTTTTTCCTCCTGTTTTAGGGCTTGACATGAGGAGTAAAGGTTGTAAGACTTGCAGAGGAGGCATGTATGAGTGTTAATGAGCTCATACAGTCAGTAGAATGTCAAGGTGATAGTTTTTAGTGTAACACTTGACCAATACAATAGCTATGAATGAAATTATGTTTTCGTATGTTGTCACCGTTCTATGATCCTTCTGTAGGTACACGTACATTATCACTGAAATACCGCGACGTGTGGAGACGAATATCAGGAGATCATTGTTGCAAACTATGACAAGAGTGTTTGACCATGGTAGGCCATCTATCCCAACTTGTTTTAATTTATAAGCTAGGAGTCTGAAATTCCAACTTGTTCCCTTGTTGCTAGACCCACTCCAAGTCTAGAGGGATCGCCTTTGTCCACAGAGGGGATTTACTTGTACAATAGGCAGCTATTTTGTTGTGATGCGCACCAAGTCGTCCTTTGTGACTAGGTATGGCAGTTCATACAAAATTCCTTCCACTGTGCCCTTCACGCGGATGTGCATGTTGTGAAACATGGCTTTAAAGTCTACAATATGTTTGTACTGCTCATAGAGGGTTGGCGACAGCCTCGGATTTGATTGAATCTCTTGGAACAATGCAGATTTGAACAACACCCAAAATATCTTGTTCTCCGTGACTCTCGAGGGTAGCTTCGAATTCCATAAGGTTGCGTAGCGCGCAGCTTTTCACATGTCTGAATCAATATCGGGGAACTATGTATCATGCAGCATCTTCCACCTGATTAATGCAATGAGGAGTAACAACCAAGCATAGTAGAAGTGTTTTCCTTCTTTCTGGAATTCGTGCAAATTGGCCAGAAACTTAGTACAAAGGTATTCGGACCAATTAAACTGCATGTCCATCTCACATAACCCTGCTAGCGTAATGACATGGACCATAACTTCCTTTGGTCGACAACTTTTCATCACCTTTCATGCACAGATCAATGTACCCATCTGTACTACAGGATCATTAATTTCATGCACCAAGAAACCCTAGGTATTGCGTGAGACCTTGTACTTCTCCTTGACATCCTCGACCACCTTGCAATCCAGGATCTTTCCTCCAAAGTTCATCTTATGGTTCTCCACCTGGTCGGGCAAGTTGGTGATCTAATGGAAAAACGCAGCATCGATCAGAATTAGCCCACCTAGCCATAAGCAATCATCATGGATGAGGGCAAGCAATTGGCACATGCATATATCATTGATTGGGTTGCACCCAAAGTGCGAAATGTGTAGGAAGTTGAGCAATCTGTATTTTTGTAGGCCCGGTGCCTAGGACTTCGGCTCAACTCTTACTACACCACCATCATAAGGGATCTTCTCTAGGTACATGGTGGGTGCAAGCTCTGGGAATTTCTCCTAATCTACCAGGTCCCAGTCCTCCATCTTTACTAGCAGGATATTTTTGAACATATCACCTTCAACAGGTACATTTTCTGGGATCAGCGGCATGGTTATATATGACCGCACCTTATCTAAATCCTTTGGGAATTTTATTGAGGCTTTGTGCAGCGCAACCTACACAGGCAGCCGTGAGATAGGATCGACTACTTCTACAACATCCTCCTCCATGATGGTTTCGATAAATTTTGCCATTGGATTCTTCTGGCACTCTACAGAAGTTGAGCACGGCTTTTGGGTCTTCTGGCGGAGTGACTTTCGAGACCCCAAGGATTGTCCCTTCTTATATTAGATCAGCGTAGTGGTCTCAGCAACCTACGCAAAGGGTCTCTTCAGCCAGCGTTGTAGAAGGTGTGGGCTTTGTGGTAGTCATGCTGGGCGGAATAATATGACCCCAACCTTAGTGGCGTAGCTCCTCCTCAAATATCAGATCAAGGCCAGACATAAGCTCAATATTCAGAGATCAGAGAGCACAACTCGTAGAGATAGCATAGAAATCAAAGGGAACTAATGCGACCCTTTCGGTCATATTTATATCGTAGGCATGTCTTAAACGGTCTTCTGCTCATTAATGTAACCCCATAAATGCTAAAAAGGCCCCAAATATGGCATATTATCTTCATTAAATGTATTTTAGATGCTCCTCCAAATGGTAAGAATGTTGTATCATCCATATTTATTGTTCCAATGGCTATATTCAGGCACCTCTGCAACCCAGTGAACCTTCTCGTGCAGCTACTGTGTGATCATTGCACCTTTCTACACATATACCATCCTTGCTGGGCAGATCCATATTTATGGCCATATAGTCATTTGGTGCATGCAAGGAGAAGTTTATCCGTGTATGGTTTCAAGCAACTTCCATTTATATAACCAGGAAGGTCTTCTCCGCTTAACGTGGCTCGGCGTACCACACCTCCCTTTATGATTTCCTTGACAATATACGATCTGATCCAAAGAATTTTTAACATCCCAGGGTGGCACATAAACTTTTCATATAAAAAAACTAGATCCTCTTCTTTAAAGACCTTTTTTCTAATGTGCCTTTAATGCCAAGCCTTTTCGCGTGCCTTTTGCACCTGCTAATGGAAACCTGCAATGAACCGATATTCCTCCAGCGCAACAAACTGTGACAATCGTTCTTCCATAATATCATGCTTAGCCATATTAGTGAATGTTGCAATGTGAAAAATCAGAAATACACTCCATCATCATAACAGCTTCCTGCCCACACACAATTATGAATGGTGTCTTTCCTGTCAACTTCTTGCACGTGGTTTTATCTGCCCTGTAATGTTCCCAAATGGGAAAAGCAGGATTATAGTGCATAAAATGAAAGAAACAACAAAAATTTAACACATGAAACCATGAGACCAATATGGATTCATAACATTATGTATTAGAGCAGCAAATCAATACAAAATAGTGAGGCATAAACCATATACAATGAGGAAACAAGCCTCCCATAAGAAATCACTCCCAAATATGAACTGTTGTTACAATACAAAATGTCGGAGAGAAACTACAGCGTAGTCATATTAATCATAACTACAGTTGGAGATGATACAGTGATAAAAAAAATACTGATATATGCTCCAATAGAGTCTATACATACAGATCTCGGCACTAGATCAGCTTTCCAAGACAACCCAATAGGGTTTCCGGAAAATGCACACTATATGCCAATGTAAGTTGCATCCCTAGGGCTGAAGATAAGCTGCAATAACATAAATGAGAAGACATGGCTAAATCTGATGTAGAAAACTACAGATCTTCTCCAGTAGATCCTCCAAATTAAAGAATGACTCCTCCACTGAAGGGATCACCTCCCAAAACAACCATTGCAAGCATCCCTGCAACTCCTCCCTAAAATAGCGCAAATCTGGGCTGAAACTGCACTGTAGGAGATAAATAATCCTTAGCCTACTGCTAAATATGTCAATAAATCTCAATGGGATTCTTTACAGGCCTTCCAATGGATGGAAACCTTCCTCCACTGCAAAACTAGCTCTGAAGACATAAAATATAATTCTCCACTGCTGCACCCTGCAACACAGCACAATATTTTGCAGAAACTATGCTGATGAAGAAAGTTGTAGCTTGGCCTTGAGCCTTAGTGTGGAAATGTAGTGCAATACTCCTCCAAGAGTCCTATCAAGGAAATATATGGTATTCCCGCTCGGGAACACCCGGTGCTAAACAGCACTACAAACTCAACTAAACAGTTGAAGAATGCCAAAAGTCTAAACATACCATATACAAAACAATAAGCCAAAAACATAATCAATATGGCTGCCATCCTCTTCCTTATATAAGCTATGAGCTTCCTTACCCTTGGCCCCACTCGATTAGGTCACTACCTCAATGCAAACAATCTCCCTCCAAAACTATGTTATTCCTCATTAAATGTCCACTCCTCCATAACAGTGTTGTTGATTTGGTCAAATTTGACCTATTCAACATGTTTCATCCCATGTTCACACTCATAGGTGATTTATTTAGCTACTTAGAAGGTCTCCTTTCACACTTGAAGTGTTTTTATTGTTGCTAAGGAGATTTATGGGCCTCCCTACCCATTTATTCACCTACCTAGTGACAAAATAATCTATAATATTCCATTTAGCTAAAAGCTAAAATTTAGGAATATTAAAGTCCTCCCCTCCAAAATGTTGCTTTTCCTCAAGCAACTATAAGGGTTGAGAAAAATTCTCCCCTCCTCCTCTTGTGGCCTCCTCATCAAATAGTTTCCACCACTGCTTCAAATGTTCTACAACAATTATGTCTCCCAATGGTTCCTCCCAAATGTGCAAGTTGGCCTTTGGTGGATAAACCAATTGGCTCTCATCGTGAGAAAATGGAGGGTCTATATGGAAACCTTTTTTCTATCCAATGGCCTCTTCAAGGTAGGATTGATGACAAGCATAGGGGATCTCATTCTCAATGAGAGACTCCCATCTCCATGATATCATCCAAATGAAATGAATCACCTTCCAACATGGTAATTCATAGAAAAGTTCCTCCCAAATGTTCATGAAAGGCGTCTTCCAAGTGCTCCAAACAATCATATGGCTCACCTCATAAAGAAACAAGTGATTTATTTTAGGGGCCATATCATCTCCCATACTCCCCTCGAAGCATGAAGCATAAAAATTGTGGGAATTTTCATTCCTAATGGACACATCCAACCAATGTTCCTTTTCTCCAGTCATGTTCCCAACAAAGATAAGAACATCATCTACAAGTTGAATCACAATCAAGATCATGCTAGCTGCCATGTGTAGTAATGGGGAAGGGCAGTGGTCCCTTAAGTGAAACTAGCATAGTTTTACTCCTAACTGCCATAGAATATGATATAGCAAGTGTTCCCTCCACCGCTCATTTGCTGCCCCATTCTTCTTGGGTGCTTGGAAAAGGTGTATGATGTTTGGTGTCAATGAAGCACACCATGAAGAATACATCATCTCCCCTAAATCTCCTAGTGAGTGATCAATATCATCACTTCTCATGCTCCAAAATAGCTCATGAACCAAATAAGAAAGAGTGCTCCCTCTAGGAGCCATGCCCTGCACATGAGTGGTAATAAAATGCAAGTACATAGTAAATATATCACGATGCTCAGAAATACAATCTTTACTATACACTTGGTTCAATCTAGTGAGGTAGCTCATGGATGAGCTCCCTCTCACACCCAATGAGTAAGGAGGTGGTGATGATAGCTCTTCCAAATATTTATGTTTATTCTCACCGTCCAAACAATCTATGCACTTCCTCATATGATAATGCATCTCCCCTTTGAATTCTTCCCACATGAATCCCTCCAAGACAGTATGGTATTCTCTAATGAAACCAGTGGGATTGGAAAGCAATATCTCATAGGCTGCATGTAGTAGTTTATCCTTGAGCTTTGAGGCTCTAGCCAAAAATATCCTATCCTGATAAAATATGACCCCGTCTCTTACTGTATATCCTCCATTTGGAAACTGGTCATCAAGTATCCTGCATGTAAAGAGATCCTTGGAGTATTCCACCAATATCTGGGATCTCCAATAAGGATCCAAACTCTCTAATGATAGTGTTGTTGATCTATATTGTGTAGCTCCTGTCATGTGGTTTCCTTCTCCCTTGACATCTCCTATGTCAAATTCAAGCACCGGTATACTGCTAATATTTTCCTGCTGCCCCTCTTGTAGCTGCTCATGCTCAAATGAAGTTTGAAGCTTTTGGAGGCTAGTCTTCCATAGGAAGCTTTCACCTCTCCAAAATCCCCTAAGTCTGGCCAATGCATGCATGAGTGGCCACCATTATTTACCAAATGGGGAATATTCTTTCCTATGTGGAAGTATCCTCCAGTCATCCAAAGCCATGGAGTGGTCTCCCTACACCATAAGGGTTCCATCCTCCATCCTAGAAACATCTTCTCCCAGGGTAGAATAGCTGATGAGAGTGGGTAATGATGATATTGGGAGAATTCCTCCTCCTCCTTAAGCCTACCCAAGACTCTTTTCACTGTGCCAAAACATCCCAAGGTTCTCACCCCTCCTGGATCAATGAGTGGTGCAACCTGTTGTGAGATGTCTCTCATCTCCTAATCTAGTGGCCTCCCAAGTGGAATGCCCCCTTGTAATGAGACATCAAAGTCTGAAGTAGACTGTATAGGTGAGTGGACTCATATGTCCCTCCTTTCACTGTGCAAAATACTCTCCTTCTTATGTATATAAACCCCTTGAATTAAACAAGGGTGCATGCTCCCCATCCTTTGGGGCTGATCCACATTTTCTTCTCCTCCTTTGATCAAGGTCTTACTTCCCATCACTATTGTCACATGCTACTCCTTGGGAACTTTTTTAAAAGATGAAAACGCTCCTCTAATTGAAGAAACAGCTTCATACCCATCTCCATGTGGTGATGGTTCTCCTCCCAAAGTGACAACACTGTTACTTCCTTTCTACTCTTCCTCTTCATCAATATTTGAGAATACCTCATCAACAATGAGAGACCCTAGATCATGGTCTTCCCTTGAAGGAGGAACCTCCATGTCTTCCTTTTGAGAATAAAGCTCTTCTTGCAATGGGGATCTTCCCTTGGCAAGGTATCATACAAGTTTTTATCCCCCTCAATATAAATCTGAAGTGGAGTTGGTGCAATGGATCTTTCCAACTCATGCAAAGGTTTTGAATGTTTATGTTTTTCTAGCTCAATCAAAGATGTTTCAGATTGTTTTACATCAAATCTCTTCACTAATCTCTTAGTGAATCCTACATAAGTATCTATATTTACATGATTAAATGAAGAAGATTCAATAAACCACTAAGTACTAGTCTTACCTTCAAGATGCAGTGCTGCTATCCTAAGGGCTTCCTTTTCTGAAACTTGATGTAGATGAAAATATGAGTCTAGCTGATCTATCCAATCCTTAGCTGTGAATTTGGATGACCCATCAAAATTTTGTATAAATATTCTACCTCTTCTACTTCTGTTGTGATTTTCAGGCCTTCTATTCTCCTTGAGTTGGTAAAACTTTTGGAATTTCAAGTGCTCCTTGAATCTCCAAGATTGAGATTCATACTCCTGAAGATTGTCACTCAAAGTCTCCTCCTTTGGTGCATCTTCTTCCTCCATCTCTCTTGTAGTAAATATGGGCATAATACTGCACTGTGGATCAGATTGTGTGGCTTAATGCTCACACCCATCATGTAAAAATATAGGGTTTGATTTATATTCAAACCCCCTTGGAGATTCCCTACACATATCCCTTCTCATCTGCTTGATATCTTCATGGATGCTCTACATAGTTTGAAAAAGAAGCTTTGAGAGCCCCTCTTCCTCCCTTCCTCCAAACAATGGAGTGTTTTCTTTGTTTCTTCTATACATATCCTCTTCTTGTGAGAAGCTTCTCCTTATGGTGACATATTGGCTGAATGCACAGGCTGAGCCAATATTATGCTCTGATACCACTGTAATATTCCCAAATAGGAAAAAAAGGATTATAGTGCATAAAATGAAAGCAGCAGCAAATATTTAACACATGAAACCATGAGACCAATATGGAGTCATAACATTATGTATTAGAGTAGAAAATCAATATAAAATAGTGAGGCATAAACCATATACAATGAGGAAACAAGCCTCCCATAAGAAATCACTCCCAAATATGAACTGTTGTTACAATACAAAATGACGGAGAGAAACTACAGCGTAGTAATATTAAGCATAACTACAGCTAGAGATGATACAATGATATAAAATTACTAATATAGGCCCCAATAGAGTCTAGACATACAGATTTGGGCACTAGATCAGCTTTCCAAGACAACCCAAGAGAGTTTCCGGAAAATGCACACCATGTGCCAATGTAAGCTGCAGCCCTAAGGCTGAAGATAAGTTGCAACAACATAAATGAGAAGATATGGCTGAATTTTATGTAGAAAACTACATATATTCTCCAATAGATCCTCTGTATGAAAGAATGGCTCCTCCACTGAAGGGATCAAATCCAAAAACAACCACTACAACACCCCTGCAACTCCTCCCTAAAATAACGTAGATCTGGGCTGAAACTGCGTTGTAGGGGATAAATAATCCTTAGCCTACTGCTAAATATGTCAATAAAGCTCAAGGGGCTTCTTTACAGGCCTTCTAATGGATGGAAACCTTCCTCCACTACGAAAATAGCTCCGAAGACACCCAATATAATTCTCCACTACTGCACCCTTCAACACAACACAATATTCTGCAGAAACGGTGCTGATGAAGAAAGTTGTAGCTTGGCCTTGAGCCTGAGTGTGGAAATGTAGTGCAATACTCCTCCAAGAGGCCTCTCAAGGAAAGAGATGGGATTTCCACTCTGGAAAACCCGGTGCTAAACAACACTACAAACTCAACTAAACAGTTGAAGAATGCCAAAATTCTAAACAGACCATATACAAAATAATAAGCCAAAAACATAACCAATATGGATGCCATCCACTTCCTTATATAAGCTATGAGATTCCTTACCCTTGGCCCCACTCAATTAGGTCACTACCTCCATGCAATCAATCTCCCTCCAAAACTGTGTTATTCCTCATTAAATGTCCACTCCTCCATAACAGCGTTGTTGATTTGGTCAAAGTTGACCTATTCAACATGTTTCATCCCTTGTTCACACTCAAAGGTGCCTTATTTAGCTACTTAGAAGGTGTCCTTTCACACTTGAAGTGTTTTTATTTTTTCTAAGGATATTTATGGGCCTCCCTACCCATTTATTCACCTACCTAGTGACAAAATAATCTATAATATTCCATTTAGCTAAAAGCTAAATTTTAGGAATATTACATGCCCAAAGAACTACAGGTATGCACACATCCCAATAATTTTGATTAGCATTGCAGATCTTAGTGAGCACAGTCTTCAATATCTTATTAAAAGCTTCCACCGCACCATTCACATATGGATGATACAGAGTACTTTTCTGATGATGAATCTAGAATTCTTCAGCCATATCTTGAATAGTTTCATTGACAAAGTGTGTACCCTGATCGCTCATCAAAATCTTAGGGCACCTAAACCGAGTCAATATGTTCTCAAAAATGAAGTGTGTGGTTTTGTCTACACTACAATCCTTCATAGTCTTAGCCTCATCCCATCTGGTCACATAATTTGTCGCAGTGATTATGTAGCACGCACATGTCTTCTTTCCTAGAGGGTCGATGTGTCTGACAACATCAATCGCCCATTTTTCAAAAGCTTGCAAATCCATTTGTGCATGCAAGGGCATCTCATCTCTGCATGATGGTCTCCCCATCCTTTGACATACATCACAAGCGCAACAATACTCATGTGCATCACTATGCACTGTGGGCCACCATAATCCAACTCATAAAATCTTTTGTGTAGTTTTTTTCCCTGCATAGTGACCTCTTGCAACACCTCCATGAACCTCAACTAATATATCCTATCTCCTGAATTCCAACACATACCTTCTTAATATTTCATCTGCACCCATTTTGTATAGTTGACCAGCAATAAAAGTAAAGTCAGTTGCATGTGTGACTAGCTCTTTCTTCTATTGCAGCGTATATTCCGCGGGTGCACTTCTAGTGGTCAAGAAATGAATAATATTTGCAAAATGATCATCGACTACTTTGATGGAAAATAGTTTCACGTCTGGTAATTTTTCTTCCAAGGTAGTTGGCTCTTCCTCACTTTCAATGCATGACAGGTGGTCGGGCCTGGCATTCAGTCTCCCAAGTTTCACAATTACTTCAAAGTCATACTCCTGAAATTGCAGTAACCATCTGCAGATCTTCCCCCCAACACAAGATTGTTGACCAGGTACTTCAGAGTACAGTGGTCAGTAAACATCTTAAAGTGCATCTTGCTATAGGGTAATATGCTTCGGTAGTGGTTATCGAATATATCTCTCTAGGCTTTCCGGTGCCAGAGGCAGACAATCAGATTAGCTATATAGTTCACAAAGATGTTGCACATATGTTCAAGTTGATTTATATCAATTAATAAAATGAGATGGGATATTACCTATTTTTCGATCTCGGATCCTTTAGAAAACACTGAGCAGCGAAGTAGGGATCCTCCTTCACTAGTTCCAAATTCGGGTCCTGCGATCAAACAAAGCACTCGTGTAATCTCTACAACAATATACCTTTTATTAACTTAAATCAGCATATGATAAACGTAAAACAACACATATCTAAGCCATCCATATCATGATATATTAACAATTGGAAAACAGTGACAATATCAAAGCATAGAATGGACAAAACAGATACAGTTCTATTGATTTATGAAAAGGAGGATTAAAGCCGTCAGTTGGACCAAGCTCTCCTCAGTCTTCCAATATCTCTCTCTCTTTCCTTGTATGTGATGGTGATCAAGGCGGTAAGCTCTCAATTTCACGTCACCAATCCTCAACTACCATATAGTAACAACGTAACTCTGCTCCACATGTATTCAAAAAACCTTCGACCTTAGACTAGTAACCCACATATCCATTTTATAGGAGATGGAGAGGGCAGATCTTGCCCAACTCTTTCAACCAGTTTGAAAAGGAAAAAACCAAGATGTTTCCTTAGCTTTATTTTCTTTTTCCTTCCTTGAGAGTCTAGTTGCTTTTGGTAAGGCATAATAAGAGGTTAGTGCCTTTCAGTTTCTATTTTGTACTGACTCTCCATGAGAAAAAGCTGGGTTTTCCAATCATTATCTGTGGGATTTTTCTTGTTTTATGTTTAAACACAAGTAATGTTGCCCTCTGGGCTAGCTATAGCATTTCCATAGTCACTAACATGATCTTTACATGGCTCATAAGTGTTATAATGCAGCTTATCAGTTCCTAGGGTGCATTACCTTGGCAGAAATAGGTTTTGTCTAGGTCACTTTCTTTCTTCCATATTACCTTCTCCTCTGAACTAATGAGGAGGTCATTTGTCCTGTAAAAAATTCCCCCTAAAGTGTGAGGTCAGAGATGAAGACGATGGCCGAAATACTTTATAATATGTGTAGTAGAACTAGAGAGATTGGAGGACTGAGGAAAACCTGAAACAACAACATATGTTAGAAAATATAGTATCTATCTTGAGTCGGGCATTCCCATGCTCAGTAGCTAATCAACAAGATTTCTCTAAAACAGAGATATGAACAGTGTGTCCAATAATAAGCGTAACGTGGAAGTATATGTCAGAACAGGATCAATACTGAAAAGCTGTCTCCATAAACAATATCGCAACTTGGGGAAGTAAAAATAGTTGTAACGGTGTAACCTTCGCCCAAAGGTCTTGGTCGTGGCTTCACTTAAACTGCATATTTCCCTACATGTGAATGGAGGATCTATTTTCGAACATGTGGGAAATTTTCTGATTACCAGTCATTAAGGAAAATTGTTAACAGTCGCGAGGGTGGCCACCGATAATGATGATGGTCCCCAAGATGCCCAGTACAATCTAGCGAGTGTGAATAAAAGGAGTTGATGTCGAACACTCGTAGAATAATTCGATCGGGAGCCAATAATGAAGACCCCAATCAAATACAAGATGATCTTCCACTGATGTCAGCAAGTATCTGGGTACTGATGTGTTTCTGGGTCCACTTCCTAGATAAGATGTTGCAGTCGATAGGAAGAGACCTGTCAAAAGGTAGGCACTAAGGCGTCCTACATCATTCAACACAAAACGAGAAGAGATGATGTTGTTTTTAATGGAGACTATGAAGAGTAAATGGGAATAACTGATGACAAATAATTTCTAGCATGATGATCAATTTGGTTTATATGAGGAGTAGTAGATAGCGAGATCTGCTTGAATAATAGAAGGCACTCTAACAAGGTACTAGGCAGCTTAGGCTTAATGAACACCAAAGAGTATTTAGGATTTTGACCAGTGTAATAATACTGAGAGATGAAGGCTAAACTCATAGATGGTAGGGTTTGACTAAATGTGAAAGAGTTGTCTGGGAAGTGCCATGTTCAAGATTTTTGCTGCCAAATTGTCCTTTCTTAAATGTAACAGAAGTAGTATTCATTTTGTCAAAAAATTTCCATGTCTGATTAAGTTTAATGAGTCCAGATGGGTAAACTCGGTGAGTTTTTCATATTTAGAGAGTTTGAAAAATGTCATAAAATACAACTCCAAGGGGTACCTTTGTCATGTCTTGATAACCGGGCACGACAAAGGGAGAATAGTAAGCCCGAAATGGTTCATTTTCAGTGAGTTAGTCCATCGAAGCCAGAAAAATGAGAAATCTATGTTTGATGGGCGTCTACCTCATTTTGTTATGAGTATGAGGAGATGAAGTAAACTCAATATTATTTGTGAAATTTTAACGAGTCCAACTGAGAAAAAATCGATGCTCTCCATGAAGTTTTAACGAGTCACACGGAGAAAAACTCGGTTACTTTTTCAGTTTAAAGAGCGTTGAAAAAGATGAAAACAATGGCTCATAGTCTTGTGTCATGGTAGTTTAACAATCTCGACAAAAACAACTCAAGATTTTTTCTGTTTTACGAGGTAGAAAAAAGTTCCTAAAAAGAAAGCTCATTGCTTCTTCATGTTAGTTTTAATGAGCCTGAAGAAGAAAGCTCGAGGTTTTTCGGATTTAATGACCTAGAAAAATACCATAAAAATAATGCTCGATTCAGGATCGATTATTGGTCATATCTTCATATAGACATTATAAAACTCATCAAAACATCGGTAATCAAGAATAACAGTTGCAACAAACATGCAGCAGGAATTCACTATTTCGGTAGACCAACTGAGTGAGTATTTTCCCCCAGAAATGGCTATAAGAAGGTTGGAAACCCTCATTTTCACTGTTTTGAATGTTGTGATTGAGCTCTAGGGTAAAAAAGTGGCTAAATTACTGCTCGCGATTACGGACGATCCAGGAAACGGTTCTTCCTTTCGCGAGATTCAGGTAAGAGTTGCAACCTCTTGTTATCATTTCATTATGTTTTGTACTTATTTTGCTGGTTCAAAATAGGGATTTTAGCAAGCCCTAAAAAATTTAAGTAGCAAACGCAAGCTAGTAGTGCTTTGCCCGCGTTAAACACACCTCCTGTGAAGAAACAGCACGTTAGCACATAGTATTGGGCATTAGAGCCCACGTTAGGCGCAGTAATTTTTTTAAGAACTTGTTGTTTATCATTTTGAAGCACTCCAAACAAATTCTAATCCATAAAAAATGTTTATTTGGCAGGTATAAAGTTGTTCATGATGAGTATCTGGCGAGAAAGGAAACATGAGCGAGAAGAACATGAGATGTTCACCGATGCAGCTACTTTGTTGGTTCTCCACAGGTGTGGTTTGCTAAAGTATGCTCAATTGGAATTGATGAGGGGACAAGAGGACCTTCTGAGGTGGATAATTCAACAGTGGGATGATCGTTAGCACATATTTCGAATCGGGGGCAAAGAGCTCTCGATTGAGAACGATGATATCTATTTTTTGACTGGTCTGTCGTGCCCTAGACCAAGGCCCAACTTGACTGGGTCCAGGGTGTATTCTCGTACTACTTCTGACTTGATCCTTACTCATTGCATACATGATATTGAGGCAGTTAGCAACCGGGTACCTATTGCACGGGTGGCCTCGAGACCATTGAGGTCTCTGTTATGGATGATAGTTCGTGTAGCTGGGGCCAAGAGTCAGCATGTGGCCACCAAGGCCCAGTTGTTGTTAGCACTGGATTGTATGCAGCCCCAGGTTTTTTACTAGTGCGAAGGTGTTGTCCGTCGGGCTCGTGCAGAGGTCACAGTGTGTAAGACCCGGACTCAGAGAGAGTTTGTTTATCGTACACTAGTTTTTTCCTTCCTACTAGAGTGGGTGCCATTTATGAGACCCGAGATGATTACAAATGTATTGGTCCCGCGAGAGCCGAGACAATCTCAATGGGCAACTTTGATACCGCGGACGGGAGAGGGTCTCGTCCATCATTTCTTTGATGATAGGTTCTTTGATTGGCTTAACCACCAGATCATCATGATTGAGGACTATCCCTATGCAGGGATGAACTTTACAGGAGATCTGGAGTTAGTGTTGCCCCCGGGCACTCAGTGGGTCTAGATGGTAAGAGAAGGATTGATTAGTGTAGTTGGAAGTATTTTTTGTCTTTTGAATGTTTATGAAATTTTTTTGTTTAAATGGGTGAAAATATATTTTTACATGAATCTTGTTTGCTTGACACAAATGTGGCACCTATTTTCCCAGCTGGAGCCCCTCGTTATGCACGACTAGGACTATAGCTACCTAGGGCTGGCGCAGCAGCAGAGGATGTGAAAGTCGCCGGAGAGAGTGATGATACCCATATTTTTCATGAGCTTTCCAAGAACCTAGAGGGTTTAAGCATGGGTGTACCACCTCTTCCTATGAGAGATATTCCAGTTCGTCTGCAACGGCATACTGTGGGTGTGCCAGAGAGATACCTGGTGCCTCTCAGGAGGATAGTCGAGGCAGTTGTTTGCTATTTTGAGCATTAGGCGTAGCTGGAGGAGTAGATGTGTAAATGTCATAGCGAGGCTTAGTGTAGCCAAGTTTTGTAAAAAACCAAAGTTTTGGGAAATTTTTTGATGTAATTTTGATCTGGACACGACACACACACACACACACATATATATATACATACTTTTAGCGATTTTTTTTTTATGTTTTTTTTAATGTTTATGTATTTTCTATGGGAAAAAATATATACTCATGTGTAAATATTTTTATAACAGATGTGAAAAATGCTAATCTAATACATAGTTTTCCAACGAATCGGCCAATGCATTAAATTCTCTAGGGGTGTGCTCAAATGAGATGGTTTGAAACTGACATTCTAAAAGTCGTACCCTTAAAAAATAACGTAAAAATACTGGATGACGAACGTGATAATGATTGTTTAACTGCATAGCTACGAGTTGGGAATCTAACTTGACCATTAAATTGGAGATGTCAGGAGATGTAGCTTCCGTGAGGAGTTGTATCACCTACATGTACTTAGCAATGTTATTGGTGGGGATGCCTAGGAAAATTCCCCCAAAACCAAGAAGTTCTGACTCAGGTGTGTAGAGAACCCAAGCAGCTGAAGCAATGTGTCTAGTGTGATGACTAGCACCGTCCGCATCTCCGACGTATGATAAGGAGGATGACGGCATCTGTGCAAAAGAAAAAGATTGTATATGAGGAAAAACACTTCAAAAACCCAAAAATATCCAGATACATCAAAACAATAGGAAAAACTTATATACATAAAATTACAAAGCATATGCCTAGTGGGAAACTAGGCAAAATACTTCTTCAGATAGAGCCTGTTGCGGGGCTCTGCGAGCGGAATTCCATTGCAGTTTTGAAGTTCATAAGATCCTTTTGAGAGGACTTTGGTGACTACGTAAGGACCAAGCCATAGTGGTTGAAGTTTTCCTGCCCCTAAGATGTTGTGTCTCTGATTATATAGTAGTACGAGATCACCCTCTTGAAAAGAAGGAGGCTTGACAGATTTTTCATATTGAGCTTTGACTCGGCATTTGTGGGCTTCGAGTGCTAGTGTGGCATCTCGACGAGTCTCGTCCAAGTGATAAAGCAAGAGCAAACGCTATTCTATGGCGGTGGTGTCGGGTAGGAGTTCAACAGCGAGCTTGAGTGATGGAATATCACACTCGATTGGAAGTACCGCCTCCAGAACAAATGCAAGTTGGAATGGCGTGAAGCCTGTGGCAGTTTTGACTGACGTACGGTACACCCATAATGCGGAATATAACTTCTGATGCCATGTGGTTTTATGATTGCCTATTAACCAACGAATCATGGTTTTGAGGATTCCATTTACAACTTCGATTTGACCATTCGCTTGCGGATAGTAGGATGAAGACTGATCTTGTCGAAATCCTAGCATGGAAGTTAATTCTGTCATCATATGGTTCTAAAAATGTGATCCATGATCAGTGACAATTAAAAAGGGTACTCTGAAACGACAGATAACTTGATTGAACAGGAACAAAGCGACAGTTTCTCC
Organism: Pinus albicaulis; assembly: GCA_034641835.2. NCBI lineage: Eukaryota > Viridiplantae > Streptophyta > Pinopsida > Pinales > Pinaceae > Pinus > Pinus albicaulis. Next base: position 1,245,197,123 of record CM076583.1, read on the forward strand.
ACCGGCTCTAAAAGTGGGAATGGCTTCAGCCAATTTCGTAAAGTAGTCGACTACCATGACAATGTAGTTGTGTCCGTCAACCGAAGTGCGGTTTCATGTAACAAAATCTATTCCCCATTTAGCGAAAGGACCAATGGAGATAACCAGGTGGAGGGGGGCGGGGTGAGCATGCATTTTCTTCGTGAAAATTTGACAAGGATGGCACTTCTGGACTGCTGTGATGTAGTCTTTAAACAAAGTGGGCCAATAATAGCTTGCACGCAATATTTTATGGGCAGTAGCTATGCCAGAAAGATGATTGTCGCACGCCCCTATCTGACATTCATTTAAAACGCATTTCGCTTCATCAATAGTGAGGCAACACTGATTAATAGTATCAACAACACGATGATATAGAGTATTGTTGAGTACGAGGTAGTGTTTCGCTTGGTGGCGAATACAACGACGTTCGTCTGATGTGAGAGTTAGGTAGAAGCGTTGAGTTTGGAGGTAGACCAAAATGTCTCCATACCAAGGATCAGAAGAATCAACTAAGAAGACGGATTCATGTGGAAATGGATCATGAGCTACATCTCCTGAGTCGATTCTAGGAAGATCCGACAGTAATTTGGCGAAGACTAGAGATTTCTGCTTTAGCAGTAGTGAAAACCATGTCAAATTGTTGGAGGATCACTATCCATTTGGAATATTTTCCTTCAATAACTTGTCGAGACAAAATGTGTCACATGGGATTCTCCAAAGCAATAACAGTAGTCTGACGTAGTAATATATAGTGTCAGAGTCGAGTGGCAGCAAAGACCACCACAAGGGAGAGTTTTTCCACATGTGAGTATCGTAGTTCGGGTCCGATGAGACCTTTTGACAAGTAATATATCACATGTTCACTATCTTTATTATGAACTTGAACCAGAACCATGCCAAGTGAGGATGGTGAGGCTGCCAGGTAGAGGAGAAATTCGCATGAATAATTGGGGGCACTAAGAAGTGGGGCAGAAACGAGTGCACGTTTCAAGGCGTCAAACGACTGTTGAGCTTGGTCATCCCATAAATATAAGTTCCCTTCTTTAATAATCGCATAAATCCTTTCGTCATCTTGGCATAGTTCACGATGAAATGCCGTAAAAAGTTTTCCTTCCCTTGCAAACATTGGAGTTGCAGGATGGATTGTGGTGTGGGCAATTCAAAAATTGCCTTGACCTTATCAGGATCAACCCTAATCTTGTGCTTGGAGACAATAAAATCTAGAAGATGTCCAGACTCGACAAAAAATATGCACTTATGTGGATTTAGACGTATATTGTAGAACCTACACCGGGAGAAGATTTGTTTTAAGTGTGCAAGGTGATGGGATCGCTTCTTGGAGTGAGCTGAGAGGTCATCCAAGTATGCTTGTACAATATGCCTAATGTCATGAAAAGCATAGTCCATAGGCCTTTGAAAAGTTGCTCCAGCATTCTTCAAACCGAATGGGAGTTTACGATACGCAAATGTGCCCCAAGGACAGATGAAGGCAGTTTTATGTTGGTCATCTTTTTTAATCGCAATCTGGTTATGCCCCAAAAAACCATCCATAAAAGAAAAAGACTCACATCCGGCGCAATCATCAAGGATCTGATCTATGAACGGTGTAGGATAATTGTCTTTGGGACAAGCAGTGTTTAGATCACGATAATCAACACAAACTCGGATGGTGCCTTGTTTTTTGTCTACGGGGACCAGATTGGAAACCCATTCTGTCAAAGGAACGGGATAGATGAAACCAGCGTTCAAATTTTTTTCTACTTCGGTTTTGATGGCGGCCGCTTTGCGTGGGTGGATAGGTTGGAGTCGCTATCGAACAGTTTTAGCATTGTCATAAACTTTGATTTCATACTTGACTATAGATAGATCTATGCCGAGCATTTTGTCGTAATACCAAGCAAACACATCGTGGAATTCTTTAAAGAGGGATGTGAAGTGTGCAATTTCCTTAGGATTGAAATCTTCTCCAATCTGAATTTTTTCACGATACCTGTTTTGACCAAGATATCTATGAGCATTGTCTTAGAAATATTTCCCATCTTCCCTTCCGAATTAATGGTTTGAAAAGTCGTGTAAATGGAAGGGACCATCTCAGGTGGTCAAAGGGTGGGATTTGAGTAGTTATTGCGTCTGAATCAAACATCGAAGCGCGATGGTGGAATTCTCCCCAAGGTCGTTCTTCTAGAGACATGATCTCTCGAATAGCTTCATCCGTAGGTAGTATTTCATCGAGGAGATATTTAAAAGGAACTATGATGGGTAGGGAGTTTGTACCATTGGTCGAAACCATATTCATGGAGGGTTCAGATGTAATTTGGATGGTTTGGTAAACCAACTCGGCTGGTGAGAGTGGCATCTGATCTCCATAGGAATAAATGTCTGAAGGTGCCGGTAGGATCCATGGGTCGATAGAGCCATCCAATGTGGTGGATATCATTGCAACTGTATTTGGAACCTCAGGTGGTAGGAGAGGAAAAAAACCCATTAGGGAAGATGCCTTCAGAAGACTGATACCAATACTAACATATGAGTTAGGAACGCCTCCTATTATGGGTACAATGCTACTTGGTAATGTGGCATAATTAGGGGTGCAAAAGGATAACTGATCCACTGTGACTATTTTCCCATCCAACGGAAAGAGGATGAGCCAGAAAATGGAAGAAACAATGGCATTCATTGCAAATGAACAACTGCGAACCAGCAATAGATTATAGTCGAGATGACGATCTATGACTTCAACGTCCACCGTTATCGTTTTCCCACTAAGTGCAATGGGAAAGCTAGCAAGGTAGCCTTTTGGGAGGAAAGTGTGGCCATCGAAAGCTTTAAGGGAATTTGATGGTGGAGACAAAGTGGGAGAACTTAAAGCAATCTAGCAAGTAGTTGACATAACGCAGGTCAAAGCACCTTCGTCAATGACAGTATGATGGATTGGTCTCCCTTTCGAAACAACTTGTATATGGAATGCAAGTTGGTGTGAGAGGCAAGGTTTAGATTTCTCCATGTCACTTTCTTTCTTCCATATTTCCTTCTCCTCTAAGCTGATGAGGAGGTCATTTGTCCTGTAACGCATCCCAACATATAGTGGCGGAAATTTTGTAGCGCATAGACCATAGTGAATCCTTCTCTTTCCATGGTCGAGTAGTTATGCTCTACACTTGAAAATTTCCTACTTGCAAATGCAATAGGGTGGTCAATATCCCCGGCTCCTAGTTGTGTCAAAACAGCTCCCAGCGTGATGCAGGAGGCATCGACATGTACATGGAATTCCTTAGTCTAGCCTGGAAAGACTAATATGGGCGCAGTGACCATATTCTCCTTAAGCAATTCAAAGCTCTTCTGGAAATCCGCATCGCACCAAAATGAAGCATCCTTCTTCAAAAATTTCTCCATGGGCACAGTGATCAGTGCATAGCCTTGAATGAACTTCTGGTAATACCGTGTATGCCCAAAAATTGAGCGCAATTGTTTCACATTTGTGGGAACTTCTAGGTTATAATAACAGCAATATTTGCTAGATGCACCATCAATCCTTGCTGAAAAACAATATGACCTAGAAATATCCCGAATGGAATGCAAAATATAATTTTTTTCAAATTGAGCGAGATCTGATACTTTCGACAAGTATTTAGCATTAGGCGCAGAATCGATACATGCTTCCTTAAAAATCCAAAGACAGTCCAGTCATCTAAGTAGACTTCTAAGAATTTATGGATGTACTCCTTGAACATAGCTACTACCACGCGAGAGAAGATAGTTGGTGCATTCTTCAAACCGAATGGCATGACTGTATATTGAAAGGATCCCCATTCTGTCACAAAGGTCATCTTACTTCTGTCTTCTGTGATTCTTATCTGGTGTTATCCTGATAATCCATCCATAAATTATTAGGTTTCTTGTCCTCATAAATTATCTAGGATTTCATCAAAGAATGGGGTCGAGAATGGGTCATGTACGCAAGCATCATTCAACTTGCGCAAATCTACACAAATCCTTATTTATCCTTTGGTTTTCTTGTCCTGGACCACCATAGGGCTCACCCAATCTGATTCTTCCACCGGTTCTATGATCCTTGTAGCAACCATTTTCTCGAATTCGTCTTTGACTTTATGCTTATATTTTGGATTCAACTTATACAGGTGCTACTTCACAGGTCGCGCATCCAGTTTCAAGGTAATATTCATCACCCTGAGATATCCTATTATCCCCTTCAGTTCAGAAACTTTCATAGGAAACAGGTCTTGATATTCAGTCAATGGCTCGATTACCTTACCCACCATATCATTATCCCAGTAATTCCCTATCTTTGCTAATTTTGGTTGTTCCTATGAGCTAATATTGACTTTCAGAATCTTCAGATACTTAGTTACATCTAGTGACTCAATCGCAGGCCCAAGAATTGTGTGTTATCCTTTAGATTCACAGATCGTAATGTTCCTTGGGTCTTCCTCATTGTCTTCAACTAAAAAATTTCAACAGTTAACGATGTCCATCTGTGCATCCCATGCTGGCAAGGCACACTCAACCTTCGGTTTTTTGGTGTCAAATATGACTTCCTAAATATCCCGTAGTGCCTCATCCAGACATTCAAACCCACTTTCAAAACTAAATTTTGGGATAAAACCATTAGAGGAAATTTCAGCCTAAAAGTGCCCATCAAATTTTCATGAAATTTCCATGTCATAATATGTAAACCAATAAAAATGCATTAAATTTAAAAAGAGGTACATATAAATATTTTGGAGGGAAAATAAGAAAAAGTACTTTTTTTAATTGTATTTTTGGCTTATCTCCTTATTGGTTTACTCAAATTTCAAGTTTAGACACTCATTAGATGTGGAATTAAATTCCACATCCAACGCGTACCCATTATGCATAATTTTGAGAATACTTGCCTTGATAAAAATTGCAGATACATTAAAAAAGTGTGTTTTAATGTATCTAAATTTTCTATCAAGGTGGGTCTTCTCAAAATTATGCATAATGGGTACTTGTTGGATGTGGAATTTAATTCAGCATCTAATGAATGTCTAAATATGAAATTTGAGTAAACCTATAGGGAGATAAGCCAAAAATACAATTAAAAAAAGTAGTTTTCTTGTTTTCCCTCTAAAATTCATCTCTTATTTTATTATTTTAACTGTTATTTTATTATTTTTCCTCAGGAGGCCACTTTAAGGCTGAAATTTCCTCTAATTTTTCTATCAGCGCAGTCCATCTATTGGTTCCTCGTTGCAACTCAATAGGCACCTTTCCCAAAGTGTGGATGGATATATGCACCCATTTTGGCCTCATCTCTTCGCCCCAAGCTTCATTCCATCTAGCCAAATGTTTGCGCGGATCACTTTCTCTAGAATAGGTCTCTCCCATTCTGGTATTTGGACGCTCAAATCGCTAACGCATCATGTGAGTGCATTCTCCCCAGTTAACCAAGTTTCCCTTTTGTGTATCCCACTAGAGTGTTGGGGGTTGAGCGCAGCACTATATCAAGTGCATGGAACCTTTGTGCTTTTGGAACAGATTTTTCAAGTTCTTCTAAAAATACATTAACATTACTCATACCATCATAATGAGGAAATTCTCATACCTCTCAGGATATACGTTGAAGAGATTTTGTCACCCTATTGCAGCGCAGCGCAGATACTTCATGCAATCGGTTCTGCCAGTTCTTCAGTTCCTCATATGAATCTGAGAAGCATGAGATATCCTTCTCCCAGTTGAGACTTCCATTGGCTATTAGATTGATCCAATATTCATCCCGTGCAATCAACTTATAGATATGATTAACATCATCATCTATGTGCACTGGCTCTGTATATATTTCACCTTCTGCAGGATCTAGGGGGACCGCAACCCTAGTTCTATTTTTTTCAAATATCATACTTTTGTGCTTAATATTGATGATGCCACCCATATCAATAGCCCAATATAAACCCAACAGTGCAGGATAGGGATCAGTATTATCAACAATCTGTATAACTTCAAATTCTGCGAGCACCCTTACTAATTCGATATCTACTACGACCTGCGAGAGCCTTCCTAATGGGATAATATTTTGTTGATTTTCCATGCGCAGCTAGGTAGTAGACCACTCCAACATAGGTTCTCCCATGCATTTCCAAGTCTTCTTTGGTAAACATTTTCATCAGATCCTAGATCTAGAATGACCAAATCCATCTCATATGCATGAATCTGAACATTCAAGCGCATCTCCCATCCAGTTCTTATTTTATTTTTGTAGATCTTATTAACATCCTTCTACTCCATCCAAGGTTGTTATTTTTCTACTCAGTTGTCTATCAACACTTGGAGGTTTTCGACTACCTTCTTATTGCCTAACAATTTGATACAAGCCTTTACAAAGGGCTTTATCTCTTCATCTACCCTGGCCACATTCATAGGTTTGCTTGATGTTGAGGCGCCTACTTCTAAGAAATCCTTTTTCACTTCTACAAAGGTTTTTTTTCTCATTGTAAGTTGAATCCTTCCTTCTTTTCAGGTGCTTTTCAGATCCAAATATCAGTCTCAGGATTTTTCCCTTTGTATTCACCAATGGTTGTGCCACTCCTAGTGAAGATATTCATACTTGTTTCTTCTTCGTATAGCTCAGCTCTTACCATCTGAATATTTTGAGTGGGAGTTTGTGTTTTCTTTTCCTACATTTTTGCAATCAAAACCATTAGAGGAAATTTTAGCCTAAAAGTGCATATGAAATTTTCATGTAATTTCCATGTCATAATATTTAAACTAATCGATATGCTTTAAATTTAAAAAGAGGTACATGTAAATATTTTGGAGGGAAAAGAAGAAAAACTACTTTTTTTAATTGTATTTTTGGACGATCTCCTTATAGGTTTACTCAAGTTTCAATTTTAGACACTCATTAGATGCAGAATTAAATTCCACATCCAACAAGTACCCATTATGCATACTTTTGAGAGGACCAACATTGATAAAAATTGCAGATACATTAAAAAATGTGTTAATTATGCATCTAATGAGTGTCTAAACTCAAAATTTGAGTAAACCAATAAGGAGATAAGTCAAAAATACAATTAAAAAAAATAGATTTTTGTTTTCCCTCCAAAATTCATAACTCTTATTTTATTTTTTCCTTAGGAGGCCACATTTAGGCTGAAATTTCCTCTAATGAAGGCAATATTCAATAACATCATCAAATTGTCTACAATACCTGCAAGACTTTCATGCTGGGTTCGGACGATCGCACGCATAATGACCCACATCTCCACAATTGTAGTAGATGAGTTTCCCCCTTCCTTAACCATCCCCTTACCCTCTTTCTCTTCCTCTACTTTGGAATCCACCATGCCCAGATGGGGATGCTGGTGAGTTTGGTTCAGCGTGCATCCTATATAGGTCAACTCGGTCAATCATTAAATCAAACTTGCGACAGTTCTGCTAGCCATGTCCCACTGATGAGGAAAATATGCAGAAAGGTTGCTTCAGCTCAAGAATATAATTACTAGTCCTCGGGAAAAATTCTATTGTATGCATACCCATTTCTTGACAAATCGCACACCATAGCGTAGTAGTTCCACTCGGTCCAACCGCGCTCTTCAGCGGGCTTGGTCCTCCGACTAATAGATAGTCATTGAATACGGGGCACTGATCCTTGTGATACCCAGAAACTTTACAGTTTATACACCATAGATCTGCACATGCCTCATTTCCCTTATCCTTGTGCAGACTCTTTATTTCTAAGTGCATCGCCTCCGAATGGCTTTGGATCTACTGGGTCCCAATCTACGCAGATGGTATCGGCAAAGCTTCTAGCTTCATTACAATCACTACGGGTTCAGCCTGCGTGGAAATCTTCTGCTAACTTGGGGGTTGGCGCACATGCGGGAGTAGCATGGAAATGAACCACTCTTTGTGTTGGGTGTCATCAATAGTAAATACTCCATATTTTATTATGCATTTCAGCCATTGATCCGCATCCCATACAGGTTTTTTCAATTCTTGATGAATCTCCTTAGACTCAGTTACACATTGCACAAACCATTTCGACCTCTTGAATTGTTCCTTTAATGTGGCCTTCAGATTATCAATAGTTTCATTAGGGTTTATCGCCACATACCTTATGTACCAATCCAGCACGTAGCCTTGAAAAGCAGTGGCTAGTTGCACTTTATTAACATCCTCATTATTAACCTTCAGTGTTATCCATACAATGTCAGTAAAAAACTATAATTGGTTTGTGTCTTCATTCCTGATACCACGAAAGGTAGGTAACCTCATGGAGGCAGCCATCTTAGCATCTGGTGGTGGAGGTGGAGGTGGAGTGGATGGCTTGTTATAGTGAGATGAGTTTGGTAGGGGAGTGGATAGAATCTGAACTATGTCCAACAACCCAAGACTCGTTTGATATTTCAATTCTTCTTCTTCAGAGTGCGTAGATTCACTAGAGCTACTGATTTCATATTCTTCGTCGCTATCAGATTTACCTTTGAGAGGGCTATAAACAAAACCTTCTTCTAGATATACTCTATAAGTTCTTCCATTGCACTTAATTGGGCCTCTATGGGACATTCACTCAATATGACTGCACACAATACCCTGTTCACACAATAGCATTTAAATCCACAGCTTCATAGAGCACAGTAAATTACCTATAGGACCCTTGAAAACCTTGTTTCATCTTCATAATATGATACAAACTGATCAATAGAAAATTATGTCACAAATCCTCCTAGAACACTATCAATCCAATGATCTACTGTGTCGGTGATCTTGTTGCTAGTTTTCTCTAATTGTTGTACCAACTCCGGGGTCTGCTGAGTGATCGCATCATCCTTTGTGCAGGTCTGGAACTCAGCAAGTTGAGACAACCACTCGTGCAACTCGGTCACAAAGGAAGCAAAGAAAATTTCGTGGACTTCTGTGTAGATATACCTTTGCACCCAATCTTCGGCAGACAATTTAGAGCTTCTATTTTCTTGGATCACAAATTCAAGTATCTTCTTATCAAGCCAATATTGTAGTTCATTCTGCATTGGATGTCACAACATCAAATATCCCTCAAAATTATCCTGGTCCCAGAAACGGAACCATTTGTTGGCTTGAGGGGTCTTGACCCAGGTTCGAAGTTATCACGCAACCAACAAAACCCTCCAACTACTGGTCCTTTCGGCAATGATCTGCTTGTGCAGACCAAAGTCTCACCCAAAGCAGTATGGAGGGGTTTTTGGAACTAGGTTTCCACACCCAAAGGGAGATTTTGATGTTCTAGGCCTAATCATACTTACTACAAGTAATATAACATATTTGTGCACTCACAAAAATAGATCTACCCCTTTCACATATTAACACATAATACTTTAATATAGTTTGCGCATAGTATAATTCAGTCAGACTTATTCATTTAACATCAACTAATTGTCATGAAAAGACGCAATTAACCAATTACAGAAGAAAATACGCAATAAAATAATATATTCAAATCGACAATAAATAACAAATAATCAAGACAGTAAATCACATAAGAATCTTGGTTCGCCAAAAATGCCTTCTTTTTTAAGATACCTTTCAATTCAACACAATCTAGCTTTTGTGCACACAGCAAAATATTTCGCACACAGCTCAGGACTTAGGTCTCCGCACATACATCCAGAAGGAGCTTTTCTACCCAGACAAACAAAAATAATTCATATCATTCATTCATTTATTGATCAATCCATGTCTTCATCGCTTGACTCTTACATATTTATACTACCATAGATGCGCACATACCATGGTCTCAAACCATGGTTTTAGACTCATGGTTTTTACCTTTAACCCATTACAATAATTAAGGGACTTTTACCTACCCCAAAGCCCCTTTGACCATTTGCGCACAGCGCATACAACAAAACTTACACAAAAATTATCCCAAAAAAGTACTCCCTAGGGGGGGCCGCTCCAACAATGGGAGACCCAAAAAATGAATAATAGTCACTTATCTAATCCAATTAGCACCTATCCTTAATATGTCGATCCAAGTTTTTCTACACTTATCCATGATGTGTTGATCCAAGGATTTTCCTTGTGCATCCAAATGTGATTTTTTTCCTTTCCTCTGATCACACCTTCATCACTCCTCTACTACTTGACCTCACAACTCTATTGTTCTCTTGTGGCTTGAGTCCTTTCCTATTAACTTTGGTGTGTATCCACTTAGGATGCCCCCTGAATTTAGCATCAATGAAAACATATTGAATATGCACTCACTGCAATTAAACGATCCAATATTCTTGTTTTTTTTGTGTCCAATTGCACTCCCCGTGGAATTGAGATTAATGACAACACATTTTCCAACAATATCCCATTTTTTCATTGATGGAAACCCCCAACGTCTGAGTTTTGTTATGAATGTAGAAATTATTCCCCTATATGAAATCTCTCCCCATTTGACATCAATGGGAAAGGGTTATATGTACTAAGCATGAGACTCCCATTATCTATCCATGATCATAACTTCACCTATTTATCTGCAATTCTTATTCAATCAAAATATTTCTTCAATGAATTAAACTCTGTCTAAAACTGTTGTGGAACTCCCCCTGGCTAACTAAGAGTTTTCATACTTATAACTCCCTAGTCTGACTATCAACAATTCTTCATTATGTATATAATTTATGCAATGCTTCATTTTGTTTGCAAGACTAAATTTTTTTGTAGCTCTTTTGACCACAACTCGATTCGTCTTGTCAACGAATTTTTTTCTTAACTACAAATGTTTTCCTTATCTACAATTGTTCCTCTTATGCAATCTTTCACCTTTTGAGACCACTCCCCCTATCTACAACTTCTCCTCTTTTGCACCTTTTTCCTAAACCTTAACTCCCCTTTGACATCAAAGGGCTACTTCCCTTGACCTTACACTTCTTCTCATTTTCACTTCTCATTTTTTTAAAAATGATACTCTCCCTAAACTGATGTTTCTTTGTATTTATAACTCTTCTTTTGTCTCCAAATTTTCTTAGTGTCTACAACTTCTCTCAATAACTACATCTACTCCCCATATTTACTATATCTCATTTTGTCTGCATATTCTCCCTCTAAATATATACCTTTTTTCATCTGCAATTCTCATTGTCTATGTAACAAATCCTCTTCTTTGGAATTGCTTCACCCCTTTCGATATCAAGGGAAATGTGCTTCTCCCCCTAAACTTATGCATTGATGTTGACTAAAATACATCATTTACTTCACTTTATTCACACATCATGTGTTTTCCACACCCTACAAACTTTTCATATCATCATTCCTCTCTTGTATATTACATTCTAATTCTTCCATATTATTGTTGATACCTGCCACCTCTTACTTCACTTGAAGCTATATTCTCTTTTACTAATGATTTGTTAGGTATATTAATCCCATAGAGCATTTTTTCACTCTTTTAATCTCATTGAGGACATATAGACTTGATTGAATTTTCTACCAACCTTCTAAACATGTTTTTTTATTTCATATCCTTTATAATGGAATGTAAGATCATACCCTTGATCAACCATTTGACTTACACTCAATATAATTGCTTTAACCCTCCAACAAGTAGAACATTTTGATTTTTTTTCCTTCCATCATCAAGAATAACTATTCCTTTTCCAATTATACTTATTGAATTAATAATTCCAAGAGTGACATTTCCTCCTTTGACTTCCTTTAAAAAGATATATTTTATTTTATCTCTTATCATATGACTTGAACACCAATTGTCTATACACCAATGTCTTTCCCTGATTTGAACATTGTTGGAGCAGGGTCCCTTAGGACCACAATTTTGGGACAAATATCAGTATGTTTGTTAGTTTTGAGTTGTGTGCACTGCGCAAGAAAGATTCAAGGGGATTTGGGGCAGTTCAAATTCCCTTCATGAGTTGTAATGGGTTAATGGGTAAACTAGGGGTCTCAGAACCACGATTTGAGGACCATAGTATGAGCGCAAGCGAAGGTATAAATAGAAGTATAGATCAAGTTAGACAGATATATCCAGAGATGAATATATATTGATGATAGATCTGAGAAGTTTAATCTATTGTAAGCGTTTGTGTCTGAAAGACTCCTGTTGGCTGTGTGCACGGAGACCTTAGTACGGTTGTGTGCGGACCCCGCTAGCTATGTGTGTGGGTAGATCTAGTGAATTGTAAGGGTTTTTGTGAATTGTAAGGGTCTCTGTGAATACTGATTAAGAAAGAAGTGTTTTGGAAATAATGTGTACCGAATGCATCTGTGATTCACTTATGTGTATGAATTATGCTTTCTGTGTATGATTTATGTTATTATTAATCAGGATCAATATGTGTGCATGTTGATGCGTAAGATATTTGCATAGATCTGTTAATTTAAAGGATGAATATTACATTGCATAGATCTATTAGAGCGGTTAAAGGGATTTCAGATCTATTGTTTGTGCATGCGCGCAGGGTTAACCTGTGCTAGTTGACGTAGGGTTTATGGTATGCAAGAAAATTTATTTAATAAGATAGATCTGTGGATTCCCACTTCATTTTATTCTCTCTCAGGGTGTGGAAACCTGGTTCCAACACGCCCCATACTGCTCCAGGTGATACTTTGGTCTGCACAAGCAGATCATTGTCGAAAGGGCCAGTAGTAGGAGGGTTTTTTTGGTTGCGCGCTAACTCCGAACCTAGGTCAAGACCCCTCAAGCCAAAAAATGGTTCTGTTTCTGAGACCGGGATCATTTTGAAAGAGATTAGATGTTGTGGCAGCCATCAAAGACCTAATTATAAGATTGGTTTGAGCAAAATATACGTGAATTATCCATCAAGGAGAATAAAAGTAATAAATTGTCTATTGAAGAGTGGGAACAGAGGTACATTTTCACAGAGTTCCATGAAATATTCTTTGTGACCTTTGAGAAAGAATTATAGGAGTGGTTATTAAGGTTAGTTGAGTTTCATAGCTGCTAGAAGGACGATAAAATCACTCAGTGGATGCCTGAGTTGAACCAACAATTAGAAAAGACTGATAACACCATCACTCGCACTATAGACCATTGGGTTGACAGCATTCTGGATGGATTTGTGACAGAGTTTGCGGTTGATCATTTTGTGTCATATTCTGAAGCAGAAATGATGTTCTTCAAAGGACCAAGAGGTAAGTTCATACACTCTCTGCCTTTGCTGATTAAGATGTTATTATGCGAAAAGGGTGTTTTGTGCAGTCACACCAAGTGAATGTCCCCAAACGAGTTTGAAATCAATACGCGCAATGGGAATCACTTTCAGTTCAACCAAAGAGGTGACAGATCAGTATACATCCCTCTGAGAAACCCACCTAATAGTAATACAGAGTGGTGAAGCTATGCGCGCGGGAGGTAATCCTCCATCCACCCCACAGTCAAACTCCCGCAGGGGTAGGTCATCTCCTACTCCACCTCCACCACCGCCATTGGGCGATATGGCTGCACATATGAAGCTACCTACCTTCAAGGTTGTGGGAGATGAAGACATGGATAGATTCTTGTTTTTTACAGATGCAGTATGGTCTGCGCAAAACCTCAACACCGATGTTTTCAAGAGGGAATAGTTATCTATGGCATTTGAGGGTCATGCACTGGATTGGTTTATGGGATATCTAACTCTGAACGTTGACCCTATTTTTGATGAGATAAATAAATATGTGAAGCAATAATTCAAAAAACCAAATTCCTACTCGTAATGCATAACAGAGCTAAAAGAAATCCGACAAGAGCCAAACGAATCTATCTAGGAGGCAAATCAGTGATTGAAGCGCACTATCAGTGAAGGAGGATTTGTCTATCATGATAAGAAGCATAAATAATGGTTTATTTCCATGCTCCTGCAGCATCTACGTGACCCCCTAAATCAGCAGAAATTTGATTCTCACACTGAAGCTCTTGAAGTTTCCATGAAGTTGGAATCCGCGCCCAGAGTTGATGACCAATTTGGAACTCTACAAATCCATAATCAGTTAGAAGTGATGCATTTGGAAATTCATAATTTTCACAAGGACAAGGGGAAAGAGGCTTGTGTAGAAGTATGGTGTATACGTTATAAAGGCTCCAGACACACAAAAGATCAGTGTCTCGTGCTTCAAGATTACATGCAACTGGGAGGGAAAAATCCGTTGTGACCCAAGGACGTTGTAGGATCGAGTGATACTCCCACGCTATGGTGCTCTAGTTGTCAAGTGGATGGTTGGCATGACACAAACCTTTGCCCTCAATTAGGAAGTTATGTGCCAGAACTGAAGCAGCAATGGTGTATGTTTTTCTCTTCAGTTGGCTACGATGAGCACCACTGCCACACATTCGATTTGATGATAAAAAATGCCAACCTCTATAGAGTGAAATTTGACCCATCCTCACCAGCGCACCCCTCTGGGTGTGGTGGATCCCCAACCAGAGGAAAGGGAGGAGGGAGAGGTGGAGGTGTAGGTCGCGGAAGAGGAAAACTGATCTAATACAACTGTGGAAATGTTGGGCACTTTTCACACATTGTCTGAACCCTGCACAACAGTCTGTAGGTATTGTAGAAATTTTGATCATGTTATTGAATATTGTCCTATTTTTATTGCTAGAATACAGGAGAATCAACCGCAGACTCCTACGCAGAATATACAAATGGTTAGAGCTGAGATGCGGGAATTTCATCCGAGTGTAAACATAATTACACGAAGTGGTGCTACCACTGGAGAAGACGAAGGAAAGAAGGCTGATGCAGAACCCTAGATTAGGAAGGCTTCTGAAAAGAAGGAAGGATTCAACCTACAGAGGGAGATGGAGATTTTTGTAGTAGCTAGAAAGCATTTTGCTACTGCAGGTGCTTCCACATCCAAGTCAATCACAGAAGCAAGGATCGATGACGAAGTCAAACTCTTCTTGTAAGCATAAATCAAGCTATTTCGTAACCAGAAAGTAGTAGACATCCTTCAAGCTCTAATAGATAGTTGCGTGGATAAAGAGTTGCCTCGAACTGAGAACAAGGTTGTAAAAAAGATCTACAAGAATAAGAAGAGAACCGATTGAGAGATGTGCATGACTGTACAAATTGGGGAATATGAGATGGATCAGGTCATTCTAGACTTGGGATCCAACGTAAATTTTATACCTAAGCAGACCTAGCAGAAGATGGGCGAACCAAAGCTGGAATGGTCCAACATTCAGCTACACATGGCAAATCAACAGAAGATTATTCCTTTGGTAAGACTCCCACAAGTAATGGTAGATATTTTTTGATTCAAGGTATGTGTAGACTTTGAAGTAATACAAATTGTTGATGATATAGACCCCTACCCTGCGTATCTAGGACTAGATTGGGCTATCGACATGGGGGGCATCATCAAATTGAAGCACAAGAGTATGATCTTTGAAAATAATGGTACTTGAGTTATAGTACCTTTGGATCCTATGGAAGGGGAGAGATATACAGAACTAGTGTACAAAGAAGACGACGTAGACCATATCTACAAATTGACCACACGAGATGAGGATTGGATCAACCCAACTACTGATGAGGTTCTAAATTGGGAAAAGGATAGCTCATGCTTCTGTGATTCGGATGAGGAAATGGAAAACTGACAGAATTGCCAGCATGAGGTTTCTATGTTGCACTGCCTCAGAGACACTAAAAATTTATGTTGCATCTCCTCATAGGTACAATAATTTCCCTATTTTAATGGTTCTGGTAATGTTGTTTTATTTTTGGAAGAAATTGAAAAGGCTATCCCTGAAGATCGAAGGTTCTAGGCACTTGATCTTTCCATTCGCGCAACTCCAGCACTTTGGTGGGATACGCATAAAGGGAACTTTGAGACTTGGGAGGAATTTTCCTGTATGATGCGTTTGCGCTTCACTCATCTAATAAAAAAGTTGGATGAAGTATACACAGGAAAGGATGACTTGTGCTCGCACTTGGGATAAATGGACAGTTGCTGAGGTAATGAACCTTGGCTATAATGGGTGCATAATTTTGTTCATACTCTAGGAAAGCTGCCAACCGATTGGTACTTGGAAATAGAGTTGCGCCAAGGGACTAATGATTGGGCCTCCTTAAAGGAAATTTTTCTCCTCAATTTCAGCTTTTCCAGTGGGTTTGAATTCATTAGCCAGGTATTGCATGGAATCCAAGGAGTTGCATTGGACATGACCAAACCTGCAATAGAGTTTCCCCCACCTGCATGGGATGCGGAGATGCAGAATATTTCCAATTGAAAAAATTTGTCAATCGAAGATAACAATGAAGACCCAAGAAATTCCAATATCCTAGAGTCTGAGGGGGAGCACGCAGTTGAAGGCCCCTTGTTAGGAATGATGGATGTGACTAAGCCCTTAAAATTAAGCAAGTCAACATTGGGATGGAGGAACAGCCCAAGTTGGCCAAAATAGGAGATTATTCGGATGATGACATAGTGGGAAAGATTGCAGAGCTGTTGACATAATATCAAGACCTATTCCCCACAAAGTTTTCTAATCTAAAAGGAATTGTAGGAGATTTGGGAGTTATGAAAATCACTTTGAAACCATATGTGTGCCCCATAAACCAGTGACCATACCGGTTAAATCCAAAATATAAGTAAAAAGTGAAGGAAGAATTAGAGAAAATGGTTGTTGCGGGAATTATTGAGCCCGTGGAAAATTCTGATTTGGTAAGCCTGATGGTTGTTCAGGAAAATAAGACTAAGGGAGAAATAAGGATTTGGGTGGACTTGCACAAACTGAATGATGCATGTGTATATGATCCCTTCCCTACCCCATTTTCAGATGAGATATTGGACAATGTTGGAGGACAAGAGGCCAACTCTTTCATTGAGGGATTTCTAGGGTACCATCATATCAGGATTGCGCCAGAAGACTGAAGTAAGACCACTTTTGCAAAAAAATGGGGATCCTTCCGATACATAGTCATGCCCTTTGGATTGAAGAATGCACCTACTATATTCCCGCACGTAGTAGTAGTTGTATTCAAGGAGTTCATGCATAAGTTTATGGAGGTGTACTTTGACGATTGGACTTTTTTTGGACTGCTGAAGAAGCATGTTTCCAACCTGTGCATGATTCTTGACACTTGCAGAATGCATCAAATATCCCTTAACTTGAAGAAGTGTATATTTTGTGTTCCTTTTGGGATCTTGTTGGGGAATATTTTTTGTCATCAAGGTTTGATGGTAGATCCAGCCAAGGTTGTAGTTATTGTCAATTTAGAGGTTCCTACCAATTTAAAACAGCTACGCTATATTATGGGACACACATGATATTATAGAAAATTCATTCAGGTAGATGTTGATCACTGCACCCATGGAAAATTTTCTAAAGAAATATGTTTCCTTTTTTTGGGATGAGGACTGCCAAAGGAGCTTTAAATGCTCAAGGAAAAGATGGCTATTGCACCTATTTTAGTATTCCCTGACTGGTCCAAGGTCTTCTATGTGCATGTTGATGCATTCGGAATTACACTTGGAGTTGTCTTAGCGCATCCAGGAGGAGGAGATATTGATCACCCCATTTCATTTGCAAGTAGAAAGCTCTCCATTGCAAATCTCAACTATTCAACCACAGAGAGGGAAGGTTTGGATATGGTCTACGCTCTGCAGAAATATCGGCATTATCTACTAGGAGGGCACTTCAAGATGTTCACTGAACACTCTACTTTGAAGTACATATTCAACAAGCCTGTGTTGGGGGAGAATATTTGTAGATGGCTGCTGATATTCCAATAATATGATTTTGAAATAATTTTTAAGCATGGTAGATTGAATTTCGGACCTGATCACTTATCACACATTGAGAATGGGGAAGAACCAACTAGTCTGGAGAATGGATTAGCGGATGTGCAGCTCTTTTCCATTAAAGTGGTCGATGAACACTTTGCATATATCATTCACTTTCTAACTACTGGTAGTGCGCCTATTGAATATTCGGTAGAAAAAAAGAAGGAGTTGGTTACACGCGCTGCTGAATTTACATTGATTGTTTGTTAACTATACAAATTGGGTGCAAATGAAGTTTTAAGACTGTATGTCTTATAACATGAAAGACAAGAAATCTTGGTTGAAGCTCACGGGGGAGTGGCAGGAGGCAAATATGCAAGAAATTCCACTGCACAAAAGGTTATGTGTGCTAGATTATGGTAGCCCACATTGCACAATGATGAATGCATATTGTCGAGCTTGTGATGCATGCCAAAGAACATGAAATCCATCGCGTAGAGATGAGATGACATTGCAGCTGCAGATGGCTCTAAAAGATTTTGATAAGTGGGAAATAGACTTTGTTGGACCTATTAATCCTCCTAGAAAAAATACTAGTGCGTGCTACATCATCACTGCAAAAAACTATGTAACCAGATGGGAAAAAACCTACTGCAGACTCTGTTGTGCAATTTATTTTTGAAAATATATTGACTAGATTTGTGTGCCCAAAGATATTGATGAGTGATCAAGGTACGCACTTTGTTAATGAGACTATTGAAGGTCTAACAGAAGAATTCAAGATGCATCACCAAAATAGTTCTCCCTATCACCCTCAGGAAAATTGTGCAGTAGAAGACTTTAACAAGATCATGGAGAATACGCTTACAAAGATCTGCAATTCCAACTGGAACGATTGGGATGTGCGCATACATGTTATCTTATGGGCTTATCAGACCACATGCAAGAAATTGACTGGCAAAACACCATTCAAGATGGTTTATGGCCAGGAAGTTATCATGCCGATGGAATACATCATTCCAAACTTGCGCATCACAGCACTAACTAATATGGTTGAACCAGACATCATGGAGGAAATTCTGTCACAATTGGTTACATTAGACGAGGATCGGTTTATTGTTGACTTTCATCAGCAAGTCTAGTAAGCACACGAGAAGGTCTGGCATGATAGGCACATATGGAATAAGGAATTCAAGGAAGAAGATCTGGTTTTATTGTACGACATTCAATTTGCACGCCACCCTGGGAAGTTCAAAATGCATTGGTTAGGGTCGTATTATGAGGGAGATCACTAATGGAGGTGCGATGTGCTTGGCCACGTTGCATGGTGAGAGTCTCCCAGGGTACCTCAATGGAAGCCGACTGAAGCTGTATAGGGATAACCCTGTGCCTACCAAATGACTATATGGCCGAAAAAAAGGAATCCATTTGTCTGCATGCTGCATGGAGGACATATGCAAGAAAGTGCGACATGAGCGCAAAGATTGTGCGCGGCGGGAAAAACTAGCCGTTGGAACAGTAACTCTGGGTGAAAATTTATTTTACCGTTGGATGGAGTAGCTTTTCTATAATTAATGATAAGATCCTATGGGATTTTTGAGCGTTTTTATGGGGATAAGGTGCCATTAATGAAGTTCCGACCATTTTTACCATGGATGAGGAAGCGAGTCGCATTATGTTATTTTGTTGTTCAAGTGAATTGTGCCCAGATATTATTATTGTGCATTGTATGTCTGCCCTTGAGACTCCCAAAGTAAGTAATCTTGAATTTATATTCAAGCCAAGGATGAAGGCCACCAACCCCTCTTCTAAGAGTGTGCAGTATGAAGAGCTATCTTTGCCAATTAAGACGTCTACCGACTCAAGCTCTGAAGAAGTTCATGAGGTTGTCCCTAAGGTCTATGAAGTCATATCAACAGTTGCCAAGGGGAAGGCTAAGGTGACTAAGGGATCATCGTCGAAGTCACGAACATACCCCAGGCAGATCACATCCTCACGCCAGGTGTCCAAGGAAAGATCTCCTATGGGTGATCCAACAAAGAGACCTATGACCGCAACCGAGGAAGTTGTGCTCTTTGTCATGTTATTCATCAGTATTTTTCACTTGTTGGTGATGACTAGTTGTAACAGCCAAGTTTTCCAACAGCCGATCTAAAAATTTGTCAAATTTTCCAGCTGGGAAAACACCCATAAAACTTTTTTCCATCCCACCTTTCAGTCCGCCCATGACGAGATGAAACCTCATTATCAAATCCTACCTAGCCTTAGCCATACTAGTCTGCCCATCAACTCTAAAGAGACAATCCAAATATATTTCAAATATTCTCCCCTAAGTTAGGAAGTGGCGCTTTAAGGCATTTCTCCCTTGGAAAACTATCCAAGAGCCAAAAACCTCCATCTGCTATATACCAGTCATAACAGACCTTCCTACTCTGCTAATGAAGTTGGTTACAGCCCTAGGTCGCGCCACTAATGCACCCTTAAGTCTCAACAATACATAGACCATAAGTCAAGCTGATTTTAGGTGTTTCTACAGTATTTGATGGATATTTCAAAGACAGAAACATACCAGCATCTCAGAAGACAATTTTTGGCTCCACATGAGAAGACAGTTGCTTCTCAATGTGATCTTGAGCCTGAGATACAGTTGCAAAGAAAAGAGTTTTTTATCAAGCTCATGCGACCACATTCAAAGCCTGAAAGGACAGTAAAAGGAAAAGAAACATTGTCAAGAGGCTGATGATATGACATGACTAAGAACCTCCTTCATCTATAAGCAGAGGGTTAAGAGCGCCTCCTTCATCTACAAGCAGAGGGCCAAAGGTAAAGTCTGTTTGTGAGTTTTTCACTAACTGAGAAGACAAACTTGAAGTACAGTGGAACAGCAAATGAAGATCTTTGCATTAAAATGATGAGTTAAGGCAGAGGTATAAGAGAAGCCACTAATATTTTGATTCATCAAACATTCTTCATTTAACTGAGACAGAAGGTCGAGAGAAACATCAGACATTTCGCCAAGTAAAGGGCCTCCTTCATACATAAGCAGAGGGCCAGAACAGTGATTAATTCTAGAGCTTTCACTGACTGATAGACAAATTGAAAACACAATAAGAAACAGTTGAAACAGAGAAATGATGTAAAAGGACAAAGAAAGGAAAACAGGTGTACCACTGTGATCCAAGAGGATAAACTTGTCTCTTATCAAGGTTTCTTTCAAAAAGGCAGTCTGGAGCCCATTTAAAACAGCTTTCCTGATGATTAAGGGACAGGTCATGACACAGACCATAGATGATGATTATGTTTCAAAAAGTACTGATCTTCCTACTCCTAGGGGAATGTCTTTCAAATTATACATCATAGTGGACAGAAGGCAATTTGAATATACATGCCACTGTTACAAAGGAGAGCATTTTCCTTATGAAAAGGGGTCAAAAAACACCTCACTGTTGCATTCCAAGTAGTCTAAAAGAGTTCCTTTTAAATGAACAGAGAAACATAAGCATGAATGAATGCAACTAAATTATGGCACCTACAGTCAGAGGAGGAGCTTATGAAACACCTGGAAGCAGAAGCTATCAACCAAGTTGAAAGAGACAGGTCATCTCCTTGCAAAATGGCAAAGAAGGTTTCGCTACTCTTTGATGTATTTTGAGTAGATTTTATGTGTTGAATGTCACCAAAGGGTCAGCAGTGGCAGTGGTCACTTCTTCAAATATGTAAACATAAAAAACAGAGTTGACCCTTGGAATGATTTTATAACTATTACAACTGTTAAGACAGCATGCACAGACCTTTTGTCAATGAGGTTCTAAATATGGGCCCTTCATGACACATTCGAAGTCATTTTATTTTCCTTCCAAATGGACAAGGTAGTGGTTTAAACGAGAAGTCTTCTAAACCCTCTCAAGACAAACTCAAATGTATTTTGACTTTTCTCTTTCAAAAGGGTTAGGGACTGTTGTCAATCAAATTTTCAAATTCCCAAGTACAAGAAAAACTCCTCTTGTTGTCTACAAGACCGAAGAAAGAAGTTATGATCGAAAAAAAAAAGTTTTTTTTGGGCTTAAAGTTGCGCGGAGCACCTATACAAATGTGCGGTGCATTTGAGCACACTTTTTACATAGGTTTGAAATATCATGCGGCGCGCCTGTGGGCATGGGTCACGTCAGCCCGACAAGTGACCCGACGGTTTTTTTTCGCGGCGCTCTCCATCCTAAACGTGTCGTGCAGAGTGTAAGTCATCAAAATGCCTCTACATTGCTTTCAAAGCTGCTCAAACTCCCAGAGAAAGTTTCCATCAAAGTATTGAGGTATTCCAAGTGCTTCCTTGGTGTTTTCACAATTCTAAAAAGTGTTAAATGCTGTGTGTTTTTGAAAGACTAAATAATTGGTGAAAGGGGTGAAGGTCTCGGCTAGGAATTTCAAAGTAGTTGGTTAAAAGTTATTTTGGGTTCTTATTAATGTTTGAAAACCTATAAACTTCCCTCTAAAGAGTATTGAAGGATGGAGGCATTGTTTTAAAAGTAGAAACTCAGTATTTATAAAAGAAACAGTGATCCAAATTCAAACTACAATAACCATACATATGTTACTTGGTCATTGTTCGAATTTCTCCATGGTATGGTGAAAAACAAAAACAGGGCTGCTTTGTGACCATAAACAAACCTTAAGATGTAAAGTTATCATTATCATGTGAAGGTGCTTGTCAAAATCTGTGTGAGGAGTAATGAACACAAGAAGCAGTGTGTTGATTGTGAGGAGTTGTTGTTGATTGACTGCTACAGTGTTGTTTATACTCACACCAAAACTCAAGGAGCTTGATGACCTTACCACCAACATAGAAAAATCACTCTGACTGTGTGTATCTTTTGTTGACTGTGTGCTTATTATAAATATAGGTTGTTTGGCATACAAAGGGCAGAAAAGGATAGTTTGTTGAAGGGACAGAAACCTAACACCAAAGAAAACATTTTACACAACATTTGAAACCATTGTTGCCTTAATCAAATAGTGAAGGTGAGACAAAGCAGCAGGGGCAGCATGACAGTGATGAACAAGGGCAAGAAAAGGGGCAACCTTATGAAACAGAATAGCAGCATAAAGATCATGAAGGGCATTCTCCAAAGCATGTGCTAGCTGCCTCTCCTAGGCAAGGGGCCATGACTTCTTCACCAAATCTAGAATGCCAAGCGACAAAGAAGAAAACCAAGAAAGGCTCAAAACTGCTCAAAGAGGGCGCCCGGTGAGAAAAAAGGAGAAAGACACCTCTAGGCTTGGAATTTTGGCCCGATGTTCTAGACATGTTTCTAAAAAGCCTTGAGGGACTTGCTCACCAAAATTGAGCAAATTTTGACACAATCTTGTTTTTTGACATTTTTGGGCCTAATTGCATAAAATCATGGGCGTCGCCATTTAGGTTTGGAGCATCCTCAACTCTTGAGAGTGGTACCATTGGATGAATTAAATTCAGGGGCACCTACTCAGAGATTTTCAGAGCATTTGAAGTTGTTTTGGTCCCCCAAAGATACAAAAAACACTCACTTTTTCGACATTCTGTCCGGTCTATCAGTAAGCTTTATTTTATGGTTTTTTACACACAGTCCTATTTTTGGAAGACTTCCAGTCATTATATTGGGAAAATTCAAGTTTTTCCAAAAATTAGACACTCATATCTTTCCAACGAGCTATCATGAGCCTTGTTTTGACATCAGGAAGGCTGCCAAAAGTTGACGGCAAGTCAGGGGACCTTTTGCTGATGTAAATTTGGAGTATTTTTGTAAAATTTGAACCTTTAAAAACTACTTTTTCCTCATGTGATTTTAGCTATTTTTTCACATGAGAAGTTATGAAAAGTCAATTTAATTCCCTCTTTTAGCATTTTTTATATATTTTATGAGATATTTTGTGCCTTGGGCTTTGCAAAGCCTCAAGGACAAGTTTAGATATTTATTTTGAACCAATGGCTAGCTAGTTGCCTTGGTTGGTTTTCCTCCTCTTTGGCCTATATATTCGAAGAGGATTCATTGTAATAGAAGGCTGAGCTTGATGATAGAAGCAATATATGGTCATATAAGCTTTGGAAGAAATACTTGTCTCATGCTCTTGGATAGTCTCTTGGATGTTCTTGGATGATGAATAGAGGATTGTTGTTGGATTCCATGACTTGGTAAAATGGTATAGTGTCTCTTTCTTTATTTTGTCTTCTAGTTTTCATTCATGAATACATGTTTCTTGCTTGCTATAGATCATTAGAGAAAAAATTTGAGACATGCCCATGGAGGCACTTCAAATTTCCTGTTTCTTCATAGCTTCTTTGTTTTCTTCTTCCTAAGTAACATTAAAGAATTCTTGACTGCTCTTTAATAATTTAGGATATTGTTGCTTGTTTCATTCATGGTTTTATACATGCTAAGTATGATTTACGGTATGCCCTGCTTACCTATGGCTAGTTATAGTTCCATCCATGAAATTTCTCTTTGACTGATTAGATTATCATTTTGTTGAACCAAGGAGGCCTAGTTCCGATCTAGCCCTTTGTCTAAAGCTATGCCAATCTTGTTTTCAAAGTGCCCAATAACTTGAAGTACTGTGTTTAGGCGTTCCGGCATAGTAATTTAAGTTGTTTGTCTGTCTTAAGTGTTTTCCCCAAAGTCTAATAGCCATTTCCCAAAGTTAGAGGGTGATATATCTCTATGCATGGCTGGAATGTTTATTTCTATGTATTGATTAGTTTATAGTTGCATTTCTCATGATTAATGGTTTTCCCTACCATGTTTATGTTATCTATTAAACTAGTTATGCTTGAAACTCTTTGTTTTTCACAAACTTGATGTCCATTTACTCCA
This sequence comes from Pinus albicaulis, assembly GCA_034641835.2. Lineage (NCBI taxonomy): Eukaryota > Viridiplantae > Streptophyta > Pinopsida > Pinales > Pinaceae > Pinus > Pinus albicaulis. The sequence continues at coordinate 1,245,221,686 of CM076583.1, forward strand.
TTTTGCCCAAAGATCCTTTCTACCTCGAATCAAATCGGCCCTTCAACAGCCTTGTATCACTGTCTGATATCTTTCTTGACCTTTTCGACCCCATAGCCCAGTTAATCTGACATCTTTTTACCTATCTTATATCTTTGATCAGTTTCATCCCTCACAACCTAAAAAACCAAAACCAAAAAACCTACTTCATAACTAGCCTAAAATCATAACACAATAAGCAAACACACAGATATCCCTTACACATATAGAGAGAGCCCTCTCTGAGTCCAAGAAGGCTAGGTCCTTGGGCTCCAAAGCTTGGTTTGATGTTACACTGTCATTTGGCTTGCCAATCAGCCAAATCACGGGACCCTAACATGTCAAGCCCATCTCATGGCTCCCAAAGTATGTGAAGTCGCGCAGACCCTCTATAAAAGCCCCGAAGAACTTGGATATGATGTGTGCCTACCTTCAGATGCCATTGATCCTTGAGGCGGTCTTGATGGAAGGGGAGATGTCTTGGAATATTCCATCTCTGAAATTTGATGACTATGATTTAGCCAATGAGAAGACCTTCCCAAAATTGGCGCCGGAGTAATACCTTAAACACGTTCTGTACATTGAAGTGGTAAAGGTAGAGCCCATGCCTTTGGAGTGCGGGTTGAGAAATGTCATAATTCTAAAAAAAATTAGGATTCCTCACTTTGGAAGATATCCCATCATGGATGAATGTGTGCGCTAGCTGCTGGAGTTGGTGCACGATGGTTGTCTGTGGATTAAAAATCAAATTCCATTCGATGTCGCGCTGATCCACCAGATCATTGGCTTGGAAAAGAAGGGACCTAACCCTATGGAAAATTACGGAAAGATCTAGGAGCAGAAAGTCGTTGCCAAGGTGAAGAATGACTATAAGGTGGGACACAATACCAGGGGCTTCCTAGTTCAGCAGATTGCAGATCTAGTACTTGTTTGGAAAAATACTGAGAGGGGGGGGTGAATCAGTATTTAGAGCATACTCAAAAAAATTTACTTTTTCTTTCTCTAAAACCCATACGCTACTTTACTGAAGCCAACTTGCGTATACACGCAGATATCCTTAATAAAACTCGCGTATTAACAGATATCTTATTATGCTAATAATTCTTTGCTTAGATCATTGCATCATTCATTCATTAGATGTTTAGTAAGCAGTAAACATGTGCAGTAAGAACAGAATAAATCATCACACATAAGCAACACACATGAACACCAGGATTTAAGGTGGAAACCCAATTAGGGAGAAAACCATCGATGTCGTCGTCTCAGTCTTCAATATTTTATTATAAAGAAAACATCGTACAACCATGTACTGGCACAAACTCATACCAGCACGCAGGCACCCACCTGCAGAAGGCTACAACCTTCTCTCGTTTACCAGCCTCTCCTGGAAGGGAGCTACAACCCCCTACTCTCGTTTACCAGCCTCTCCTAGAAGGGAGCTACTACCCCCTGCTCTCGTTTACCAGCCTCACCTGGAAGGGAGCTACTACCCCCTGCTCTCGTTTACCATCTACTACTGGAAGGGAGCCACAACCCCCTCACTGAAGGCTTCGACCCTTAGCACCACCATGGACCATGTTTCATCAATTTTCATACTGGATCCAACAGCTTCCATACAACACAACTTGTAGGCCACTTTTCATCATATTTTCAGACTAGACCCACTCCACACATTTAAGCTCAACATTCATCAAACTGAAACTTATAACCCCATCAATTCATTCATTGAA
>CM076583.1:1245223533-1245404388 GCA_034641835.2 Pinus albicaulis
ACCAGGGGAGACGACAGTTGACCACCCAGTTTACTTTGCCAGCCGCAAACTGTCTAACGTAGAGCGGAATTACACCACTGCCGAGCGGGAGGCCCTTGCAATGGTGTATTCGCTTCAAACATTCCGCCACTATCTTTTAGGAGGAAAGTTCAAGTTCTTTACGGATCATTCGGCGTTAAATTACTCGGTCAATAAGCCTATCTTGGAAGGACGGATCTATCGGTGGCTCCTACTCTTCCAAGAATTTACATTCGAAGTGATCATCAAGCCCGAGAGGTTGAACGTTGGACCCAATCATTTATCCCAGTTGGAAACAGGGGAGAATGATGGCTCTCTCGATGATTAGCTACCGGATGCTGATCTTTTCCGCGTCGAAGCCGTACCCAATTATTTGGCCGATATCGCAACTTATTTGACCATAGGGCAGTGCCCTCAACACTACACCTCGCTCCAGAGGCGGCACTTGGTCGTTCACGCTGCCGAATATCAACTAATCGTGGGGCAACTATACAAATTGGGTCTCGATGAGGTTTTGCGCAGATGTATACTTGACCACGAGCGTGAAGCTGTAATGTGGGAATTCCATAGCGACGTTGTAGGCAGGCATGCGGGGGCGAAACCCACTGCCAGGAAGGTGCTTCAAGCTGGCCTATGGTGGCCGATGGTCCACGCCGATTGCAAGACTTTTGTGAATAAATGTGATGTCTGTCAGCGAACGGGGAGGCCATCTCATAGGGACGAGCTCCCGCTACACTCGGTGCATGTGTTGCGGCCATTCGAGAAGTGAACTGTGGACTTCGTAGGTCGCATAGCCCTGATAGCCCGACATTCCAAGGCCCGGTACATCATTACCGCAACCAACTACCTCACCCGGTGGGCTGAGGCAGTGGCGGTACAGGACTGCACGATGGATACAACATCACGGTTCATATTTGAACACATGATTATTCGGTTTGGCTGCCCGTGAAGTTTAACCAGTGATCAGGGTACACATTTCATTAATGACACGATCAAATCGCTGCTGGACACATTCATGATCCAACATCACAAAAAGCAGCCCGTATCACCCGCATGCCAATGGTACTGTTGAAGCGTTCAATAAAATCCTTGAAAAGGGCTTGACAAAGATCTGCAATGCCCAGCGAGATGACTGGGATGAGCAGCTACCAGCTGCACTATGGGCTTACCAGACTATGGTGAAGCGCTTGACTAATCAGACACCGTTCTAGCTTGTGTATGGCTGGGAAGCTGTAATTCCTGTCGAGTTCATCGTACCGAGTCTTTTAACTGCCACATCCCTCAAGTTTTCGGAAGAGGAGTCGCTACAGGAGCGCCTCCACGAATTACAAGAACTGGACGAGGCTTGGTTTCTAACCAAATTTCACCAGAAGGTTCATAAGGACAAGCAGAAGGCGTGGCATGACCGCCACATCAAGAACAAAACGTTCCAGGTTGGAGGAAAGGTCCTCTTATATGACAGCAAGTTCTAGAAGTTTCCAGGAAAATTGCAGATGCACTGGTTGGGACCTTATTTCGTCATCGAGATTAGAGAATCCGGAGCCGTTCGGTTGGCTCAGCTGGATGGTACTGTTTTACCTGGGTGGGTGAATGGCGCACGCCTGAAACCCTACCAGGAGGAATTTTCTTCCACTCTTCATCAATAACTCTCACAACCGAGAGCACCCGTAGAGTAGCGTCGTTGAATAACTCTCCCGCAACCGGGATGAGCATAGGTAGTATTTTTTGTTCATGCATAGCTTGTCAATAACTGCTCTGTTGCGGGGACCGCACCGCAACCGAATGTGGTCGGGGAGGGGCGTGTCCAGCGTGTCATCCCCGTAGTATTAATAAACATGTCAATGTCAGTCCAGGTCATTTCAGTCAGTACTTGTGTCAGTCCGTAGGATCGTCTATATTTGCACCATAAATTACCATAATTGGAAGTAACCTCGCAATAATCGTTTTGCCATAATCCGCAGTAACCTCAGCCATCACGTCCGCCCATTTCCCCATGCCACCATCAGCAACTGTCAGAATACACATTAGCACACGATTGATCGCACGATTATCGCCGAGAAGAATGCCAGTAGGAATTAACTCGTTATGGGGTCTCATCAATTTCACTCGTGCCAGGTAATTACATAACTTGCATGGAAAAAAGCACGATAATGCCGGAGCAGTTCGAATTAGAAATTGAAGTAGAACCAAAGCAGCAAAAGTATCCAGATGCACAACATAAAGAGAGGACACCGAGACGAGTTCTGCAAGTCTATCAGCGCCAAGCAAAAATGCCGAAATCCCTCCCAGCCATCCTAGAACCAGAGCTCGACATCAGAATTCATAAGATATAGTCCCTTGTCGGGAAATACGACAATGCAGCCCTGATAGATGCCAACCTTTCAGACTCTTCCGAATTCCCGGCACTCAAATGGTAGGTATATATGGAACATTACATCACAGCAGCCGGGCACTCAGCTAATAGGATTTTACCACAGTTTCGGGGCCTCCAGCAATATTCTCTTCTGAACTTAAGAAATCTTCCGGTCTTCGGGACCACAGGATTGGCTATGCAGTACACTAGGTTCTTACTCAGCCACGTCCAGAATGGGTCCTTGTGGCTGAATAAGGAAATTCCCATTCATGTTGAGGATATCCATCGTCTTACAGGGCTTTCGTAGAATGGCGCAGATGTCTTGACTGCATGTCAGAATATCTCCAAACGCGCAAGGAAGTCGAGAGACGGCGATCATTATGTCAAATACGGCACGCGATGGGGAGGGAAGGGAGCAAAGATCGAGCTCATCAACAAGCCCGAAATCAAATTCGCCTGCTACCTCATTGCCAGTAAGACAATGAGGCACTACACAAAGGGAGAATGCACCTTGGACACCATGTCCATAGCATAGCATTGCGTTCAAGGCGCCAAGCTCAACTGCTGCTCCTTCCTCTTGAAGGAGTTTGACGCGTGCGAAGAAAACTACAAGAGGGCTACAAGTTTCATTTATGGATATCTGATAGTTGCATTTTCCATGTGGAAGTGGCACACTCCCCTTGTCAGGTTCCCAGTGGAAATAACAGAGGGCCAACCTCTAGCCATGAAGTTTGTTCTGTGGAAGGTGTCGGGTGATCCCAGCACCAAAGAAGTTAATGCAGAGGCATTTCGGTCCTGGTATGGTTTAATGACGGACGTGGTAACCAACCAGCAAAGGGTGCCCAGGAACCTCTTAGATGAGTACAACGAGCAAGTATGGTTCGGGGTCAGTCAGAGGCATACTTACCTCTGACCTACTTGCGTGCCGGAGGACACCTTTCATATGAAGCCGCTGAAATTCCATCTTAAAGATACCGCCTTCCACAATGAAGTCTGTTCGTGGCCGGGGGTCGCGATGGAAATCCGCAACGGGGTACCCAAGTACAACTTCGATCGAATGTTACCATAGCAACAGCCTGCTGAGACGGACGTGGAGGCGACACCATAGGAATTCCCTGTGCCGCTCATCCCCTCATCCGCCACTTAAAACACTTAGGTATGCAGTTTTAATGCGGTGACCAAGGTCATTTCAAGTGGTGCCGCTCCTTTTCCTTTACTTTCTGAGTTCCAGATTTCTCGCTCTACATCGCACCCCCACACAACTCCTCTCACCTCCCCCATCCCTAATGTTTTATTTACCTCTTCAAGCCTGATCATAACCCTGATGGGGGAGAAGAGCAAGTCTCCAGATCAATTATAAGCTCCTCAGGCCAAGCGGGCCCGCGCCACCAAAGCAAGTCCGGTGGTGGACCTCACTGAGGATGATCCACCACTGCCATCGAGTACAGGGGTGCTGATACAGGAAGAAATACTCATTGTCCCCTCAGATTTTATCAATATTCAACTTCCACCTCCATGCACCATTCCACCTCCACCTACCACTTCATCTGCTCCATCCAATTCATCCGCTACCGTGTCTGACCCAATCATCCGAGAACTACTTGGTGGGGACCACGGGGCCGAAGTTGACTCCAGTACTGCAGCATTAGTACCACCGGTCGACCTCGTTGGAAAACCCCAAGTTTCTTTGTCTGATATAATCACGCAAATGGCACAAATTGTTGCCGACTCAGCTGGGGATCAGCCTGAGCCCACTATACCTCCACAGGTTGGCAATACAGATTGACAAGAACGACCAGACTTGAATATGGCCGACTCAACGCACCAACAGACCCCGCCGCCATCCCCTCCAGAGAATTCTAATCAATCAGTTGCCAGTGGGAAACCCTTGCAGGAAAGGAGGCCGAACCAAGGTTCTTCGGGGATCGTCAATTTAGAAACATGGGGTACAACTCAGATGTACTTATTTATCCAGAGGGCAGCCCAGCAAGCTGAAAGGCTTCATTCTGACCTACAGCAAAGGTGCAACGAGCAACAACATCAAATTGCAGCGCTTACTGAACAACGCGACCAGCTCACAACCGCACAGGGGCAGCTGCAAGGGCAGATAGAACAAGTTGCTGTGGTGTTTTCAGAGTTATGGCTAGCCGTAGAGGCTCACTATACTCAGCTGCCTGCAAATGTGCTAGAGACAAGTATCGTAGAACAGGCCCTCCACCTCCGGATCGCACTCAATGGCCTCCACAAGGAAAATGTGGAGCTTCACGTAGCGTTAGCAGCCCGGCCAGCGCTGCCCGATCCAGAGGCAGTTTATATAGCATAAATTGCCGCAAAGCAGGGCTACATCAACCAAATGCAGGAAACTCTCAACTCTGCAGCGCGTGACGCCTACGACCTCTTGAAGGGTCTTCAGGAGTGCTAAATGGATCTAACAGTCAAAACACAACCAATTTTAGCGTAGCTGCAACAAATTTCGAGGGAAATCCAAGAGGCCACAGACCCCGCGCAATTGGACCAGCTATACGCCCAGGCGGACGCTCTAGAAGTTCAGATCCAGCAGACAGAGTCCAGCTCAGCAGTGGCCAAACAAGTAATCCGTGAGCTCCACCCGCCCCTCCAACGCAGCGCCAGGACAATGCAGCAGCTAGACGCCGAGGCCGAAACTCAAATCAACACAGTGTTCGGAGCTGTACCGACACAGGTAGAGGAGGCAACTATCACCAAGATTGCCGCAGAGACTGATTCATTATTGCAAGGGTGGCAACAAGTTATGTCGACCTTCCATGAGCTCAAGGCTACAGTGTTCAGCAAAGTCTCGAAGTTGGGGCCCTTGTTTGGATAACAGGCTGAAGGCACACAGCAGGAACAGGGCATGGGGTCCAGCGGGGCGATGGAAATAGAAACAATGATTTGTGATTGACTTGGGGATGAGTCAAAGAACTGTGGTCGTGGCCCCTATTGGGGCCCTTGTTTTGAACATTGAATAAAGGACAGATTTTGGGTTGCGGAACGACACATGGCAGTCGCAACCAAGTCGCAACTACAGTAAGTCGCAGAGCTACCAAGGTGGCGAAGAAGCAAGAGATAGCTGAAGAAAGCAGAAGCATAAGCGCAGATGGAGAAAAGATACAGTGGAAGACAAAAAGCAGAACTCATGGTGAACAATAGAGAAGCCAGAAGCCGCTGAAGAAGAATACAAGAGGAACTAGCAGTTGCGACAGCGGGTGAATAAATAGCAGTCACCCGACCGAAAGAAGGAATGAATGTGACAAAAGAGACGAATGCAGAGCAGCTGAAGCGGATTGAGAAGATGCTACAGAGGGAATCCATTCCGAGCATGATATCTCTGTAGTTCCTAGGATTCTCTTATTTATCTTTCTGTCCTATAAGATGTCTGTGACAGAATTGTAAAGATCTTGCTGTGGAAGCGATGTAACTATGGATTTGGTTGAAGATTATTAATATACCTGCAGTTTACTGTCTAATCTTATGAGTTACATGCATGCATGACGTCTGTGATGCTTTAAAATTTTATTTTCTTAATACCTAGTCGATATTATGAATGTTCTTGCGTATATATGATGTTGATGCAATCAATTCTATGTTAATCATGGGTTGCGGATCCCTCCATCACCATTGATCTCTTCCCCTCTTGCATGCGGTCGTGGCATGCCTCGGGTCAGACTCTCTGCTCTCCGGAGTAGGGTGATAATGCAGGCATGGTTCTAGAATACAACGGATACCCTTGTTGGCTCCAACCTCTGAACCTGGGTCTTGCCTGCGAGACCTATTTCTTCACCAACACTATTTGATTGCTTGCACTAAATGCATTGATTTCAGTGTAGATGGTGATTTCTAATCCTATTTGATCATTTCCACTAGATGCATTGATTTCAGTGTAGATGTTGGTTTTTAATCCTATTTGCCTACTTGCACTAGATGCATTGACTTGAGCGTAGATGTTGATTTGTAATCCTATTTGATTACTTGCATTAGACGCATTGATTTCAGTGTAGATGTTGTTTTCTAATCTTATTTGATTTCTTGCACTAGATGCATTGAAATCAATGCATATGTTGATTTATGATTTGATGTCATTGGATGTATGGTGGTACATTAATTTTAAAGTCATTGGATTAGTAGTGTGCATTGATTTCAGTGCAAGCACAAAAAATTATTGACAAGTACATTGATTTTTGTGTTATAGTAATTAAACATATTAATATTGGAGAGTATGAGAGAGAAGGTATGATGTTTAATACAAAAAATTGAGCTAAATATTTAAATGGTTTATGATTCCAACTGTCATTTTCATATAATCGATATGAAAAGGTGACAAAACTAACAAGGGTGACAATAAGAATAGTATAAGAAAATAGTTTGAGATTGATCACAATGAAGACTATTTGTAATTGACTACATTCTTATTATTCACATTTTCTATCATTCAATGTTATTGCATTGTCACTTTGCATTCAGTTTTTTTTCATCATTTTTTACCATTAATGTTATTTTACAATATTTATCATCTCAACAAACTAAGATAACTAAGCAAATTTAAAATTAAAATAACTCGATAAATCTCAGACATACTTAGCATATTTAAAATGGTTATATTAATATTAGATGTATTTGCATATAAATGATAAAATTAATCATATGTTCCTCATATTATCGATAGATTTTCCTTGGTTGCACACGACTGAAACCAACCTAGATCCATCTTAACTCTGGATCTATCAACCGTTGAGAGAGATCAAATCTCTCAAGGTGCAAACCTTTCCTAAAGTTTTACACTCAAAAAAGAGATTTTCACCTCGAGAGATTTGATCCCTCTCGACGCTTGATAGATCTGGAGTTAAGATGGATCTAGACTGATACTCCTACAAATATTGTAACGGCTTCATTATATCAATGTACGAGAGAGCCACTATTGATATTACTACCATTGTTGTTGATACTCAAGCATATATAGATTTCTATTCTAATGAGGGTTTAACTTTGGTTTATTACGCCGTAAGGTGTTATTATTTGAAAAAAACTTTCCTACCTACCCATGTGTACTATTGATGACCGTCAGATGTCTTGTTAGACAATTGAAGAAAGCTGAGCCATAGATATAAAACAGTTAAAAAAATAAAACATAACCAAAAACCTTAATATAGTATTTCTTTCTTAAAAAGTGTTCTCCATATTCATACATATTTCCATTATGTCATAACCATTTAGCTCTTATTTCATAACCATTTGACCTAAAACCCTACATCAAGTAATCATTTTCATAAATATATGGGTTAGGATCCTTGTTTTTCAAAGTTATTTATTTTATGTATTTTAAGTGAATTTATGATTAGAAACTAGAAAATTAACATAGTTTCATATATCTATATATGTGTTATGAGTTTTTGTGACATGTGTAGGTCAAAAGGAGACTTCTAGAAGACCCTTATGTGGCACTCTAAAGCCAAATTCGAATTTGGTTGGAGAAGATTATGGGATCAAGAGGATATGTGTCTCACTTCCTTATTGTATTGAAACTCTAAGAGGATATGTGTCTCATTCCTCAAGTTGTGTTAAAACTCTAGAAAGACATGTGTCTTATCATTTCCTATTTTGATTGTAACTCTAGAGATGGAGGGAGAGATTCATGGACTTCCATTAATGAGATGTCTCCTCATATTTTGTATAAATAGGAGAAACTTTCTCCTATCATAGGTAATGAGAAGGTAATGAGGAAGTAATGAAAAAGTAGTAGAGAAGTCTTTTGTAACAAAGTTCAAGATGGAATGGGATGTAGATTTGTGAGTTCTTTTTAATAGAGAAATTCAGTTCTTTGATGCTGTTTTGATTACAATTTCAAGGAGCTAAGGACTACACCAAATTGGTAGCAGAGGGCCCCTGCTATCCAAGGAGGCTTTTACATGTTTTCTAGATAAGTTGCTTTCAATTCTGTTATGTCATATTTCCTTACTTAGATTGCTTTCTGAAATCATAGTTTTTAGCATAATTTTTCATGGCAGCCCGGGCATTTGCATATCTTTTGACTAATGACATGGAATCAATATTGTTCTACTGTTAATTTATTTTTTCTTAGTTTTTGTTTAATTCCGGTATTGTTTTGTTTATTTCAGTCTTGCACATTTACTTCAGTAGTTAGATTTAGATATATTAAATTGCTCATGTCATTTTCAGTTACCTCCGAAAGCCACAGCTGGACTGATGGTGAGGGATTGTATTATGAAATGTGTAGTTTGATATTAGTTTCCTTTCCGCAAATTTAGATATATTAAACTGCTCATAACATCTTCAGTTGCCTCCGAAAGCCACAGCTGGACTGATGGTGAGGGATTGTATTATGAAATGTGTAGTTTGATATTAGTTTCCTTTCTGCAAGTTAGATATATTAAATTTCTCATAACATCTTCAGTTGCCTCCGAAAGCCACAGCTGGACTAATGGTGAGGGATTGAATTATGGATGTGTAGTTTGATATTAGTTTCCTTTTTGCAAGTTAGAAATATTAAATTGTGCATGACATCTTCAGTTACCTCCGAAAGCCACAGCTGGACTGATGGTGAGGGATTGAATTATGAATGTGTGGTTTGATATTAGTTTACTTTCTGCAAGTTAGATATCAGTTACCCAAGTTGTTTATGGTTACTTCCGAAAATCATAGCTGGACTAATGATGAGGGATCAGAAGACAAGTTTATGTAATTTGATTTAGATTTACTTTATTGCAACTTTTGGATTTCTTTCAGCATAGTTTCTTTTGTGTTTAGACAGCAGCAATAATAGTTTGGTTTCATGCTCACTAGTTCACTGTTTTGATTTATTAGATTAGCAGCACCTTTTTCATTTCAGCAGCACATTTTCATTTCCTTTCAAGTTTTGTCATTGTATGTTTCAAATTCTTTTTTCAGTTTCAAGTTGGTAAATCATTATAAAGGACATCATTGCCTTGAATATCCATAACCATACTTGTCTTTTAGAATTTCATAAAAATCAAAAAACGACAAAAAGTAAGAGATAGGTTATCTTGCACATATAGTGCGCCACACTTCGTCAGCTTACGAATCCCTGGTTGATAATTTATGTTAGCAATTTAGGACACACTAAATTGACCAAACATTTTGGCGTCGTTGCCGGGGAAGTGTAACTAGGTAGCCTTATTTCTTACATCTAAAAAAATTAATAATTCTTGAGTATGCTCTCCTCTTGCACTTTGTGTGATCTGGAGGATCAGAAAAAGGATTGTTATGTAAAAAAAAATTAATAATTCTTGAGTATGCTCTCCTCTTGCACTTTGTGTGATCTGGAGGATCAGAAAAAGAATTGTTATGTGAAAAAGAAAAAAAAAGAGGAGACAAAATAAAACTTCATCATTTCAATTGATTCAACAATTTAAAAAAAAAAAATTGTTTTCATGAAAAACTTTGATTTCAATAAATTGTTTTGTTTAATGAATATATATGTGTATTTTCTTACATCTAAAAAAATTAATAATTCTTGAGTATGCTCTCCTCTTGCACTTTGTGTGATCTGGAGGATCAGAAAAAGGATTGTTATGTAAAAAAAAAAAATTAATAATTCTTGAGTATGCTCTCCTCCTGCACTTTGTGTGATCTGGAGGATCAGAAAAAGAATTGTTATGTGAAAAAAAAAAGGAGACAAAATAAAACTTCATCATTTCAATTGATTCAACAATTTAAAAAATTTGATTTCAATAAATTGTTTTGTTTAATGAATATATATGTGTATTTTTAAAAAAAATTTGAAAATATAACATACATAATTTTATTAACAAATCAATTAAAAAAAAAAAAATTAAAAAAAAAAAAAATTAAAAAAATTAAAAAAAATTAAATAAAATGTTTTGTTACTAAGATATATATGTATATTTTTATTTTTGAAAATATATATATAATTTTAATAACAAATCATTTATAAAAAAAAAAAAAAAAAATCAATAAATTGTTTTTGTTTAGTAAATTACATATGTATATTGTTAATTTTCCAAAATTTAACATGTGTAATTTTATTAACAAAACAATTAAAAAAAAAAAAAAAAAAAAATCATTTTGTTTAGTAAAATATACATGTGTATTTTTAATTTTAAAAAAAAATATAACATGTGATTTTATTAACCAAACAAATAAAAAAAAAACAAAATCATTTTGCTTAGTAAAATATATATGTGTATTTTTAATCTTTAAAAATATAACATATAGTTTTATTAACAAAAACAAATTAAATTTTTTTTTTTTTGAAAAACACAAAAACAAAACAAAACATTTATTTTCATTATACCTGTATTTCTGGTGAAATTAGAAGCGCAGTCCTTTTCCTCAGCATATAACAGAAAGAGAAGGAGGGATCGTTGCACGAAAATGGCAGAGAACAAGAGTAAATATGATCGGCAGCTAAGGATATGAGGTGAACAGGGACAAGTTGCTCTGGAGAGAGCGAGCATTTGCTTGTGGCCCCATCGACTCGGAAGCGTTAAAAAAAATCTTGGACACTAAAAGCATGGGTCAATCGAAGGAAAAGTGTGTATGAGCATTTCTACAAGAGCTCAATGACGCTGTTGGAGCTAAGTTTGTAGAGGAATCACCTGAGGCTTTGCTTGAGACCAATCCTACTTTCTTCGCTCAATTTTCTCTGATTATAGCCACCCAGCTTGCAGAGAATGTGGTTTTGAAGCTCGATAGAATTTGCAGACAGCAGAATGTGATACTTGTAATTGCACGCTCATATGGACTCACTGGGTTAGTCCGAATTAGTTTGAAGGAGCATGATGTGGCTGAGTCCAAGCCAGAGCACTCTCGTGAGGATCTCAAGTTTCATAAGCCATGACCAGCGATGCAATCATTAATCTGTAAACAAAAACATAAAATTTCAAATGATATTTGCAAGCCGAATTCTATTGGAAAGATCTATTTTTTTGAAGAATTCGGATTGAAATATTTGTGCAAGTGACCAAAATTACAGCAATTAACTCAGGCACGTGGAGCTCTAGCAGAATTAATTTTGTTACAGCATATTCAGAAAACGCAATTTTATTAACACGTCATTTTTAAACACGTTTTCTGATCAAACTAGGATGAATTTTGAAAATCCACGACATGGGTTTTTTTCCTAACGTGGTCAATTAGATAACCCAGAAATCGTTTTACAAAATTCGTGGCGGTTTGGGAGATTTTCTCGGTTCTCTGAAGGCCATTTTTGCCTGCCGCGTGAGGAAAAACGGTTTGTTGTTTGCACGGTGGAGAGTTTGAATGGCACTTTGCTTGGTTTAACCCATAATTCGGTTTCCTGATTTCCAGGAAGTAGAATTAGAATACAAAACGAATTCCATTAATTTTATTCAATCCACTCATACGTAGCAATCAGATAAGTGAAATCAAGAGCCGTAACATACTAATTCCATGAGAAAAGCTTCTGATACGTTGTTATATTATGGGTCTCAATCCTTAAAATAATTCTCTTGTTAATATTTGAATGGTCTTGCGCTACTTCAAGTATCTTTGCACAGGAACGGGTGACTCATCCTCTGTCAAACGGGTTTGGTGCTTCAAAATTTCATTGAACTAACATCAGATGGCACTTAGGAAACCCATACCGGTTTACAGGCTTCATTTGCAAGCAAAACACCCAAGAATCTCGATCTATTTAGGATATGATGTTGCCTTAGGAAGTGGTCTGCAAAGAAATAACATCAACTCTGTAAAAATCCTCAGACTAACCCAATTGCAGAAGATTCTTGCACCAAACATTTTGGATTTAAAAAAAATAAAAAAAATAATAAAAAATAAAAAATAAAATAAAAAAAAAATTGAATCAATGAAATGAATAAGTTAATTTGTTTGTTTTTCTGAAGATATTGATTAAATTTGAGCTGATAATGGATGATGAATGATAACTTTTTGTTGAGATTTTAGCTACGAAGCCGTCGACATTTAACGAAATTTGAAGTCCGATCCATGAAATTTGTTCTTGATTAAAACGAGGTGGTGAACTCCGTTGTTCTCGATTCGCGAGTACAAGAGTCAGTCCCATGGTGATGGCAATTCGCGGTGAAAAACCTCATTGTTCAAATCGACTATGCTTTCTCATACAAAATCGAATTTTGATGATTTAAGTATGCGTTGGAAAGGTCTATGAAGATCTATACGGTAGAGAAATCCATCATTAGAGTTTTGAAATGGCAAATAATGAAATAAATTGCTGAAAAGAAACTACATTGAAACTTAAGGCACTAATTCCAAAACGGGTATAAATTCTTTTGATTTTCCTTTGAGAACTTATTTTCATTAATACAAATTCTTAGTTTTGTGTGTAAATATCATAACTAGAGATTGATGCCTACCTTTGATAATGCCCATTCCATTAAGAAGAAGTAGTTTTTTTTTGCGGTTCGGAAGGAAGGACAAATGACTGAGAGAATGGTGTCTCTCTGAGAGACCAATTTGTTTTCATAAGGGGATGATCATGACAAAAGAAGGAGGAAATATCTTGATGCGAAATCAGATCGAAACATTTGAAAAACTTTCGAGATACCATTGTCTCCACATCACATCCATACCTCATAATAAACCATTCACCTCATTTCACTTCATATTTTCCATTTACATTCACATCACTTTCCATTTCTTTTTGTCCATTCATAACCACAAATAAAAGCAAGAGGCTCATTCACATGCTTATTTTCCATTTCTACTCTCCATTGCCATCTTCCATTTTCATTTTCCATTTCTTGTCATTTTCATTCCGCAAATAAGCCCTGCTTCAATGCAAACTATTGAGTCCATAGTCCTTTGAGTCTAAGTTCTTTGTAAAAACACCTTGAGGCTTGCATGCCTTAATGGAAAGTTCTCATGCTGACAAACAATGGGAATACACTAATGTCCCTTGTTCGTCAGGTCTTCTAGGTGACTTGATATCAGCAAAATCATTCGTACCTAGCAAGATGTGTTTGGGCATCTTGACTCTCATTGTCATCAATGGTGAGAGTTCTCGTGTTGACTAGTGGCATCCATTAATGGCCACTAAGCCAACAATTTCTTACTATGTTCGACATCAGAACAATTTTTCACATAGTAGGAATTATGACAATGAGTTTTGAAGACATGAAGACTATTATTTTCAGCATTTTGGAGCAGATTCAACAAGTTTTAGTAGGAGCAATAAAAAGTCATCTCATCTCTTTATCCATGACTCCTCTTGTTCAGCCACTTGAAGAAGAATATGATCAGAATTTTGCAACCACCACACATACACAACTCATCCACATTTAAGGTAAGTGAAGGTATGTTGTTTTCTAATTTTTAGTCATGTAATTCATTAGAATGCTAAAATTGTAACTTTGGAAAAATTCCTCACTCCCTTTTCCACATTGTCATATCTTTAGTTGGGGGGGGGGGGGAAGGACATCATTTCATATCCACATGTCATACACTATCACACATTTTCATTCCATTTCCACCCACATATACTTCCCAACCAACTATTGTTGCAACATGATCCAAAAGATTATATGCCTTGCAAATGATCAATTCATTGATGAAGAAATTGATTCTAAATGTTTTCATGAACTTTGATGCAACAAATAAAATAAAGCATTGTTACACAAGAACCAATGCTTCAAAAAAAAAAAAAAAAAAAAAGGAGGAAAAAAAATGGTTGTCACACAAGAACCAACCAATGAAAAGAAGAAGAAGAAGAAGAAGAAGAAGTTGCAATCAAATGTATTATACTTTTCCAAAAAGGAAAAATCAAGAAGCAAAGTTTGGAATGAATCTATATGAGTCAAAACTCATGAAAGATCAACTCATGGACAAATGAATCATTGCAATGGTTGCATGAGGACATGCAACAACTTCAGTTGGGGGGTATGTTGAGTCTCAAAAATGTTCTCCCTATTCATACATATTTCCATTATGTCATAACCATTTAGCTCTTATTTCATAGCCATTTGACCTAAAACCTTACATCAAGTAACCATTTTCATAAATATATGGGTTAGGATCCTTGTTTTCCAAAGTTATTTATTTTATGTATTTTAAGTGAATTTATGATTAGAAACTAGAAATTAACATAGTTTCATATATCTATATATGTGTTATGAGTTTTGTGACATGTGTAGGTCAAAAGGAGACTTCTAGAAGACCCTTATGTGGCACTCTAAAGCCAAATTCGAATTTGGTTGGAGAAGATTATGTGATCAAGAGGATATGTGTCTCACTTCCTTGTTGTATTGAAACTCTAAGAGGATATGTGTCTCATTCCTCAAGTTGTGTTGAAACTCTAGAAAGACATGTGTCTTATCATTTCCTATTTTGATTGTAACTCTAGAGATGGAGGGAGAGATTCATGGACTTCCATTAATGAGATGTCTCCTCATATTTTGTATAAATAGGAGAAACTTTCTCCTATCATAGGTAATGAGAAGGTAATGAGGAAGTAATGAAAAAGTAGTAGAGAAGTCTTTTGTAACAAAGTTCAAGATGGAATGGGATGTAGATTTGTGAGTTCTTTTTAATAGAGAAATTCAGTTCTTGATGGTGTTTTGATTACAATTTCAAGGAGCTAAGGACTACACCAAATTGGTAGCAGAGGGCCCCTGCTATCCAAGGAGGCTTTTACATGTTTTCTAGATAAGTTGCTTTCAATTCTGTTTTGTCATATTTCCTTACTTAGATTGCTTTCTGAAATCATAGTTTTTAGCATAATTTTTCATGGCAGCCCGGGCATTTGCATATCTTTTCACTAATGACATGGAATCAATATTGTTCTGCTGTTAATTTATTTTTTCTTAGTTTTTGTTTAATTCCGGTATTGCTTTGTTTATTTCGCCTTGTATATTTACTGTGAGGTTAGATTTAGATATATTAAATTGCTCATGTCATTTTCGCTACTCGAAAGCTGCTGTACCGGATCGATGGTGAGGGATTGTAGCGAAGTCGTGTAGTTTGATATTAGTTTTCTCGCAAATTTAGATATATTAAACCATAACATCTTCAAATTGCCTCCGAAAGCCACACCGTATCTGATGGTGAGGATTGTATTATGAAATGTAGTTTGGATATTAGTTTCTTCGCAAGTTGCTGATATATTAAATGTCATAACATCTTCGCTGTTTCCAAACTTTACAATGACTGATGGTGAGGGATTGCATTATGAAATGTGTAGTTTAGTATTAGTTTCTTTTCTGCAAATTTAGATATATTAAGCTGCTCATAGCATCTTCAGTTGCCTCCGAAAGCCACAGCTGGACTGATGGTGAGGGATTGAATCATGAATGTATGGTTTGATATTAGTTTTCTTTCTGCAAGTTAGATATCCTCAAGACCATGATTCGCTGGTTACTCGAAAATCATAACCGGACTAATGATGAGATCAAGACAAGTCGATGTAAATTGATTTAGATTTACTTTATTGCAACTTTTGATTTCTTTCAGCATAATTTATTTTGTGTTTAGACAGCAGCAAGAATAGTTTGGTTTCATGCTCACTAGTTCACTGTTTTGATTCATTAGACTAGCAGCATCTTTTCATTTCAGCAGCACATTTTCATTTCCTTTCAAGTTTTGTCATTGCAATTTTCAAATTCCTTTTTAAGCTTCAAGTTGGTAAATCATTATAAAGGACATCATTGCCTTGAATATCCATAATCATACTTGTCTTTTAGAATTTCATAAAAATCCAAAATCTAATAAAAAAGTAAGATAGTTATCTTGCACACATATAGTGCGCCACACTTCGTCGCTTACGAATCCCTGGTTGATACTTATGTTAGCAATTTAGACACACTAAATTGACCAAACAATATGCAATTTCCAAAATTAATCGCCCATGTCATCTTCCCTGGGTAATAGCCGCATTTGCTGCAGAGAAGGGGCAGCTGGAAGAATGAGGAGGGAGAGCTGGACCCACAGCTGGAACGAGCAGTAAGATTGGTAGTTATTAGTTTGTTCTGGTAGTTTTCAGATTTTGTTTTAAATGTCTTTCTTTTATTCATTCTTTATCTATCTCATCTGCTGCTGTCTGTTTCAGTGAAGAACTGAAGAAACTTGCTGCCTCTGAGTGCTGCTCACTGCTGAGGACTTCCACTGACTGAAGTGCCATATCTCTTCTGCGTCTGTTCCAGTGAAGAACCGAAGAAATTTGCTGTATCTAAATGCTGCTGACTGCTGAGGACTTCCATTGACTGAAGTGCCATATCTCTTCTACTGCGTCTGTTCCAGTGAAGTACTGAGGAAATTTGTTGCCTGTGAGTGCTGCTGACTGCTGTTAGGTATGGCATTCATAACCTATTGATGTAATCTGATCTGTCAATACATAAGTTGTCGGCTGTTCATTCACTTTGAAGACCGTCCTGCTGCTCTCGTTATACTGTTTGTGTCTCTTTTGTAGTTGAAAATTGAAATACGATGCATAAGGCTGCCATTGTAAACTTGATGGTGTATTTTTTATTAAGATCTGTCTCCGTTATTATTTTGGAAGTGCTTAAGCTGTGAAATGTTGACATATTAATCAGTTTCATCTTTTTAGTAAGGTTATGCTAATTCCTTTGTTAATGTATTCTATTACGCTCAAGCCTTTCTGTAATCTTGCTGCCACAACTAAATGGCCTAGAGGATAAGGCTGTTGCCATAACTTTGGGTGTGAAAATCGGAGGTGGGGGTTGTCTCTTCCCCATTTGGGTATGCAAACTTGAGATGGGGATTTTCGTAGGGCGTGCATCCCCTTGCAACACTGATTATGTAATCCCCTTGCTACAAAGATTTTGAAGTTCTGAATATGCAAGAGAAAGTCAGAAACATTTTAACTTGACTTGCTCCAAACCCCTTTTTTAAGTGTGCTGGGGATTGCACAGATGATTTCCTCGGTTCGGTGCTGTTCGTTTAGGTGTTATCTTAAAATCTGCTTTGAAAAGATCAATAGGTTACTTCCATGTATGTGACTTCATTAGCCTTCAAAGCTTCAGAGCTACTGTTTCGCCGAATTTCTGAGACTTTCTTCTCAGGTTGTTCACTGTCTGCTTTAATCTCGGGTGAAATCGAGTTGTGGAAGTTGAGAGTATTCTGACGGGCCACGATCTTTGTTTTGGTTCGAGGGTGTATTGTTTCACTGAATTTCTAAGACTTTCTTCTCAGGTTTTTCAATGTCTGCTTTAATCTCAGGTGAAATCGAGTTGTGGAAGCTGAGAGTAGTCTAATGGGCCGCGGTCTTTGTTTTGGTTTAAGGGTGTATGTCTATTCAATTGTTTAGCTACTTGCACAAAAAAGGTATTTTTTATCTGAATCAAATTTATGTAGTTTGAATTCCTATTATGCCTATTATGGTTTTGAATACATGGTTAGAGGCGTGGGAGATTACCTTCTCAGGTCCTTTAATAGAGGAATGGGAGCAGTACAAACTTCAATTGAATCTTGTAGGTATTATTTTGTCGGGGTAGGAGGATAACTTGACATGGGTTGGAAATATATTTAAAGGAAAAACCTCAGTCAAAGACATTTATTCTCACATTTCCCTAGATCGGGGCTCTGCACAAAAAGAAAACCAATTTATGGTTTCAAAATACATGGAAATGGGAGATCCCACTTAAACTGAAGTGATTTATATGGTTGGTTGTCCATCATATGATCTTAATGTAGGAAAATTTACTAAGAAGAGGCTTTCAGGGTCGAAGGAGATGCGGACTATGTAGGAATAAGTCAAAAGACACATGGCATCTCTTTCTCACCTGCCCATTTGTGGCTTCAATTTCGATCGAGGTTTTTTAGATGTTAAAGATCAATGCCACTTGTGATAGGTCTTTGATCAAATATTGTCTCTCAATTTGGTTTAAGTATTTTAAGGAGTTCAAAGGACTGCCTTTCTACATCATCTGGGGTATATGGAGGTCAAGGAATGCATTAGAATGCTTAATATGTTTGTTAATGCTTTTCTGTTTGTCTAGGTCCCTTCAGGGTCGAAGGAGATGCGAACTATGTAGGAATAAGTCAAAAGACACATGGCATCTCTTTCTCTCCTGCCCATTTGTGGCTTTAGTTTCGATCGAGGTTTTTTAGATGTTAAAGATCAATGCCACTTGTGACAGGTCTTTGATCGAATATTGTCTCTCAATTTGGTTTAAGTATTTTAAGGAGTTCAAAGGACTGCCTTTCTACATCATCTGGGGTATATGGAGGTCAAGGAATGCATTATAATGCTTAATATGTTTGTTAATGCTTTTATGTTTTTCTACGTCCCAATCCACGTTGTCCCCTACTGCTATTGTTGTTGGCTGTTAATAAAATACAACCAAGACTGTGAAATGGTATTTTGTAGGTTAGAAAGTGTGATATTGTATCCGATGGGAGTTGAAAAACAAAACATCACTGTCAGGTTTTTTTAAATGAAATGGTTACTCTTCAACAACGATCAGTAAAGACAACCCACAGGTCCTCAAATTTCTAGCCAGGTGTGTAAACCATGATGGAAAAAATATCTCTAATGATTAATCAATCTTTTCTCATTACAACATGCTGCCATGTTATCACCTGAGGAGTTTGTCCCATTTCTTGTCCTCCAGCTTATACCACTGAGGTGCCAGGGGATTGTCAGGAGGCACTTGGGTAGGTATTTGTTGCTTTCAGGGTCCAAGGAGATGCAAACTATTTAGGAATAAGTCAAAAGACACATGACATCTCTTTCTCACCTGCCCATTTGTGGCTTTAGTTTTGATCAAAGTTTTTTAGATGTTAAAGATCAATGCCACTTGTGACAGGTCTTTGATCGAATATTGTCTCTCAATTTGGTTTAAGTATTTTAAGGAGTTCAAAGGACTGCCTTTATACATCATCTGGGGTATATGGAGGTCAAGGAATGCATTATAATGCTTAATATGTTTGTTAATGCTTTTCTGTTTGTTTAGGTCCCTTCAGGGTCGAAGGAGATGCGAACTATGTAGGAATAAGTCAAAAGACACATGGCATCTCTTTCTCACCTGCCCATTTGTGGCTTCAGTTTCGATTGAGGTTTTTTAGATGTTAAATATCAATGCCACTTGTGACAGGTCTTTGATCGAATGTTTTCTCTATTATTCAATGCCACTTGTGATTGGTGCACACTTATACTACACTCACTATTATTGTTTCCCACCACAACAACCTGACCGTAGAAAATATATTCTGGTGTAATTATGGAAAAATCTTCTTTTGGAAAGCCAGGTTCTGTGATAATTTCAAGTGGATTATTACCACTAACAAACTGGGTCGTTCCATTGGTGGAAGCCTTGTTTTGTTGCACACTATTATCATACAAAGCCAATAGCTCATTTATATGCTGCTGAGTTTTAGTAGGCATAATAAAACTGCCAGTATTAAGAGGATGAACGGTTTGGTTCCATAGAGATGCTAACTGTCCTCCACTTTTTGATTCCAAAACACCTTTCTCTTGCAAATGAGGATGATCAAGCTGTCCCATAGATGTGTAGAATGTGGAAGCATTAGTTTCACATTCTAGCCTTTGAAATTCCATCCCTTTCAAATCTATTCTGTAAGGACAATTAGACTGATGAGCATTCCTTGAGTTCAGGTCCAAAAATCCATTTTTGCGCTCACGATGCTGGCACTGCTCATATGGGCATGTATAAATCTTCTGGTCTTGCATCAATAGCTCTTCAGGTAGCTTCCTTTTTCTGGTCATACTGGCATCTTCTCCATTTCCAATAGAACAAAGGGTATCCTTTGCATCAGCCATGTTGAAGAAATCAAAGTCTTGTGCCTCATCTCCTTGTCCTTCATTTTTTGGACATGCTGAATCAGGGACATCATCAACACCTTCCACATCATACTCACTGCTGCTGCTGGATGTTAAAGTTAATCCATTTTCAAATCCTTCGGCACTTGTGAGAAGGCAAGTATTCGGATTTTGTTGCCGAGCCAATGCCTCCTCCTGGTTGACAACTAAAAGCCATGTTGCACTCTCCTTTGCTGTCATCTTATCCTGCAAACATTTAGACTGCCTCACAAGTTTGTGAATTTTTGCAATATCGGGAGACATAAATGGTATTTTTTAGGTTAGAAAGTGTGATATTGTATCCGGTGGGAGTTGAAAAACAAAACATCACTGTCAGGTTTTTTTAAATGAAATGGTTACTCTTCAACAACAATCAGAAAAGATAGCCCACAGGTCCTCAGATTTCTAACCATGTGTGTAAACCATGATGGAAAAAATATGTCTAATGATTAATCAATCTTTTCTCATGACATCATGCTGCCATGTTATCACCTGAGGAGTTTGTCCCATTACTTGTCCTCCAGCTTATACCACTGAGGTGCCAGGGGACTTTCAGGAGGCACTTGGGTACGTATTTGTTTCTTCCTTCAATTTTTCATAACACTTTGCCTACTTGGTGTTTAACCCAGCCTTTAGAAAACATAGCCTAATTGTAGGATGGAATGTTTACCAATCCATCACTTTGCATTGCAGCTGCATCCGAATGCCATGCTTCAGCAAATGCCTCATCAGCCTTTGTACCCATCCATAAAGTGTGATATTGTATCCGGTGGGAGTTGAAAAACAAAACATCATTGTCTGGTTTTTTTAAATGAAATGGTTACTCTTCAACAACAATTAGGAAATATAGCCCACAGGTCCTCAGATTTCTAACCAGGTGTATATCTAATCATTAATCAATCTTTTCTCATGAAATCATGCTACCATGTTATCACCTGAGGAGTTTGTCCCATTTCTTGTCCTCCAGCTTATACCACTGAGGTGCCAGGGGACTGTCAGGAGGCATTTGGGTAGGTATTTGTTTCTTCCTTCAGTTTTTCATAACACTTTGCCTACTTGGTGTTTAACCTAGCCTTTAGAAAACAGAGCCTAATTGTAGGATGGAAAGTTTACCAATCCATCGTTGTGCATTGCAGCTGCATTCGAATGCCATGCTTCTGCAAATGCCTCATCAGCCTCTGTACCCATCCATATTCTCACCTACCCATTTGTGGCTTCAGTTTCGATCGAGGTTTTTTAAATGTTAAAGATCAATGCCACTTGTGACAGGTCTTTGATCGAATATTGTCTCTCAATTTGGTTTAAGCATTTTAAGGAGTTCAAAGGACTGCCTTTCTACATCATCTGGGGTATATGGAGGTCAAGGAATGCATTAGAATGCTTAATATGTTTGCTAATACTTTTCTGTTTTTCTACGTCCCAATCCACGTTGTCCCCTACTGCTATTGTTGTTGGTATTTTTTATCTGAATCAAATTTATGTAGTTTGAAATCCTATTATGCCTATTATGGTTTTGAATACATGGTTAGAGGCGTGGGAGATTACCTTCTCAGGTCCTTTAATAGAGGAATGGGAGCAGTACAAACTTCAATTGAATCTTGCAGGTATTAATTTTTCGGGGTAGGAGGATAACTTGACATGGGTCAGAAATATATTTAAAGGAAAAACCTCAGTCAAAGACATTTATTCTCACATTTCCCTAGATCGGGGCTCTGAACAAAAAGAAAACCAATTTATGGTTTCAAAATACATGGAAATGGGAAATCCCACTTAAACTGAAGTGCTTTATATGGTTAGTTGTCCATAATAGGATATCAATGTAGGAAAATTTACTAAGAAGAGGCTTTTAGGGTCGAAGGAGATGCGAACTATGTAGGAATATGTCAAAAGACACATGGCATCTCTTTCTCACCTGGCCATTTGTGGCTTCAGTTTCGATCGAGGTTTTTTAGATGTTAAAGATCAATGCCACTTGTGACAGGTATTTGATCGAATATTGTCTCTATTATTCAATTCCCCTTGTGAATGGTGCACACTTATACTACATTCACTATTATTGTTGCCCACCACAACAACCTGACTGTAGAAAATATCTTCTGGTGTAATTCTGGAAAAATCTTCTTTTGGAAAACCAGGTTCTGTGATAATTTCAAGTGAATTATTACCACTAACAAACTGGGTCGTTCCATTGGTAGAAGCCTTGTTTTGTTGCGCACTATTATCATACAAAGCCAATAGCTCATTTATATGCTGCTGAGTTTTAGCAAGCATAATAAACTTCCAGTATTAAGAGGATGAATGGTTTGGTTCCCCAGAGATGCTAACTGTCCTCCACTTTTTGATTCAGAAACACCTTTCTCTTGCAAATGAGGATGATCAGGCTGTCCCACAGATGTGTAGAATGTGGAAGCATTAGTTTCACATTCTAGTCTCTGAAATTCCATCCCTTGCACATCTGTTTTGTAAGGAAAATTAGACTGATGAGAATTCCTTCAGTTCAGGTCGAAAAATCCATTTTTGCGCTCACGATGCTGGCACTGCTCATATGGGCATGTATAAATCTTCTGGTCTTGCATCAACGGCTCTTCAGGTAGCTTCCTCTTTCTGATCATACTGGCATCTTCTCCATTTCTAATAGACCAAAGGGTATCCTTTGCATCAGCCATGTTGAAGAAATCAAAGTCTTGTGCCTCATCTCCTTGTCCTTCATTTTTTGGACACGCTGAATCAGGGACATCATCAACACCTTCCACATCATACTCACTGCTGCTGCTGGATGTTAAAGTTAATCCATTTCCAAATCCTTCGGCACTTGTGAGAAGGCAAGTATTCAGATTTTGTTTCCGAGCCAATGCCTCCTCCTGGTTGACAACTGAAAGCCATGTTGCACTCTCCTTTGCTGTCATCTTATCCTACAAACATTTAGTCTGCCTCACAATTTTGCGAATTTTTGCAATATCTGGAGACATAAATGTTATTTTTTAGGTTAGAAAGTGTGATATTGTATCCGGTGGGAGTTGAAAAACAAAACATCACTGTCAAGTTTTTTTTAAATGAAATGGTTACTCTTCAAAAACAATCAGCAAAGACAACCCACAGGTCCTCAGATTTCTAACCAGGCGTGTAAACCATGGTGGAAAAAATATATCTAATGATTAATCAATCTTTTCTCATGACATCATGCTGCCATGTTATCACCTGAGGAGTTTGTCCCATTTCTTGTCCTCCAGCTTATACCACTGAGGTGCCAGGGGACTGTCAGGAGGCACTTGGGTACGTATTTGTTTCTTCCTTCGGTTTTGCAATAGAAAGATATATGATGTTAGCTTTTGTCTTTTTCCCAGTCTAAAGAAAATTGAACATAATGTGACAGATCTTGTTTATGATAATTTTTTAAATTTTGAAGAGAGTTAACTAGTAAACGAGTGTGATATCTAATATTTATTTAACCAAGATTATTCTACCCATAGTGAGAGCCATCTATAACACCAATTTTTAATCCTTTTTTCAATCCTCTTTATGATCCATGACCACTCTTGTGGATGGTAACAATTTGACTGAAGGGGAAATCCAAAATAGGTGAATCCATTATAATACAATGTAAAACTAAGTAATTTTTGGATTGAATTGTTTTTTGTTGATTTTAATAAACATATATAGCATTTTAAAAGAAAATCTTCATCACCGATGGTAGGTTCCTATTCCAATATTTCATATTTATGGTATTTACATATTTAAAAAGTATTCTCGAAATCCCAAAGGATTTGGTGTCTAATAATATCCACTACCTTAATAACTCCTCCATCATTTAATAAAGAGTGAATATTATTATAGGTATGATATATTTAAGTTTGTGTCCTTCCTCCCTTACACATAAGTCTAAGTGTGAATTGTTATATGTGTATATTAATTGCTAATTAATTGTTATAGGGCATGGGAATTTGTTACTTTCATATTTTTTATTTATACAAATTTCTTTCATGAATGCTCAAATGTTAGGAAAACCATCTACCACTAAGTTATGCAAAAAATTGCACTACTAAGTTACATGTATTTAAGATGAAAAAAATAGTTGAATTCAAATTATGTCACCAAATCCATTGTTATTTGAATAACTTCTTTTAAATTTTATTTTGAGACTTGACTAAATAATAATTACAGTTTCATATTAATAAATTGCAGAAATATTATTTTTCTATGTTTTGTACAACATTCTTTCTAACACCATCAACATTTTTATGATTTAATATTTTATATTCAACATAGTCATTAGTTTTAACTTAACTAAGATTTACATACAAATTATCCATAATTTTCATATATTAAAATTTAGATTAATTTACAAAAACTAACTTTTCAAGCAATAACTATAGCTTCATCCATGATTTAAAAAAAAAAAACATTAGTTTTATATATAGCCATATTTTTTTTTTTTTTTTTTCAGTCACAGACATCATTATTTTTTAACTTACATCTACCTAATAATGATCCACTTCGGCTCTCTTTAACTTCTCATGTGGTTCTATATGAATCGTAATTATACATCTAACTCAAAACCACATATAAACAATTTTAATTATTCTTTTATCTTTGTTTTTAGAAAATGACAACAAATCTTACTGAGAATGCTATTTCCTCAATGCTATCGGGGAAAAGTAATATTCAACCATTTCTACAAATCGTTGAACTTGAACGTATTAAATCAATGCAAAGTTCAACAGTACGATATCGCACCGCCATCTCTGATGGCACACATATGAAGCGCCTTATGCTTCCAATAACTTTCAATGACCTCGTTGAAGCAAGCTTGCTTCAAAAAGGTTCAATTATACATGTTAAAAATTGGACTACTTCAACTATTGGTCCATCAATGTAAGTTTGTTACAAAATTCTTATTTAAACTTTACATATTTCCTTCATATGACTTTGAACTCTAACAATTTCTCTTATTACTATCATTTACCATGCAGGTCTATAATGCTACTAGACTTCGAAAATTGTGCTACATCTACACCTTTATTTGGTATTCCAAAAAATCTGAGTATCCTGATCACTTCTCAAGAAGAAGATCCGTCGTCATCGAACCAACAACCTTCGTAAAAAAGGCAATGCACCCTTTCTGACATTCCTACTGCCTCCATTACACCAGTCCAAATTCCAATCAAAGCAATAAACCCTTACCATTCAAACTGGTGCATAAAAGGATATGTTCAAAGAAAGACACCTCTTCGACAATTTAAAAATCAATATGGTCCTGGTAAAGTGTTTGGCTTCGACCTCTATGATACAGAAGGTGGCGAAATACACATTACATGTTTCAACAATGTTGCCGATTCTTTCTTTGATAAAATCCAAGTTGGAAATATGTACATTGTCTCAAAAGGAAATATGAAAATGGTTAATAAACAATACAACCACTTAAACAATGAGTGGGAAATTTTGTTAAATGCTACATCTACCATAGATCATGTTGCCAACGAAAAAAGAGCCAACCCAACGGTGCATTTCAATACAAAATCAATCAATGATATCAGAACAACAAACGTGAACTCCATTGTTGATGTTCTTGGTATTGTTACTAGCATTTAAAGAGAGAATCCATACAGGTGAAATAGATTATAGAAAAGAGGAATAACCTGTTTTTGAGTTTTTTCTAATAACCCAACGTTTCGGACTGTCTAAGTGAGTCCATCATCAGAGGTAGACATCAAAATTTGTTTGAAAAGTTGAGGGAATAGGGCAAATGAATGGAGGAATAAATAGTGAATAATGTGGATTTCATGAAGGTCGGCTTATGTTGAGAGATAATTTAGGAAAATTATTTAATTAATTTATTTGATTTACGGATAATTAAAATTAAGTTGTAATATGAAATAGTTTTTTAAATAGTTGACCTACTATCTTCTTTTAATATAAAATAATTTAGTTAATGTATTTAAAATAACAAATATAGTTAAATAATCTATTATTTTGTGTAATAATTTTCGGTGAAAATCACATAAAAGAAATTTTTGTCGACGCATTTCGAACCAGCAAGTGTGGTTATTTTATTTTGTTTAATATTAAATAATATCGTTATTTCTTTAATTTAAAAATTAATAATTTATTTATTAATTTATTAATTTGTTTAATTTATTTATCTAAATAATTTTTAAATTGTTTAACTTATTTATCTAAATAATTTTTAATAGTTGACCTACTATCTTCTTAAAGTTTTTTAAGATAACCTATATAACTAAATAATCTATTATATTATTTGTTTAATTTAATTTGTTTATTATTAAAATATATTGTTAATTCTTTGATTAGAAAATTAATAATTTAATAATTAATTAATTAATTAATATTATTAATTAATTTAATTATTTATAATTATTTATTATTTATTATTATTATTTTTTGGTCATGTTGCATTTCTACCAGATTTTTATTTGTTTTTAATGTGTTGAGAGGTTTTGATGTATTAAGGGTTTCCATGTGTTACTAATAATAAGACCATCATCACGATTTAAGTTGTTCCCTCTTTTCTCAATTTCTATAGCTTCTTTGATTTTCTCTTTAGGTAATGGTCTTCTTTAGAGACAAGCTTGGCATCCTCCATTCGTATGTAATGTGAGGATGAGAGGGCATGCTCTGCTAAGGCGGATTTGTTTGTTTGGTTATGAGATAAGTCAGCAGCATGTTCTTTTAGTCTAATGTTAATGGATCTACCTGTTTCACCAATGTATTCTTTACCACAAGAGCAAGGTATGATATAAACTCCTTTTTGTAGCCTAGGGTTTATAGGGTCTTTAGTAGAGTCTACCATATTTAAAATAGTATTAGGGGGAGTGAAGGCAATCTTAATGTTATGTTTGTTAAGCATTCTAGAGATTTTGTCAGTGGTTCCTTTTATGTAAGGTAAAGAGATTTTAGGGATGTCAAAGGCTCTTTTTAAGTTATTTTTATTAAGTGTTTGGTGAATGGTTTTGTTGATGACATGTTTATTATATCCATTCTGTTGAAAGACATGGCAGAGATGGTTTATCTCATGTTCTAGGTGGTGGGAGTCTAAGATTCTGGATGCCCTTGTTGTTAGGGTTTTGATGATGCCAATTTTCTGGTTTGGGTGGTGATGTGAGTCAGCATGAAGGTATCTATCTGTGTGAGTCTTTTTTCTATAAACCTCGGTGCTGAGTTTTCCATCTTTCTTGGTTAAAAGGATGTCTAGGAAGGGTAATTGGTTGTCCTTTTCAATTTCAATGGTAAATTTGATGTGATTCGAGAGACTATTAATGTGGGCTAAGAAATCATGTAATTTTAATATCCCATGGGTCCATTTTGCAAAGATATCATCTACATATCTTTTCCATTCTTCAGGGGTGAATGGAAAGGATTTGAGGGCCATTTGTTCAAAATGTTCCATGTATATGTTGGCAATAATAGGAGATAGAGGCAAGCCCATAGCAACCCCATGAGTTTGTTCATAAATTATTCCATTGAAGCTGAAGAACGAAGATTTTACACATAACTTTAAGAGGTCTATAGTCTCATTATATGTTATAGTTTTTAAAATGTTGATGGCTTCGTCTATAGGTATCATAGTGGAAAGGGAGACAATGTCAAAACTTACCATGAGATCATCGTTTTGCATGTCAAGGTTTTTGGTCCATTGAACAAAGGATGCAGAGTCTTTGATATGTGATGAGGTGTTTCCGGCAAGGGGGCGAAGTTTTTTGGCCAGATATTAAGCGAGGAGGTAAGTAGGAGAGCCAATGGTGTTGACTATGGGTCTTAGGGGAATGCCTGCTTTATGAATCTTGGGAGCACCATATATTCTAGGGGTGATGGAGCTGGAAGGGGTGATTTTCTTTTTTATGATGTTATCAAGAGAAGAGTCTTTTATCTTTTTGGTTACTTCTTTGAGAATTTTGGTACTAGGATCTTTTTCTAAAATTATGCAGCATCCACTGTTGTTTAGGTGATCTTCCATTTTCTTAATATATTCAACCCTGTCCATTATTACAGTTGCATTGCCTTTATCTGATTTTAAGATTATTATATTTTTATTATTTTTTAGGTTTTTTAGAGCATGCTTTTCTTCTTTGGGTAAGTTACAAGGGGGAGGTTTGGCATTTTTAAGAATTTTAACAGTTTCTTGTCTTATCTCTTCAGCTTCGATGAGGTTAAGATCTCTTATGGCAATTTCAATATTGCTAATTATATTGTCAACAGGAATTCTATTGGGGGTGATGGAAAAGTTTAGACTTTTATGGAGAAGGGACAAAGAAACATGGTCTAGGTTAGCGCTGGACAAGTTTATTACGGTGGGATTATTAAATCCCTTATTGGTCGGGTTGTTGAGAGATGGGTTAGTGTTATCGATGTGTGAGTTACATGGGGGAGGGATGGGGAAGTCTGAGGTTTTGGGTGCACGGTCTGCCTGTTGAGAGGAGAGGACCATGGGTTGAGAGTTGAAGTCTGCGTTATGGGACGGATTGGGGATAAATGGGCAGGAGTGTACAGAGAAGTCAACGTTTCTGGCGGCATCATCGCGACTGTTTGATGCCGCATTTGTTAACGGTGCGTTAACCGTTGGGGTTGCAGTCTGTATGACGTTCTCCTCTAGAAATTCTGCTTGTGAGGGAGGGACCGACCTGTGCAGGACATCAAAACTTGATTTTTCTGGTAAAATGATGTGGATCTCATCGACGGAATTGTAGAAACCGTCTGATGTTGAGTTATCTGCGTGTACATAGATATCCTCTACAATCTCTGTGTTATGGTCTTTAGATAGTTCTGTCTGCCCTGTCATGTGCACACTATCAGAACTTAATGAGTTGACACCATAGATTTCCTCTGCAATCTCTGTGTTATGGTCTTCAGACTGACCTGTCTGCCCTGTCATGTGCACGCCATCGGAGCTTAATGAGTTGACACCATCTTGTACGCCGAGGAGATTCGCAACGTGGTTATTGATTTCACTGTTTTGGTCTGGGAGAGAGAAGGAGGGGACGTCGAGAGTTTTGCTCGTAGAGGAGAGGTCTATCAGTTGAGTGCCAAAGGAGACGGAGGCAGATGTTAAGGGCATATTGGAGATGCAGGTGTAAAAGTCGACTTTAATGACAGAATATGATGTTAAGTTGGGTGCGAGGATATCAGATCTAACATCTGCAGTTTCTGTGTCTGAGGGAGGGACAATCACGTGCGGGTTTAATGCATCAAAGAGGTGATCAGAAGCAATAGCGTGAGGAGAGTTCTGGTTGCTATCAGAGAAGTGGCTGGATGGGGACGGTATAGAGTGAAGCGAGGAATGAGATAAGCGAGCAATTTTCTTGTTCTTTTTTGTTGTGTCTATGGAAAGACATCGATTGACTTTAACAAAAGTGAGGGCATCTAAAGAACACCATAAGTCACAGCGTAGAGATGAGGCCAATAAGAGATGTAAGCTCATCAGTTGCTAAGAGATTTTGATAAGGCGCAGTCTGGTGGTTTTTATTTGAGATTTAATTAAGGATTCACTTAGTTTTTTGAATATTGGCAGGTTGCGTCCATGATTGAGAGGATGTTTACAATAAGCGAAATTAGGAGTAAAGTTACGATCTCTGCAATTTTTTAAAAAGGTTAGGTTTGAGAGGAGTTTAGCCCTAAAAAATCTCAGTTTTTCAAAGAGGGTGTCATTGTCCATTAAATCCCTTCCATGGTAGGATTGAATGTTTTTAAAGAGGGAATCCATACAGGTGAAATAGATTATAGAAGAGAGGAATAACCCGTTTCTCAGTTTTTTCTAACAACCCAATGTTTCAGACTGTCTAAGAGAGTCCATCATCAGGGATAGACGTCAAAAGTTCTTTGAAAAGTTGAGGGAATAGGGCAAATGAATGGAGGAATAAATAGTGAATAATGTGGATTTCATGAAGGTCGGCTTATGTTGAGAGATAATTTAGGAAAATTATTTAATTAATTTATTTGATTTACGGATAATTAAAATTAAGTTGTAATATGAAATAGTTTTTTAAATAGTTGACCTACTATCTTCTTTTAATATAAAATAATTTAGTTAATGTATTTAAAATAACAAATATAGTTAAATAATATATTATTTTATTTTGTTTAATATTAAATAATATTGTTATTTCTTTGATTTAAAAATTAATAATTTATTTATTAATTTATTAATTTGTTTAATTTATTTATCTAAATAATTTTTAATAGTTGACCTACTATCTTCTTAAAGTTTTTTAAGATAACCTAAATAACTAAATAATATATTATATTATTTGTTTAATTTAATTTGTTTATTATTAAAATATATTGTTAATTCTTTGATTAGAAAATTGATAATTTATTTATTTATATTATTAATTAATTTAATTATTTATAATTATTTATTATTTATTATTTATTGTTATTATTATTATTATTATTTTTGGTCATGTTGCATTTCTACCGGATTTTTATTTGTTTTTAATGTGTTGAGAGGTTTTGATGCATTAGGGTTTCCATGTGGAACTAATAATAAGATGTCACATCATAGTTAAGTTGTTCCCTCTTTTCTCAATTTCTATAGCTTCTTTGATTTTTCTCTTTAGGTAATGGTATTCTTTAGAGACAAGCTTGGCATCCTCCATTTGTATGTAATGTGAGGATGAGAGGGCATACTCTGCTAAGGCAGATTTGTCTGTTCGGTTATGAGATAAGTCAGCAACATGTTCTTTTAGTCTAATGTTAAGGGATCTACCTGTTTCACCAATGTATTCTTTACCACAAGAGCAAGGTATGATATAAACTCCTTTGTGTAGCCTAGGGTTTATAGGGTATTTAGCAGAGTCTACCATATTTAAAATAGTATTAGGGGGAGTGAAGGCAATCTTAATGTTATGTTTGTTAAGCATTCTAGAGATTTTGTTAGTGGTTCCTTTTATGTAAGATAAAGAGATTTTAGGGATGTCAAAGGCTCTTTTTAAGTTATTTTTATTAAGGGTTTGGTGAATGGTTTTGTTGATGACATGTTTATTATATCCATTCTGTTGAAAGACATGGAGGAGATGGTTTATCTCATGTTCTAGGTGGTGGGAGTCTGAGATTCTGGATGCCCTTGTTGTTAGGGTTTTGATGATGCCAATTTTCTGGTTCGGGTGGTGATGTGAGTCAGCATGAAGGTATCTATCTGTGTGAGTCTTTTTTCTATAAACCTCGATGCTGAGTTTTCCATCTTTCTTGGTTAAAAGGATGTCTAGGAAGGGTAATTGGTTGTCCTTTTAAATTTCAATGGTAAATTTGATGTGATTCGAGAGACTATTAATGTGGGCTAAGAAATCATGTAATTTTAATATCCCATGGGTCCATTTAAAGAGAGAATCCATACAGGTGAAATAGATTATAGAAAAGAGGAATAACCTGTTTTTGAGTTTTTTCTAATAACCCAACATTTCAGACTGTCTAAGTGAGTCCATCATCAGGGGTCGACGTCAAAAGTTCTTTGAAAAGTTGAGGGAATAGGGCAAATGAATGGAGGAATAAATAGTGAATAATGTGGATTTCATGAAGGTCAGCTTATGTTGAGAGATAATTTAGGAAAATTATTTAATTAATTTATTTGATTTACGGATAATTAAAAATAAGTTGTAATATGAAATAGTTTTTTAAATAGTTTACCTACTATCTTCTTTTAATATAAAATAATTTAGTTAATGTATTTAAAATAACAAATATAGTTAAATAATCTATTATTTTATTTTGTTTAATATTAAATAATATTGTTATTTCTTTGATTTAAAAATTAATAATTTATTTATTAATTTATTAATTTGTTTAATTTATTTATCTAAATAATTTTTAAATTGTTTAATTTATTTATCTAAATAATTGTTAATAGTTGACCTACTATCTTCTTAAAGTTTTTAAGATAACCTATATAACTAAATAATCTATTATATTGTTTGTTTAATTTAATTTGTTTATTATTAAAATATATTGTTAATTCTTTGATTAGAAAATTAATAATTTATTTATTAATTAAATTATATTATTAATTAATTAATTAATTTAATTATTTATAATTATTTATTATTATTATTATTATTATTTTTTTTGGTCATGTTGCATTTCTACCAGATTTTTATTTGTTTGTAATGTCTTGAGAGGTTTTGATGTATTAAGGGTTTCCATGTGTTACTAATAATAAGACCATCATCACGATTTAAGTTGTTCCCTCTTTTCTCAATTTCTATAGCTTCTTTGATTTTTCTCTTTAGGTAATGGTATTCTTTAGAGACAAGCTTGGCATCCTCCATTTGTATGTAATGTGAGGATGAGAGGGCATACTCTGCTAAGGCAGATTTGTCTGTTCGGTTATGAGATAAGTCAGCAACATGTTCTTTTAGTCTAATGTTAAGGGATCTACCTGTTTCACCAATGTATTCTTTACCACAAGAGCAAGGTATGATATAAACTCCTTTGTGTAGCCTAGGGTTTATAGGGTATTTAGCAGAGTCTACCATATTTAAAATAGTATTAGGGGGAGTGAAGGCAATCTTAATGTTATGTTTGTTAAGCATTCTAGAGATTTTGTTAGTGGTTCCTTTTATGTAAGATAAAGAGATTTTAGGGATGTCAAAGGCTCTTTTTAAGTTATTTTTATTAAGGGTTTGGTGAATGGTTTTGTTGATGACATGTTTATTATATCCATTCTGTTGAAAGACATGGAGGAGATGGTTTATCTCATGTTCTAGGTGGTGGGAGTCTGAGATTCTGGATGCCCTTGTTGTTAGGGTTTTGATGATGCCAATTTTCTGGTTCGGGTGGTGATGTGAGTCAGCATGAAGGTACCTATCTGTGTGAGTCTTTTTTCTATAAACCTCGATGCTGAGTTTTCCATCTTTCTTGGTTAAAAGGATGTCTAGGAAGGGTAATTGGTTGTCCTTTTAAATTTCAATGGTAAATTTGATGTGATTCGAGAGACTATTAATGTGGGCTAAGAAATCATGTAATTTTAATATCCCATGGGTCCATTTAAAGAGAGAATCCATAAAGGTGAAATAGATTATAGAAAAGAGGAATAACCTGTTTCTGAGTTTTTTCTAATAACCCAATGTTTCAGACTGTCTAAGTGAGTCCATCATCAAGGGTAGATGTCAAAAGTTGTTTGAAAAGTTGAGGGAATAGGTCAAATGAATGGAGGAATAAATAGTGAATAATGTAGATTTCATGAAGGTCGGCTTATGTTGAGAGATAATTTAGGAAAAATATTTAATTAATTTATTTGATTTACGGATAATTAAAATTAAGTTGTAATATGAAATAGTTTTTTAAATAGTTGACCTACTATCTTCTTTTAATATAAAATAATTTAGTTAATGTATTTAAAATAACAAATATAGTTAAATAATCTATTATTTTATTTTGTTTAATATTAAATAATATTGTTATTTATTTGATTTAAAAATTAATAATTTATTTATTGATTTATTAATTTGTTTAATTTATTTATCTAAATAATTTTTAAATTGTTTAATTTATTTATCTAAATAATGTTTATTAGTTGACCTACTATCTTCTTAAAGTTTTTTAAGATAACCTAAATAACTAAATAATCTATTATATTATTTGTTTAATTTAAGTTGTTTATTATTAAAATATATTGTTAATTCTTTGATTAGAAAATTGATAATTTATTTATTTATATTATTAATTAATTTAATTATTTATAATTATTTAATATTTATTATTTTATTTTATTATTATTATTATTATTTTTGGTCATGTTGCATTTCTACCAGATTTTTATTTGTTTTTAATGTCTTGAGAGGTTTTGATGTATTAAGGGTTTCCATGTGTTACTAATAATAAGACCATCATCACGAGTTAAGTTGTTCCCTCTTTTCTCAATTTCTATAGCTTCTTTGATTTTTCTCTTTAGGTAATGGTCTTCTTTAGAGACAAGCTTGGCATCCTCCATTCATATGTAATGTGAGGATGAGAGGGCATGCTCTGCTAAGGCGGATTTGTCTGTTCGGTTATGAGATAATTCAGTAGCATGTTCTTTTAGTCTAATGTTAAGGATTCTACCTGTTTCACCAATGTATTCTTTACCACAAGAGCAAGGTATGATATAAACTCCTTTTTGTAGCCTAGGGTTTATAGGGTATTTAGCAGAGTCTACCATATTTAAAATAGTATTAGGGGGAGTGAAGGCAATCTTAATGTTATGTTTGTTAAGCATTCTAGAGATTTGTCAATGGTTCCTTTTATGTAAGGTAAAGAGATTTTAGGGATGTCAAAGGCTCTTTTTAAGTTATTTTTTTTAAGGGTTTGGTGAATGGTTTTGTTGATGACATGTTTATTATATCCATTCTGTTGAAAGACATGGCAGAGATGGTTTATCTCATGTTCTAGGTGGTGGGAGTCTGAGATTTTGGATGCCCTTGTTGTTAGGGTTTTGATGATGCTAATTTTCTAGTTTGGGTGGTGATGTGAGTCAGCATGAAGGTATCTATTTGTGTGAGTCTTTTTTCTATAAACCCCGATGCTGAGTTTTCCATCTTTCTTGGTTAAAAGGATGTCTAGGAAGGGTAATTGGTTGTCCTTTTCAATTTCAATGGTAAATTTGATGTGATTCGAGAGACTATTAATGTGGGCTAAGAAATCATGTAATTTTAATATCCCATGGGTCCATTTAAAGAGAGAATCCATACAGGTGAAATAGATTATAGAAAAGAGGAATAACCTGTTTTTGAGTTTTTTCTAATAACCCAACGTTTCAGACTATCTAAGTGAGTCCATCATCAGGGGTAGACGTCAAAAGTTCTTTGAAAAGTTGAGGGAATAGGGCAAATGAATGGAGGAATAAATAGTGAATAATGTGGATTTCATGAAGGTCGGCTTATGTTGAGAGATAATTTAGGAAAATTATTTAATTAATTTATTTGATTTATGGATAATTAAAATTAAGTTGTAATATGAAATAGTTTTTTAAATAGTTGACCTACTATCTTCGTTTAATATAAAATAATTTAGTTAATGTATTTAAAATAACAAATATAGTTAAATAATCTATTATTTTATTTTGTTTAATATTAAATAATATTGTTATTTATTTGATTTAAAAATTAATAATTTATTTATTAATTTATTAATTTGTTTAATTTATTTATCTAAATAATTTTTAATAGTGGACCTACTATCTTCTTAAAGTTTTTTAAGATAACCTATATAACTAAATAATCTATTATATTATTTGTTTAATTTAATTTGTTTATTATTAAAATATATTGTTAATTCTTTGATTAGAAAATTACTAATTTATTAATTAATTAATTAATTAATTTAATTATTTATAATTATTTATTATTTATTATTTATTTATATTATTAATTAATTAATTAATTTAATTATTTATAATTATTTATTATTTATTATTTATTATTTTATCCTCACAAGCAGAATTTCTAGAGGAGAACGTCATACGGATTGCAGCGCCAGTGGTTTACGCACCGTTAACAAATGCGGCATCAAACAGTCTCGATGATGCCGCCAGAAATGTTGACTTCTCTGTACACTCCTGCTCATTTATCCCCAATCCGTCCCATAACGCAGACTTCAACTCTCAACCCACGGTCCTCTCCTCTCAACAGGCATACCGTGCACCCAAAACCTCAGACTTCCCCATCCCTCCCCCACGTAACTCACACATCGATAACGTTAACCCATCTCTCAACAACCCGACCAATAAGGGATTTAATAATCCCACTGTAATAAACTTGTCCAGCGCTAACCTAGACCATGTTTCTTTGTCCCTTCTCCATAAAGGTCTAAACTTTTCCATCACCCCCAATATAATTCCTGTTGACAATATAATTAGCAATATTGAAATTGCCATAAGAGATCTTAACCTCATCGAAGCCGAAGAGATAAGACAAGAAACTATTAAAATTCTTAAAAATGCCAAACCTCCTCCTTGTAACTTACCCAAAGAAGAAAAACATGCTCTAAAAAACCTAAAAAATAATAAAAATATAATAATCTTAAAATCAGATAAAGGCAATGCAACTGTAATAATGGATAGGGTTGAATATATTAAGAAAATGGAAGATCACCTAAACAACAGTGGATGCTACAGAATTTTAGAAAAAGATCCTAGTACCAAAATTCTCAAAGAAGTAACCAAAAAGATAAAAGACTCTTCTCTTGATAACATCATAAAAAAGAGAATCACCCCTTCCAGCTCCATCACCCCTAGAATATATGGTGCTCCCAAGATTCATAAAGCAGGCATTCCCCTAAGACCCATAGTCAACACCATTGGCTCTCCTACTTACCTCCTCACTCAATATCTGGCCAAAAAACTTCGCCCCCTTGCCGGAAACACCTCATCACATATCAAAGACTCTGCATCCTTTGTTCAATGGACCAAAAAGCTTGACATGCAAAACGATGATCTCATGGTAAGTTTTGACATTGTCTCCCTTTACACTATGATACCTATAGACGAAGCCATCAACATTTTAAAAACTATAACTGATAATGAGACCATATACCTCTTAAAGCTATGCATAAAATCTTCGTTCTTCAGCTTCAATGGAAAATTTTATGAACAAACTCATGGAGTTGCTATGGGCTCGCCTCTATCTCCCATTATTGCCAACATATACATGGAACATTTTGAACAAATGGCCCTCAAATCCTTTCCATTCACCCCTGAAGAATGGAAAAGATATGTAGATGACATATTTGCAAAATGGACCCATGGGTTATTGAAATTAAATGATTTCTTAGCCCACCTTAACGGTCTCTCAAATCACATCAAATTTACCATTGAAATTGAAAAAGACAACCAATTACCCTTCCTAGACATCCTTTTAACAAAGAAAGATGGAAAACTCAGCACCGAGGTTTATAGAAAAAAGACTGACACTGATAGATACCTTCATGCTGACTCACATCACCACTCGAACTAGAAAATTGGCATCATCAAAACCCTAACAACAAGAGCATCCAGAATCTCATACTCCCACCACTTAGAACATGAGATAAACCATCTCTGCCATGTATTTCAACAGAATGGATATAATAAACATGTCATCAACAAAACCATTCATCAAACCCTTAATAAGAATAACTTGAAAAGAGCCTTTGACATCCCTAAAATCTCTTTACCTTACATAAAAGGAACCACTGATAAAATCTCTAGAATGCTTAGCAAACATAACATTAAGATTGCCTTCACTCCCCCTAATACTATTTTAAATATGTTAGACTCTGCTAAAGACCCTATAAACCCTAGGCTACAAAAGGGAGTTTATGTTATACCTTGATCTTATGGTAAAGAATACAATGGTGAAACAGGTAGATCCCTTAACATTAGACTAAAAGAACACGCTGCTGACTTATCTCATAACCATACAGACAAATCCGCCTTAGCAGAGCATGCCTTCTCATCCTCACATTACATACAAATGGAGGATGCCAAACTTGTCTTTAAAGAGGACCATTACCTTAAGAGAAAAATCAAAGAAGCCATAGAAATTGAGAAAAGACGGAACAACCTAAATCGTGATGATGGGCTTATTATTAGTAACACATGGAAACCCTTAATACATCAAAACCTCTCAAGACATTAAAAACAAATAAAAATCTGGTAGAAATGCACATGACCCAAAAAAAAAATAAAAAAATAATAATAATAATAATAATAAATAACAATAAAAAATAAAAAATAAAAAATAATTATAAATAATTAAATAAATAAATAAATTAATAATATAAATAAATAAATAAATTATTAATTTTCTAATCAAAGAATTAACAATATATTTTAATAATAAACAAATTAAATTAAACAAATAATATAATAGATTATTTAGTTATATAGGTTATCTTAAAAAACTTTAAGAAGATAGTAGGTCAACTATTAAAAATTATTTAGATAAATAAATTAAACAAATTAATAAATTAATAAATAAATTAATAATTTTTAAATCAAAGAAATATCAATATTATTTAATATTAAACAAAATAAAATAATAGATTATTTAACTATATTTGTTATTTTAAATACATTAACTAAATTATTTTATATTAAAAGAAGATAGTAGGTCAACTATTTAAAAAACTATTTCATATTACAACTTAATTTTAATTATCCGTAAATTAAATAAATAAATTAAATAATTTTCCTAAATTATCTCTCAACATAAGCTGACCTTCCTGAAATCCACATTATTCACTATTTATTCCTCCATTCATTTGCCCTATTCCCTCAACTTTTCAAAGAACTTTTGACGTCTACCCCTGATGATGGACTCACTTAGACAGTCTGAAACGTTGGGTTATTAGAAAAAACTTAGAAACATGTTACTAGCATTTCCAATCCATGCACCATACATAGAAAAGACAGCTCAGAAGTTACGAAACAAACAGTAAATCTTCAAGACATGTCTGGATATAACATGGATGCAATATTTTGGGGAGGTAATTTTGATGGAGTATCAAAAGAAATTTCCAACTTATGTGCTATGGGAAATTATCCCATCATAGCAATCAAGTCCGCTCGTGTTTCTGAATTTAATGGGAAAAATGTCGGTACTACAACAAGATCGATTATTCTTGTAGATCCTGACATCAAAGAGGCTAATATCCTAAAGTCATGGTTTAGAAAAGAAGGTTCCACTACAATTTCTACACCACTCTCAAAAAGATATTCACCTTATTTTGGCCATCAACCCAAAAAAATAAAGATTGAGGATATTTACAATATCGAGTCCTCAGATATACCTGCATTCTACCAAGTCAAGGGAACAATAACAAAAGTATGGATGGACAATTTGTACTACCTATCATGCCCATCTATTGTTGATAAGAAAAAATGCATGAAGAAACTTATTCCAAAGATGCAAGCACATGGTATTGCCCTAAATGCAACACCAAAGTAACTGACTGTGATTACATATACTTACTAAAGATAGATGTACAAGATCACACTGGTCAGTTTCTTTCAACAGTTTATTTTGAAGACGCAACATCTATAATTCTTGGAGTTAATGCAAAGGACTTCTATTTGTTATCCGAGGATCCTGATGTAATAAAGGACATTGTCTCCAAAGCACTCTGGACAGACCACATCTTCACACTATCAGTGAAGACATAAACATTTAGAGACATACCACACTTGAAATGTGTTATCATCAAAGAAGAGAGTTTGCAATTCTCAACATAATGTAACAACATCCTTCACGCAATCAATAAAATCTCAATATCATAGATAAATATGATTACAAGTACTTTTGCGTTATTCCTAATTTGTATTATCTTATTTTAAAAATACGTTTATAAACAATATTCTTTTATATGCCTTTCCAAATATATCTCTTATTCTTTACTCATATGTTTTACAACAAAACATCTAATTGTATGTAATTACATTTAAGGTAATTCACATTACTTTAACTTTTTCCCTCTTAACAAATCAACCAACTTTACACATTACATATCCAATTACATTCATGTACATCTCTAAAATACTTAAATATCATCTCAAACATATTGTTATCAACACGTTACACATCTTATTATCTTCCTCTATAGCTAGAAATTACTAAAACTTCATTTCAAACACATTGTTCTAATAATATATTAACAAAAATAAATTGTAAACTTCAATTTCTTTTTTCCCCTTCCATACAATAACATGGTTGTTGTCTTTCCAACTAACATTGTCACTCCATCTCTCTTTCGTGTAGGTGCATTAACTTGTCGGAATGTCTACTACTTCTAATGATGAACGCGCGTGAAGATACTATGCGGCAAGTAAAGAACAAATAAATGCACGTCGACGTGCAACTTATCATGCTAAAAAAGCCCTCAAATATTCCCAAACAAACAAAAGGCAAAAGAAAAGTCAAAATTCATCGTCAAGAACATACGATGGAAATTCACAATTTCCATCAAACAATTCTCACTCCGAAAGCAATTCTCTTTCCCAATTTACAAGTCGACCATATTCTCAGCAAACCACTCTACCAAATTCATCCAAAGCTCATTCGCCACCACCCTCCATTCCACATGATTTCAACAACTCTCATAATAATGATGCTCAAACAAATTCATCCATACCTCATTCAACCCCTCCATCCATTACACATGCTTTCAACAACGTTCATACTAGTGATGCACAATGTGAATTCCATGCAAGAATTGATAGGCTTGCACCTAAATCACCATGCTCCATTTGTCTTGAATCCTATCCTGGAATCCATATCCGCATGTCGAACCAAATCTATTGTTGCTACAGATGCATGTCTGAAAAAAACAATCACCGTTTCTCATTATCAAACAACATGGACCCTGGTCCTCAACCACCTGTCCTGGCTACTCTTTCACAAATAGAAGAAATGCTTATTGCTAGGGCTAACCCTGTCCTCCAAGTAACACATGCACGTGGTGGCCAATATAAATACACTGGCCACACAATTTGCTTTCCGCAAGACATTATAGAAATAACATGCATGTTGCCATGACATGTTGAAGACTTGGATATTTTAATCGTTACCCGTCAAAGTAATGACCATAAAGCTTATGATTGCATTGTAATTAGACATTGAGTTCTCGCCACATTAGAATACAAATTGAAAAATGATCCTTACTATAGGAATGCTCGCATTGATAACAATGCACTAGCATCCTTACCAGAACTCCCAACCGATATCTCCTCATCCCTTCACCATTCCAATACCACAAATCCAACTACTCAACTGTCAATCGAAACACCAATTTGCCCCACTGAAGATTCCGTAGACCAATACCCACACCATACATCATCATTCATTCCCACTATTCCTAATAGAAATACAGAAATCCAAGAAATACGACATTAGTTACATGCATACAACCACCATTCTGCTACTACAATCCAACCCTATTCCCCACAGGAACTGCACTACCTAATCAACCAAGAATAAAGACAATGCAGTTACATTAATATGCACTTCATATTTTTCATTACCACGATAATAGATTCGACAAGCACCCTCGCTTCCGCTACTACATATACAATCTAATGATGCGTCATCGCAGTCAAGCAACAACATCCTTCTTTTTAAAAAAAACATCGAAGATGGCTTCCCAACATCAATCCAAGAATTGAACATCCGATTACAACAATTTCCAGACGACAAATTGGCATAACAAGTGATGCGCTTCGGTAGCTCTCTACATGGCACAAGATCTTTTTGGCACAAAGCTAAAAATGAACTGACAGACATGATATCTCAACTCGGCTGCCCAACGTTCTTCTTCACATTAAGTGCAGCTGATACAAAATGGCCTGATCTTCATGCAATCATGCCAGGAATTCCATCTCCTGATGTTGCAAAACAACACAAATGGAGGAATGATAACATTATCTCTAACCCCCACTTAACATCACTATATATGCACCACAGATTCATAATATTTCGTGAAATTATCTTGGAGAAACACTTGCAAACAAAAGACTACTGGTATAGGTATGCACTCTACCACATTACTTTCATAATTATCTATACATCAAACTCCTTATATTTCAAAAATTTCTAACAAAAAAACATCGTTCGCAGGTATGAATGGCAACATAGAGGATCAGTGCACATCCATGGCTTCCTCTGGATACAAAATGCACCTGATATGGAAAATCTTAATTGGGATAACATAGAAGCAATTGATAGTACTAAAGAATTCTTCGACAAATACATATCAACTTGGAACCCTCGGCTTTCTACAATTTCTAACCAATCAATTTCTCAAACAAATGTAGAAGACCCTTGCTTATTGTCCACGTCAAATATTCTTAGAAACAATCCTTTTAATGATTATGTCCAACTTATCAATTGCATTTAAAGACACACAAAATGCACTGAAAACACATGCCTCAGGAAAAAAGGCTCTTCATTCGAATGCCGATATAAAGCACCTTGGGAATTACATGCACATTCCTCCTTGTACATTGACTCCAATGGCAAAAAAACTTACACTCTCGCTCGCAATGATGATCGATTAAATACCCATAACCCTACCATCCTATCTATCTGGCGTGCAAATATTGATTGCCAACCAATACTCTCAATCCATGTCGTTCAGAAATATATCGCAAAATATGCATCCAAAGCATAAAAAAAATCTGAAACATTCCATGACATGCTAGTAGAATTGTACTCGCTTCACCTAATGTTGACCCAGCAACATCTACATTTTGAAAATTCCTTGCAGAAACTCTTGTCGATCGTGACATAGGAGCACAAGAAACCTGTCACATGATACAAAAATTACCACTAACATTGTGTAGTCGCTCCTTCTTCCCTTTAAATGTAAGCCAACAAATCTATGTGTGCCTTCGAGAGAGAAACACCACCACTCCTCCATCACCACACTTCATAGATACATACATCCATCGACCATCTCCGCTAGAATCCACATCACATATAGAAATAGCAAGAACATGGTCATATGATCCCCGCTGTAAGACAAACAAATGGAAACAAAGACCCGAACAAGCAATTCTTCGTATCATACCTCGCTATTCCTCAATACCATCCACAACCGAATCTTCTTATGCTGACTTTTGTAGAGTTGAACTTATGCTTTACAAATCATTTCGCCATATTGCCAGTGACATAGGAAATTCTGGTGAAGAATTTATCAGAAATTGGCAAGCATTTTGTCCATTCTACAAACCTTGGCATCAACACCGGACACTATCTGATATCGATCCTCTTGCAAATGATAACACAACTACTCGTGAATTCCTTCCTCCAGAAACCATGGACCTAAATGAATGGGAATTACTCTCTCAGTTGTACCCTACAGATGAACTGTTCATAAATGACATTCAAATGCTTGGTCTTCGTGGT
This sequence comes from Pinus albicaulis, assembly GCA_034641835.2. NCBI lineage: Eukaryota > Viridiplantae > Streptophyta > Pinopsida > Pinales > Pinaceae > Pinus > Pinus albicaulis. Next base: position 1,245,266,552 of record CM076583.1, read on the forward strand.
TTTGATGACAACCATAACTGGAATGATACAACTATCCCATTGCATCTCCAAGAAATAGGCACACATTTCATTGAGAATAATTGCTCTGTCCATAAATTTATTCAAACAAGTACAGATAGTCTAATGTGCCTTAGCTCATTATCTCCAATGCAAAAAAAAGCTCTGGATATTATTTTTGCTCACTCCAGTAAGAAGGATACCTTACTTGCTCTGCGAATGATAATACAAGGCACTGCTGGAACTGGGAAATCCCTTCTTATAAAATGCATTCGAGAAATGCTCATAGCACTTGCTGGTGCAGAACTTTCACCGATCATGCTCCTAGCCCCTACAAGTGTTGCAACATTCAACATACAAGCATCGACAATCCATGCCGCTCTCCACCTTCCAATAAAAGATCTTACACCATTAGAAGGCAATGCTCTTGCAAAATTTCAAGAAGAACTTAAGAATATTAGGTACATACTAATTGATGAAATGATCTTCAGTGGACCTAAGCTTCTTAACCAGGTTGATGAACGTCTTCGTGAGGCATTTCCATTAAAGAGAAACTTTCCATTCGACGGTTGTTCCATTATATTAGTTGGTGATCTTGACCAGTTACCACCCGTCAAAGACATACCACTATATGCAGGGATAAGTCATGGAACCGCATTGTGGAACACATTCACAACAGTCATCACATTGGACAAAATATTTTGTCAACAAGTTCAAAACAATGCTCAAGTTATTTTCAGAAACGTCCTCCAAAACATTAGAAATGCAAATCCAACAATTGAGGACTACAACATCCTTATGACGCGAACATACTCTTTCTTGTCTGAAGATGAAATACTTTCTTTCCATGATTCTATACATCTATTTCCAACAAACGCTCAAACATTGGATCATAACAAGCAATTGATAAAATATTTAAACACTCCAGTTGCAAGATCAATCGTAGAAGACGACACCACATATTCACATTCTCTTCAAACGAAGAGCAACTAGAGCGAATTGTCTACCTCTGCAAAGGGCAAAAAATAATGTTGACTTCCAACCTTTGGGTTTCAGCAGGGCTTGTTAATGGTTCCCTCGGGGAAATCATATCCATCTTCTACAAAGAATCAACTTCACCTCCACAACTTCCAACATTTGTAGTCGTTGAATTTCCAAAATACATCAGGCATGCTTGGGATGAAACAAACCCCACTCACTTGCCGATTCCAGCAATAAAAAGAAACGGTCGTACACAAATTCCACTAAAAATGGCTTGGGCTTTAACTATACATAAATCTCAAGGTATGACTCTGCCACAAGCAATGATAGACATTGGAAAAAATGAACGACAAGGCCTCACATTCACAACAATTTCAAGAGTCCCTTCGCTATAGAATCTCCGAATTTTCCCTGCATTCAGTTTCAATCGTTTCATGAAAATGAAAGATAACAAAAATATTGCTCGCAGAAAACAAGCAGAAGAACGTCTCCGCTCAATGTCTCCTACAGACGACCAAATCCATTCCATATGTTAACATCTCCAAAAGGTTTCCACATATCATCAGCTCAATAATATTTTCATCACATATCATTTCTACCTATTACCAATAACTTAATTTACTAATTATTAATACATAGTTTAAAATATTAAATTTGTTATATAATTCTTAACTATTTCCTTATAACATTTTCTATCTTTTGAAGCAGAACACATGGACTCAAAGATATCACAGCTACAAAGCCACTGCATTCCATATATAACATCTCCTAAAGGTTTCCAAATATTATCAACTCCAAAATATTTTAATCACACAACATTTCTACCTACTAACATTAACCTGATTTAGTGATTATTAATAAATGGTTCAAAATATACATTCTTGATATAATGCTTACCTATTTGCATCTAACAATTTTTTTGTTTTGAAACATAAAACATGGACTCCCAGATATCGCAACTACAAAACTACAACGCAGAGATAGATACAACAATTCATTCATTGCAGGAGATACAAAAAAGATTCCTGCCAGTCCCAAATCCAAATGTGCCACTATACAGACTACAACCAACTATAGATTTATTACTTAAAATAAAATCTACTATCAAACGTATGATTCACATACACGAACGAGATAAATTGAGAAAAGCAAGAGCAGAATGGAGATCCAGAAATAGGCACCTACAATTCCGAATAAATCTCTAATGGTGTTCAGTCTGCCATTGATCGTCTTGCATCTACGACTGAACGTTTCCAATTACACATATTACAGGTAACTTCAATTTCAATCAATATAATTCTTTTATGATAGAATTCACACAAAACCTCATTGAAGTCAACTTGAACAAGTTATTTTCCATTTTCAAATAAATATATATTCTTCTAATTTTTCAAAAACAAAATTCTCTTTGCAGGTTGCTTATTACATCAACATATCTCCTAACTCTTCACGAAGCTCAACATCAATCATTTTGTTCATGATACGCTTGTAATCTTTTACAAAAAAAAAACAATTTCATTGCAAAATACTAACATGCAATGTACATTTCTACAATTGCACATTCTTCAAAATTACATTTCAAACATTATACATTCTTAAAATCTCACATAATAGAAATCAATTGCCATCAACTAACCTTTCCATTACATCTTTTACTTATTTCAACAATATAATTATGTATTCTTTTCCGTATCATATTATTATAATATTAAAACTCCTAAGAAATATAAAAAACTTCAATAATTCATTTCAATATTTTTACATTTCAATAATTCACAATTTTTTTTTTTAAATAAGCACAATATCTTTGACAAATTCTACCATAAATTTCTTTTCAACTATGAAAATGCAATCTCTATTTCAAACCTTATACATTCTATATACATATCTCCAATGACATTATAATATAACTTTCTTTTCAACTATGAAAATGCAATGTCTATTTCAAACATTGTACATTCTATATACATATCTCCAATGACATTAAAATATATTTATATATATATAGACACATCAAATTAATTACAGCTCATCTCCTTCTACCATTTTCCTTATAACATTTCCGTTGCAACATTAGGTGCAACTGCTTGTAATACTATTTTTTAAAGTGTTAAAAGATCAAGCTTTGTAATTGATATCTAATCTTAAATTTAGGAGAGTTTTATAAATCACTATTATATGCAATATAAAATAATTTTGTTTTGTATTAATATAGTAAACATGACCATATGAGATTATTTGTTTCACATGTATTCAACGATACCGCGCTCCCTGGTTGAGACATGTTTGAAATAATATTTGTTTGATCAATTTGTTTTTATTATTATTACTCTTTTACTTACCACCACTTCTTCTGATTTCCATGATAAGACGAATTGGTACGTCAACGGATGCATTTATGGTTGTAAATTTGAATCTGGTAAATATGGATGTGCATAGTTGGAGAAAAGGGTTACAGTGGTGAATTTGTTTGTGAGAAAAAGGTAGAGAAAAGGGTGAAAATTGTATAAAGGATACTAACGTCAAGAAAGGGAAGGGAAGTAGAACTCAAGAAAGGGAAGTAGAACGACCATTAATATATAAATGTTTAAAACAGGGAACATTTATCGTCATCATGGTAACAAATATTTTGAAAAGGGAGGCGTTTGTCATCATTATGATAACGTGTCATACTAATCAATATGTTTACATGTAATTGATCAACTTTATTTTTAAATTTCAATGATAATAATGAATATACCAAGTGTTTTCAACACTTACACATAGGAATCCCACATGTTAATAGTTAACTAAATATTTAAGAAAATGGACCACGCCTATGTAGAAATTAAAGGGCAATTATTCTAGAAATTGCAAGAAATCAAACATGGTTTGTACAATTTTAATTGTCATATTCTAAGACTATATTGTTCATAAAGTTTTTAGAAATATAAGAAAAAGAAGGTGGAGTGAAATTAATGAGCAATTATTCTAGAAATTATAAGAAATCAAAATTAACGGGCAATTATTCTAGAAAGGGTAAGAAATCAAACCTAGTTTGTAAAATTTTAATTGCCATATTCTAAGACTATATTCATCTACAAAGAAATACAGTGTTTTTCAAACAAACAAGTTTAAAGTACCATCAATTATATGTAAACAAAAACCCTAAAACCTTAGTGATAAAATTATAGCATTATTTCTCAAAGGCTTTCCAACATTATTAACCAATGACTAGAACAAACCTCATGGCTTGAGCTAGGTGCACCTTGAATGTTAGTGACATATTAAAGAAGCACGTGCTAATAACATTAATGGGTGGATGGGAAAACATACAAACGAAAAACATATTGGGTTTGGGAGAGAGATAATAATAGTTTTAAAATTCATAAATAAGAGCCTCTTTATAAGGAATATTGGGTTTGGGAGAAAGATAATAATACTTTTAAAAATCATAAATAAGAGCCTCTTTATAAAGAATATTGGGTTTGGGAGAAAGATAATAATACTTTTAAAAATCATAAATATAAGGACAAGAAGACATTACTATTTAAATCGTGCTACATGATTCAACATCGGGTTATAAAACAATAATTTTAAAAATCTTAAAAAATAATTTATTTGTAAAATTCCTAAGAATTTAACATTATTTTATATTAATTTTTTATAAAATTTTATGATGTCATTTTTTTTAAAAACAAGTTAAATTAAATGTTGTTAAATTATGTCAATTGAGTTTATTTTGGGTGGTTGGGAGGAATGCTTATTATTCTCTTCGTCTAGATTTAATTCTCACAAGTGACATGTTGAGCTCATATCAAATATATTGTTGTAATGGTTTCGAGCCTTGTTGTTGAATGTCTATGAGACTCAGAATATTTCACCTTCACCTATAGGCTGGATGATAGGATGCTTGGTTACATGGAAAAAAAAAATGTTGTCAAAGTACATGCAAAGTAAAAAGACTTTCTATCTTATAAATGGAAGACTAATAAAAATAAATTAAGATGACAACAACATAATTTCATAGAAATAGATGAACTAAGGGCAACATAAGGATGTTGAGCAATAAAAATACTATAATAAGGAGGGTTTTTCTCCATAACACATAAGTTTCCTTTTAATGCCAATGAGATATACCTATGAGATGAAATGGAGAACTTTTTACACTCAGAGGTATTTGACGTTCTTCCATTGACCTAATGAAGTAGGTCTAACTCCTCTGGTGTTTGAAGCTTTTTAGGGTTCCTTTATGCTATAGGTAGAGGTCTTAGAATGTGATTATTCTACAAAAATGTGTTTAAAATATCCTAGCTTCAAATTGAAACTCAACATTAAGTTATTCATATATCAAATTAAAAAAGGTCAAGTACAAGAAAACATGAGGAAAATTATTAGAAATGTTTAAAATCTCATTATTTTAGAAATGTTTATTACCTTACACAAGTAAAAGTTGGTGAATTTTCCAACCCCTACAAATAACACCCATAATAGGCTCTAGCCTAGGGGCTTCATGTGCCACATAATACACATTGAAATAAAATTAGTCTATGGCCATATACCTATAAGAAACCATTAAAGGAAAACATTATCACTATATTATTTGTAGAAGGTAATGAGGGAAACAAATTGACATAATAATTTCAAATCGACGCAACAAGGAAACCAAGAAAAATAAAACAACGCTAGTTTGATTGAGGAGTTCTCACATTGCAACAATTGAGTTATCAATAGAACATGTGACCATACTCCAATTATAAAGATCCACGTATCGATAACCCAATTCTCCCTCACAATGTGTAAGTTGTACAACCTCGTTTTGATATTAATTAGAAACAACTACAATGAAGAAAACACGCACATCAAAACTTAGAAGAAAAAAATGTTGATATATATATATATATATATATATATATATATATATATATATATATATATATATATATATATATATATATATATATATATATATATATATATATATATATATATATAAGCTAGTTAATTGGGTTTATATTAGATGGTTGGGAGGAATGATTGGGATCCTCTCCACCCATGTTCAATTGCCACAAGTGACATGAAGAGATTTGATGTAATAAATTTGAGCCTTGCTGTTGAAAATGAATAATCCCTCAAAGACTGGAACATGTATATTCCTTATATGAAATATAAAGGTATTTTCAATGTTATGTGTGTGTCTGTGTGCAATGGGTTATGCCTACCTTACGAATTGATATTATTTGAAAAAAGCACTGCAAAAACGGTACTAATACCCACAATTGCATAAGAATGAAAATTTCCTTTCAAATCGAGACAAGCAGTACAATAGAAAGTGGAGTATTTCCCCATAATAGGACCCTGCATCGAACCACCCAAGGTTTAACTGATTCATCTGTAGGTTTTAACCATGTACATAAATGATCTGCAAACTGATTCTTAAAAACAAAAAATAAACAATAGTGAGAGAATAAAACATAAAATAGATATGCACAGAGATTTTCCCCTGGATCCCAAACAGGGACTACTAACTTGATTTTTTATTATTTTCCTTTCAATGTTACAACACATATATACATGCCGAAGCATTCATAAACCCTAATCCATTATTCCTGGATTAGAACATAGCTGTAGTTCCCTTGATCAGATCTACAAAATACCATGAGCAGAAAACCATCATGCCTAAAAGCATGTGCAAACCCATGCACAAAACCATAGGTGGGTCTACCCACCTCATATAGGGTCATTTTTTTTCCTGGGGCACTGCCCTAGACCCCGTGCAGTGGGCCTACCGCCCGCTTGAAACCCCCCAATAGGGGGGGCTGCGCCCTATGCAAGCGTAGGGGGACCCCCCACTTCGTTCCTACTTCTAGTCGTGGAAGGAATATAACACACACCCAACATCATCAAACTCTCAAACTCGTGGTTGGACGAGCCTTAAGGAGCCCATATCCTATACCCAACAATCCTAGCGCCATAAGGAACAATGCACAACCCTTGGAAACATCCAAAGCATAGATGGAGGAAGGAAGAAATGAAACAGGGTAAGAAAACCAACAAGCAAGGAACTTAGGGAATGCAAGAATGTGCCTCCCTCAAATTGAAAAAAATCTAATGTATGAAATTATTTCATATAATGTAACCACCATCCTCCCACATTTACCCAAGCTAACCAATCGATTGGGGTAACACATGCGATGAGACGCTACTATGATGTGATTCAACCTCATAGGTCACCTTAAGGAAGTGGAACCGACATAACACAACCAATTTGACCTTCCACACATACTACAAAACCTTCTGGAGGCAACCAACCCTTCCAAGTGGTCAACCCCTGAGACAACTCATCATTTGACTAACCTGGACCCTCAACTGCTCCCATGACAAGCCCTGCAAGCGACTGAGGCCTTCCAGTCGCTCCCACAACAATGCATGCCATAAATTGTGGACTTTTCCAGCTATTTATGTGCCAACGACCTTGGATTTTATGCCACTTTTTTAGGGCCAGGACTTAGGCCATTGCCCAAAACTTCATGAAAATTTTAAAAATGATAAATAAATCGGGACAAAATATTCTGATGCAAATTTTAATACAAATACTTGATCTGAACCCTACTAGCCATGAAAGGGATTTCGTCAAACATGTCACAAATATGTAACCTACGGGTCATAAAATCAGATCTGAACATAGGTGTCTCATACTTATCTAAGATTCGTAAAGAAGCATTGTTGCCTTATCGTAATAGCTGCATTATCATCTATTAGGACATATATACATTGTATATTCATTTGCTAATCAAAACATGAAGATAAAGATACATCAAGTTTGTCATAAAACATACCCATAACCAACATGTAACCAACGAAAATAACAAGGATATAATAGCCATAAAATCCACATACAAACCAATACATTTACACATAAAATACCAAGGAGAAGAAGTTGTTATTTATGAATGCAAAAGCCAACTAGGTATGGAATTCCATGAACCACTCGACCATAGATTGGTTGAACCAAATCTTTCTTTCAGCCAATCACCCCCATGGCATATTCCAAGCATGAATGTGGGACTCAAACCAAACCAAACCAGGTTTCCTAAGGATTTACCGCGATCCCCATCGAATCACTAGGTCCTAAATAAGAATGTATGCCATTGGATTTCTCCACCTACACCGTGAGGAATTTTACTGCCTCCTTGTCTCTAAGTTCTACGATATATCCCGCCATTCACTGATCAAGGATTCCTAGGCCTAATCAAGGCTCCACCCTCCAGGATTTACTATATATCCCGCCATACACCAATCGAGGATTTCTAGGCCTGATCGAGGGCACACACCTCTAGGCTTTACCGAATATCCGGCCATTCACCGGTCGAAGATTTCTAACCCTGCCGAGGGCCACAAAATCTGGATTTATTGCAATCCCAGTCTAGTTCAGGGATTCCTAGGCCATGTGTTCTTTATTTCAGAGACCACCTCACTCAGTTTCGAAACCATCTGACAATCTAGCTTAACCAAATACAAGAGAACCCATCACACCATGACTATCCATAAATGGAAAGGTTCGGCTGAAGAACATTGTCACACCTGGAAAATCCCATGCCAATGACATCAAGATAACCAAATACACACATGTACGTACCATGCATGCCACATCTAGCAAGGAAACCACACGTGCAAATCAATACCTGCAAGTAAACCCATTATAGATGCTTGATCCCGCTCTTCTGTGCTCGATCTTTACTTTCCTTTTCCTTCCTGGTCCTTCTGCTACTTTCCTTGATCCAATGCTAGAGTTCTCCAAAAAAATCCAATTGTAAAAGAGTGTGAGAGATAGAATAGAGAAAGATCTCCAAAACTGAATTGAAAAAAAGGTACCAATTGATCCTCATAAGCCTTTTTATTAATGAGGTCTCTATTTTCTTCAATTTTCCATTATTTTCCTTCATTTTCCTCTTCACATGCAACCTGTGACCTTTCACCTTCCTTTTCTCTTATTTTCCATTATTTTCATAAATAAATGCCACATTGCCTTTCCAAAGCCTTTGCCAATTTCCGTAGCCATAATAAATCAAATGAATACCCACACTAAGATGTTTTACCCAACATTTAACTTGGAATATGTGTCCCATGACCATGGTTATTATTTTTCTTTATTATCTTTATTTACATGAATTTTTTATCATGGATGTTACAGAACCCTTCCCCTTGGGGGAGCACCATCCTTGGTGTTCAATGACACCCACAACCAACAATACCGTTGAAGCAAAACATACTTCCCCTAGAGATTTATAATTTAACTCGTTGCAATATTTATAATGATCAAACTGCTGAGAAACAAACCAATATGACAAACATAACAACTTGACAATCATAATGTAACACCCTCTTCCGACATCCACCCAAGTAACCAACCAACCGAGGTAAACATGTAACGAGAGGCTACTAATATGAGATTCAACATCCTATATGACCTTAAGGAATTAGAACCAACAGAAACACCAACAACACACCTTACACTGCATCATTGACATCCCCAGGGGGGTAACCCAACCTCATAGGGCCTTGTTCCCTGAGGGGGGACTGGTTTTTAGCTCACCGCGGGCTTGTAAGGGAAAGGGAGGGAATCTAGATCCTAGATCCATGGGCTAGCCTTGGTAAGGTAGTGGCTCAAACCCAAACAATAAATTTTCCACATGTAGCTCCGGGATTTGTGCCACATTTTCATCCCTTGAGCCCAGGTCATTGCCCAAAACTTTTTGTAACCTCAGGAGAGGGTAAATAACATTAAAAAAAACACATTGAAGCAATCACATCAACCAGAACTCATCCGACCCCACCAAACCATGACAAAAATTTCGTCAAACATCTCACAAACATAACATCTACATGTATGAACAACATATTTAAACAAAGGGGTCTCTTTCTTATCTGAGAATGGCTAAGAAGCATTTATCTCATACATCATAAGCTATCATACAATCAATTTTACCATAGATACATGTGATATTCATTTATAGGAAAAAACATGAATAGATCCATACATCATTACTGATCGAATACATGCTCATAACCAACATAATAACAACGTAAATACCATGGATACAATTGAAATTAAATCCATACATAAACTAGTATATTTTCATATTGAATATCGTAGGAATGAGCTCTTCAATATTGAATGTAAAAACCAACCGGAGATGGGACTTCCATGTTCCACTCGACCATAGATTCTCTGAGCGAAGCCTCACTTCAGCCAATCACCCCTGTGCCATATTCCAAGAATGAATGTGGGACTTTATCAAACACATCAATCAACACCAAACCAAGTCTCTAGAAACCAAACCGTCTCAACCCCAAACCAGAGATTCCACCTCATGGTCGGACATTACTAACCATCATAGATTAGTCTCTATTCAACCTACTCTAGGGCTCAATAGTGTTTGTTCCAACGAAGGCTCCATGACTAGTAACTCAACTCCAATTGTTCTTGGGCTCCAGAGAAATTTTCCAACCAAGGTTGCAGGACTAGTAACTCAACCCACATAGGGCTCTAGAGCGTTTTTCCAACCAAGGCTCCAGGACTAGTAACTCAACCCAACAACTGTCCGCCGAGCTCCAGATAATTTGTCCAACTAAGGCTTTAGGAACTAATAACTCAACCCAAAAACTAAAGGAATCATGAGAACCAAACAGAGAAAAATCAATGTAAATAAACCCACAATCACCATGGCTATCCAGGAAATGGAAAGGTTAGGAAAATCCACATGCATACACCATGCATGCCAAAAATAGTGAGGAAATCATACATGCAACTCAGTACCTGCACTCAAAACCTATTGTAGATGCTGATCCCAGTGTCCTCTGCCGCTTTCTTGATTTTCCTTTCCTTTCTTGATCCAAATATCCAAGTATGCCTCACTCTCCAAGAGTGCTCCAAGAATACTCTAAGTGCTCAAGAGTATGAGATAGAGAGAGAGAATAGAAGAGAGATCCAAAACTAAACTGAGCAAAAGCTTACCAAATGATCCTTATAATCCTTTTTATTAATGAGGCCTCTATTTTCTTCATTTTCCATTATTTTCCTTCATTTTCCTCCTCAAATGAAACTTGTGACATTTCACCTTCCTTTTCTCCTAATTTCCATTATTTCCATAAATATATTTCCAATTAATGCCTCATGCCTTTTCCAAATCCTTTGTCATTGCCTTTGCTAATTTACTTAGCCAAATTAAACCGAATGAACACATGCTAGGACGTTTTTCCCACCATTCAGTTTGGAACACGTGTCCCATCGACCGTGGTTTTATATATTTTTTACATGAATGTTTTTACAAAGGCTGTTACAGGAACCCTTCCCCTTGGGGGAACACTGTCCTCGGTATTCAGTCACACCTACAAACCAAAAAACTACTGAAAAAAACATACTGCCTATTGAGCTTTATAACATAACTCATTGCAATATTTACAATGACCATTCTTGTACATGACAATCATATTGTTTACTAGAGATTTATAGCATAGCTCATTATGGTATTTACAATAACAACCACATATACTCATGCACATTTTCTTCAACCTGAAAATAACCATACTTCATGTGGAGCTTTATAAACCAACTCGATACAGTATTTACAATAATATACATATACAATTATACACATATACACATTTTATCAACCAAAAAATAAAAGGATACGATGCTTGTATCAGCAACAAGGGTATCTATAGGCTCACACCTCCACCCTCAAAGTAATACCAAGATTCACCTCCTTTCTAGGAAGTCCATAATCCATTGTCAAAGTCAAAACTGCATCCAATGTCCAACACTACAATCCTACCACTTGTCCTCTCAATGAACAATTATCGGCTCATTGTTATAGGGCACACTCCCAATGTGAATGTGATTCCATCTGGAAATTCTAATGACCAAAACAAATCCATCTCGACCTTCCCTTCTTTGCTACATAGTCCCTCATGAAATATGGTCACCTCTTCCATGTAGTCACTCACCTTCCAAGTTATGCTGGCACCCCCATCTCAGGGAATCCATCCCTTGGCAAGGCTTCCTCGCATTGGAAGATATAAAAACCAAGGCATATACCTACCTCAAAACCGTTATACTGGTCATAGCATGCTCATGGAAATCAATGGATACTATTGGGTAACAGTGTCCCATGATGGCCCTGCTCCTGAAATGCTTTACCAACATACTACTGCATATTCTAATTCCTTTTTTTGTTGCTGCTACTACTTGCAATCAGTTTCAACCACTCAACTGGGAATTTCCATACTTCCTGTACCAAGCACATAACTGCCATTAGATTCAAAATAAATTGAAATAACTTCCAATCATACCTCATTGGTAGCTCGTCAATAAGGTACAATTGCAATCATGTTTACTTCCTGTCACAACAAGTCAAACTGGTTGTTTGATCAAATCATTATGTATAAACATATCACATATGGTTAGGTCAAAACACAACCATCATATATTAAAATCATGATTCACATGCAATCATCATAAACCATAATCATAAATCACATGTAACCATCATACGTAAGAATCACATATCACATGCATAATGTATCTGAAGTAAAATATTGATACTTATCCTTCATCAGTCCTTAATTCTTCATTTTTTCTTTCTGTACACACACCGGATCAGTTGCCACACCTGAAAAGCACCCTGTTCCTTCTATTCAATCGCGTACACATACACACAGTGTACATCACAACACATACATCCACACAAGGCATACAACACCACACAATTCATACCCCCACATCCGACACACAACGTAACACATACACCTACTCTTCGGTGTACAACACAACACATACACCTATGCCTACACCAATGTACAAGATATACATATAAAAAGTACCACACAATGGATACACATGTCATAATACCACGACTACAACATGCACATGCATAGCACCACATGCCCGCAACACAACATGTATGACATGCACACAATACCACACATATACCAGTACCATATGCACAACATGTACATAGTACCACCTGTACATGCACTACCTGCACAATGTGTGCATTGCATCATATGTACACAACACCACCTACACAATGTGTACACAACGCCAAATGTACACTGCACCACCTGTACAATGTGTACACAATACCTTATGTATACAACACCACATGCACGACATATACACGACACCATATGTACACAACACCACATGCACAACATGTACACGACACTGCCTGCACACAACACCACATGTACAATCTGCATGCCCACAACACCATGTGTATAATCATGCACTCAACTCCAAATGCACATAACACCACATGTACATCACACACACAACACCAAATGTACATAGCACTGCATATTCAACATGTACATAACACCATACGTACACAACACCGCATATCCAACATGCGTACAATACCATATGCACACAACACCGCATATCCAACATGTACATAGCACCATCTATACTTGGCATTGCATATGCAGCATTATATATACAACATGCATACAACATAATATGTACACAATACTAAATATTCAACATTACACATCACAATAGGTACAATCACTTAATATACAACATGCACAACATATATACAACAATAGCACTGCACATCTATAGACCACATGCTGACCCCACAAGTAACCTTGCTTCTAGTGTCTTTCCATTATCCATGCTCACCCTAGCATGTCGCAGATCACACCACTTTCACTTCATTGATGTATCCTTCAACATTACCTGTCCATAACATAAACATAGGCATAGTACAAGCATGTAATATCAATTCATGTCCACATGATACTAACCTCATGGATTTGTCAGAGTTACTCTTCCCACTTGATTCCTCATAAGACCAAGAACCTCTTCATGCCATTCACCTGCATAAGAAATCATTCCTCCACAAGAATGATCCTTGAAAACCTTGTCATACAGTGACATACACACACACACACACACACACATAGCATAAAACAATCATGATCCTATGAGACAACGCCATACATACATACATGTATACATATAAACCATCAACATAAAACCATCAAGATCCATGACGACCCTGTCAATCAAAGACATACGTACATACATACATACATAAATATGTATATAAACATCATCATAATTATGATCACAAAATGATTACTAGATATCACAAAGTCTAGGTTGAGAGAAGTTCCTTTATTCATGCACAACAGTAACAACATTAAGAACAATAGTTCCCAACATAGCCAAGGCATCTGTTCCCTTAAGCTCATTTACTTTACCTTTATCATGACTGTCCGACCACTGTCCATTTACCACAATGGACCCAACCAATCCAACCAGTTGTCATATTCTTACCTTTCGCTGCTTACTCATGCACTGAGCTCCATTAACTTCCATCTTTCCCAACCAATTACCAAGACCCTCAAAACATAAACGACAAGGACAAGAACAAGAAACAAAAAGAATAAAACCATGAAATCCAAAAGCAATATGACACGACAACAAAGTGGCATGGCCATGCACTCGACGCAATAAAGACTACAAATCAATTGCAACCAAATCACAAAAGACCGAAATCACACGAACTTACAATCACCATGACTCAATCCCGATGGTTCCCAATACTTCCAAGGAAAGCTCAGCCCAAGCCTTATTCAAGATTTCATGGCAGTCTCTTTTGCCATACAATTCCATGCATCATACTGCCATAACCACACAAATTTTAGCGCATAAATAAATATACCAATATACTTGTTATCTTACCTTGTTGTGCCAAGCAAGTTGACCCATAATTAAACAAACATGTCATCCATATGTATCAACATCAAGAAAACATATCTATAAATTTGAAATGAAATTTTACCAGGACTGACAACCAAATCATAATCCATCGGTCAACTCACATTCATCGGTCATAATACCTAATGTTACAACTATCACCTACTTACACTCAGGTACATATCATCCATCCCAACACATGTGTGTTAGTACAACCATCTTAAAACAAGACCATTTCTTCATGCAATCTTACAAACACATATACTCATATCATGAAACTAATCAACATTCAAACAACTTGCAAACATACCATGCTAAATAAATCAACTAGATGATGTAATAGACACCAAATCACTCAATCACCAAACATATGACATAAGCAAACAATTAAGCATCAAGTACACAACATAAGAAAACTCATACCTTGATGTATCTTAGGGGAGGCTATCTTGTTTGCACAATCAATCTAGATTAGCACAATATAACTTCACGACACATCAACTCAACCTAAATAAGGTCATGATATCCATAGTAGTAACTAGCTAACAAGTTCACATCATAGACTCATAAACAAATGTCATTCATGCATAAAAATTACATATGCACAATTAGTCTAGATTAGTGCAACATACTGTCATAATTAGGTTGAATCATACCTGAATGTCATAACCCTAACAAACTGCATAGGCCAATCCAAATCAAAATGATGCATATAACATCAAGATCCTAATGCGATAAACCTAATCGTCAATTTACTAGCATATAACAACAACAAGTTATATATCATGCTCATCAACCACATATAACATAATCATCAAGTTATTACATCATAAAACAAAAATAGAAATGCATATAACCACATGTTACTATCACTCATGACTATCCGACATATGTGCATATACCTACACTAATCTACTAGCATCTACCATGCATGACTAACCCATGCATGTACATATAACTAAACTGATTAACTAACATCTATCATGTATGTAACCATAAAAACAATGAAATTAAAAACAATATATAAGTAACCATAATGCATATAACAATCCATGGATTACATACCTACATGCCAAGCATACAACTGGTATGACGATATGCTCTTGCCTCGAGGTCCAATGTTGCAACTTCACTTTGATGATTTGTTGAGATTCAACAAGATGATGAGCTTAGTGAAAAGAGTCGCCTTCACTAAGTGGGCCCGTAGGCTATTTTTGGCGCAAAGTCTATTTTTAGACATGTCGATCATATTCTATGAGTTGCAGGATGTTATTTGTGGATGGTTGGTCAAGTTGGAAAAATAGATGGACTTCTATTTTTAGACATATTGGGCGGAATCTATTTTTAGATTGCCAGTCTAAATATAGATATGTCGAATATTATTAGCTCTTAATAATATTTGGACTCTAAACATTATCTTATTCTCTTGGAGCACTTCAGTTAAGTGCACAGATGTGGCACAACAGCTGACAGAAGGAATTACGCTATTCCTGAGGGTTTATTGGAGCTATTGCATGGAGGACTTCAGTTAGAACTCATGTGACAGAGTTTGGTGGAGTTGGAGAAGTAGTTGGTGGAGTTGTATTTAGTTTAACTTAGTTAGACTCAGTTGAGCTAGTTGTATCTAGTCTAACCGATTGATACACTAGTGAGAGTGGTGTGAATTAATTAGTTAATTAATTCACTAAATAATAACTCATTAATCAAATGAAGAATACATCAGTTAACTACAGTGCATGGCAGTTTCAGTGGAGACCAGTGGAGAGATAGGTGAAAGAGCAAGTGTGACTATCAGTTGTGTCTATAGTGATGCATTGATTGCATCCAACACTCAGTGGAGATGCCAATGAGGATTGCGTGAGCAAGGCTGGAGAAATTCGAGTTCATTCAGAGCCATTCTTCAGCAGGGATTGCGCAGTAGAGGCAGGCTAGCAGGTGGCAAAGATCGGTGCATGGATTTGCAAGATCGGGCCTGATTAGTGTGTAGCGATTGTATTGTACTGAGAGCTTGATATGATTAGCTTTGTATGAGGATTGTTACATGATCTCTATGACATATATTATATACAGATAGTTGGGGTTTTCAGCTTCAGGCTTTCCCGTTAAACAACTGCGTTAATGTATGTGAATTTTTATCGTTTCATGTGTGCATTGCAATCTTGATTTAATTTCCGCAAATGATCAATGGTGGAATAGATTCTGTATTTTGCATGAAGTTAAAATAGTGTGAGATCAAGAGAATATTGGACATATAACACATAATTTATATAATTTCTACATGGTATCATAGCAGTATTGATCATTGGAGGAGATTGCAATTATTGAAGCAGTTGAGTTTTGTGCTGGTGGAATTCGAATTTGCTGCAGTGTTTTCTTGGTGTCGAAGTTAAGCATTCATTGAAATGTCTTTCAACAGATTGTGATTGGAGTATGCCCTTGATGGGAGCTCGAATTATATGGCATGGAAGGACAGGATGGAGGCGGTGCTAGATGATAATGGGTTGAAGGAGTTCATCGATAGCGATGTTCCTAACCTGGGTTCTAGCGATGCAACCGCACTTGATGCATGGAAAAAGAAGGTAGCAAAGTGTCCAAGGATTCTGTTGGAAGGTGTGAAGGACCACATTGTGTCCAACCTTCACGGGAAAGACACTCCATTCTTAATGTGGAAGGCTTTGACAAATTTGTTCCAAAGCAGAAGTGACCAGAGAAAGTTGGCGCTTAAAGATAAGCTCAGAAAAATAAAAATGGAGAAAGGCGACAGTATACCAAAATACCTCATGAAGTTTGTCCACTGCAAGGATTGCTAGGAAGTGTGAGGGTTTCAAGTGTGATGGGATTGGTGTGGTTTCTTGACAGTGGTGCATCTTTCCATATGACCGGAGACAAAGATTTGTTTAGTGATTTGAAAGAAAAGGATCTTGGAGTGCACATCAAGATGGGCGATGATGGTAGATATAGTGTGACTGGTATCGAGACCATTTCCTTTGAGAGGGAGTCCAGTAAACCTTTCATCTTGAAGGATGTCATGCATGTTCCAGGATTGAAGAAGAATCTGACCTCTGTGGCGATGTTGGAAGACAAGGGTTATGATTTTGTTTTCAGTGAGGGAAAAGCCTTCCTTAGACATAAAACAATGGGTCAAACCACGAGGATAGGGATTCTAGTTAAGAATCTTTATCAATTGCAGGTAGATGGCTGCGCAGCAATGGCAGGAAAAGCAGAAGGAGTGGTGAGCCGGGATGAGGGCGAATTGTGGCACAGGAGATTGGGCCATCTTCACCATGGTGCTTTGAAAATTTTGCAACATATTTCTACTGGGCTTCCCAAAGGTACACTTGCGCAGTCAGATCAGTGCAAGGGATGTACCTTGGGAAAATTTGTGAAGACCACTTTTCACGAGAAGGATAGTAGTGCTTCAACGATCCTTGAGATAATTCACACAGATGTGTGTGGACCTTTCTCAGTTGCTTCAATAGCAAAGCATAGGCATTATGTGATATTTGTTGATGAATTTTCTCGTATGTGCTGGATCTTCTTCATGTAGAAGAAGAGCGAGACATACTCAAAGTTCTGTGAGTTCAAGGCGCTGGTTGAGACGGAGTCGGGGAAGCAGGTGAAATCTCTAAGGAGCGATAATGGTAGTGAATACATTTCTAGCGAATTCAAATACTTCTGTAGCAAAGAAGGAATGTGAAGAGAACTCATAGTGCTCTATGTAACCCACAAGAGAATGGGGTCGCGGGAGAAAAAGAAATCGTAACGATCGTGTAAATGTTACTAGAATGCTGCATGATCAGGGCCTTCCCATACACTTGTGGGCTGAAGCATGCAACACTGTGGTTTATGTGCAAAACCGTTGTCCTCATAGAGTACTTGGCATGAGTACACCCGAAGAGGCATTTTCTGGTAAGAAGCCTGATATTTCTCATTTGAAGATTTTTGGCTCACTTGTTTACATTCATGTGACGAAGGATGCCAGGAAGAAGCTGGAGCCGACCACAGAGGTTGGGATATTTGTGGGGTACACAGAAACACCCCACAATTATCGGGTGTATTTTCCAGACAATCGGATGACTGTCGTGCGACGGGATATCAAATTTCATGAGGAGAAAGCCATGAAGTTGTCACTTGAGAGGGAGCTACACTTGCATGTAGAGGAGGAGCTACTTGTTCCTAAATATGAGCCTCAAGATGTGGATCAGCCACAAGAGGAGGTTCATGGAGTGGAAGAAACCACTCATGCAGCGCCAAACATCAGAGGGTGGAAGCGCACTACAGAAGCTGAGCGACTGAATCTTGATGCAGTGCAGAATGTAGGAGTTCCTACATCACAACGCAGACAGAGATAGTCACTTGACCGATTTACTGGATACATGGCTCTGATGAGAAAGTGTATTGTGACAGAGCCATCCACTTTCGAGGAAGTTGTTGAGGATCCCGCATGGGTAGATGCCATGGTGGAAGAGTATGATTCGATTGTCAGAAACAATGCATGGGAGATTGTCCCAAGGTTGGAAGGGAAATTAGTGGTAGGTTCGAGATGGATCTACAAAGTGAAGCAAGCTGCTGATGGGAGGATTGAGAAGTATAAGGAAATATTTGTTGCCCGGGGCTTCTCACACATTGAGGGGATTGAATATGAATAAACCTTTGCACCTGTCGCAAGGTATTCTTCCATACAGACCATCCTTGCTCTCTCAGCGCAGATGGGTTGGCACATTCATCAGATGGATGTGAAGACTACGTTCCTCAACATAATCATTGAGGAGGAGGTGTACATTGAGCAACCTGAAAGATTTGAAATCTTCAGCAGTGAGTCGCATGTGTGCAGGATCAAAAGAGCGTTGTATGGGCTGAAACAAGCACCTCGTGCTTGGTACACACGGATAGACAGTTATTTCACCGGACTTGGTTTCGCCAAGAGTGAGGTGGATCCAAACCTATACCAGATTGTGGTGGAGGGTAAGATTTTGATCATTGTGCTTTATGTATATGATTTAATACTAACAGGTGATGAACTTTTGATACACTCATGCAAGGCAGATCTTGCAAAGGAGTTTGAGATGAAGGAATTGGGCCTCCTTCATTATTTCCTTGGATTGGAAATATGGCAGTGGGAAGGTGAACTGTTTGTGTCTCAAGGCAAGTATGCCCGGGAGATACTGGAGAAGTTTCACATGCAAGGCTGCAAGACTATCGACACTCCTCTTCCAGGAAATTGGAGGAAAGAGAATGCTACATCGGCATAGGTAGTGGATGGCACTGTTTATCGACAGTTGGTGGGTTCACTCATGTATTTAGTTAATACAAGACCAGACATATGCTATGTGGTGAACCAACTTTCACAAGCAATGGTTAAGCCTTCCAAGCTCTTTTGCCAGTAAAGTGCTGGTTGAACAAGAGGTGACCGTGGGCACATCGTCATAACATTGTACGACAATGATGAGGTGAAGCTGCATGGCTTCACAGATGCAGATTGGGTAGGAAGCCCAACGGACAGAAAGAGCACATATGGAGGGATTTTCAGTATCATATCTATAGCAGTTTCTTGGTACAACAGGAAACAAAGATCCGTGGCACTCAGTTTAGTGGAGGCCAAGTACATGGCAGCAAGTTTGGCTGCATGCGAGGCTATATGGATGAGGAAGATCCTGGTCGGTTTGTTTGGTTCTCATTTAGATCCTACTGTGATATATTGTGATAATCAGAGTTGCATTAAACTCTCGGTTAATCCAATATTTCATGATAGATCTAAACATATTGACATCTGGTACCATCATATCAGAGATTCTGTGCAGCGGAGGATCATGTTGCTTTCTTACATTCTCACGAGGATCAAGATGGGACATCATCAAGGCGCTCACCAGAGAAAACTAATACCATAGAGAGACAGATCATGGGGGTGGCGTATAACTCATCTTGTTGAGAGGGAGTGTTGAGATTCAACAAGATGATGAGCTTAGTGAAAAGAGTCACTTTCACTAAGTGGGCCCGCAGGCTATTTTTGGCGCAAGTCTATTTTTAGACTATGTCTATTTTTAGACATGATGATCATATTTCAGAAGTTGCAGGATGCTATTTGTGGAAGGTTGATCAAGTTGGAAAAATAGATGAAATTATATTTTTAGAATATTGGGCGAAGTCTAT
Organism: Pinus albicaulis; assembly: GCA_034641835.2. NCBI lineage: Eukaryota > Viridiplantae > Streptophyta > Pinopsida > Pinales > Pinaceae > Pinus > Pinus albicaulis. The sequence goes on from CM076583.1 coordinate 1,245,287,430, forward strand.
TTAGACTGCCAATAATATAGGAACTTCGGTCATTATTAGCTCTTAACAATATTTGGACTCTAAACATTATCTTATTCTTCTGGGAATACTTCAAATATGCATGCATGTGACACAACAACTGACGTAATGAATTACGCTATTCCCAGGGCTTACTGAGCTATTGCATGGAGGACTTCGCTTAGAACTCATGTGACAGTAGTTTGGTGTAGTTGGAGAAGTAGTTGGTGGAGTTGTATTTAGATTAACTCAGCTTAGACTCGCTGAGCTAGTTGTATCTAGTCTAACTGACAGATACAATAGTGAGAGGGAGTGGAATTAATTAGTTAATTAATTCACAAATAATAACTCATTAATCAACTGAACAATACATCAGTTAACTACAGTGCATGGAAGTTTCAGTGGAGACTAGTGGAGAGATAGGTGAAAGGGCAAGTGTGACTATCAGTTGTGACTATAGTGATGCATTGATTGCATCCAACACTCAGTGGAGATGCCTATGAGGATTGCGTGAGCAAGGCTAGAGAAATTCGAGTTCATTCAGAGCCATTTTTCAGTAGGGATTGCGCAGTAGAGGCAGGCTAGCAGGTGGCAAAGGTCGGTGTATGGATTTGCAAGATCGGTCCTAATTAGTGTGTAGCGATTGTATTGTACTGAGAGCCTGATATGATCAGATTTGTATGAGGATTGTTACATGATATCTATGACATATATTATATACAGATAGTTGGGGTTTTCAGCTTCAGGCTTTCCCGTTAAACAACTGTGTTAATGTGTGTGAATTTTTATTGTTTCATGTGTGCATTACAATCTTGATTTAATTTCCACAAATGATCAATGGTGGAATAGATTCTGTATTTTGCATGAAGTTAAAATAGTGTGAGATAAGGAGAATCTTGGACATATAACACATAATTTATATAGTTTCTACATGATCTGCATATCCTACTCTATTTGATTGAACACATTAGCATCATAAAATACCAATATCATCATGTTGGCGTAATTGCATACATTGACCTTATGCACAACAAACTCAACCAAACCAATTCAAACTTGACCATATGCACCCACTTGACATGTATAACCAATCATGAACGACCAATGCATGTTCAACATATGACATCTCACAACGAAGCAAGCATACACAGATAACACCGAAGCATGACCAATATGTAACCCTAGCATAAGCAATCCATGCATGTACAATATTTAGCAACATGTATGCAAACATGCACGAAAAATACATAAGCAAGAACAACACATAACCAGTCATACACTCATGACAAAATGTTATCAAAAACATCATCAACACTTCCATGACGACACCACTTCCACCATGGCCAACACAACATAGATGAAACAAGCACATATAGACCACACGCATACTAAAAACATATGCAACCAACATAAATGCATGACCAACACACTATCCATCCAGTCCAAGGGTTGAACCATGCTCTGATACCACTCTGTGGTATAAGATATCACACAAAGAGAATAGAAACAAAACACCACCATCATGCATACACAACAAGCACATACAACATAAGCATGAGGAACATATATGTAATTGACATGTATGCACGACAAACACACACAACCCAAGGAGAGCGCAACCACACTTTGATAGCACTCTGTAACACCCTCTTCCCACATCTACCTAAGGAACAGGCCAACTGGGGTAAAAATGTGACAAGAGGCTACTAATATGAGATTCAACCTCCTAGATGATCTTAAGGAAGTGGAACCGACAGAAACACCAAAAACACACTTTACACTGCATCATTAACATCCTCAGGGGGGTAACCCAACCTCCTAGGGCCCTGTTCCCTGAGTGGGGACTAATTTTGAGCCCCTTTGAGGCTGAGCTGCGGGCTTGTAAGGGAAAGGGATCAAAAATAGACCCTAGAGCCACAGGCTAGCCTTGGCAAGGTAGCGGCTAAGTCCCAAACAACCAATTTTCCGCCTGTAGCTCCAGGATTTGTGCCACATTTTCAGCCACTGAGCCAAGGTCACTGCCTAGAACTTCTTGTAACTTCATGAGAGGGTAAATAACATTAAAAAAAACATATGGAAGTAATCACATCAACCAGAACTCATCCTACCCCACCCAAACATGACATGAATTTTGTCAAACATGTCACAAACATAACGTATACAGGTATGAACAACAAATTTGATGCAGGAGCATTAGGCTCAAGGAAATTACTTTGTATTTTCTTAGACATAGAGGGGTCTCATGATTTTAAATTCTCATGTAATTATTAGTATTTTTGAATAAGAAATGAAGAATTGTAAATGTTCTCTAACTGCAGAGAACATGAGAGAAAATGATTAGTTAGAAATGTGAAGAGACAGTCGAATTAGGATCAGTTTCAGTTATTTAGGGGTTTTGTCTAAATTTATAAAATCTGGAAGTTTAAGGGTTTTTCGAGTTGTAAAGGAACCTGAATCGATTCAGATCATCATTTTTGAATAAATGTACGCATGAAAGTTAGAGTAGAGGTTCAGAGGTTCCGAACTAGAGTTTTGTTCAGAGGCAGAGTAGGAGGATAGAAGGGCCATCGAACTGAAAATCAGGCCAAAAGGAAGATTGTTAATGTAAGTACTGTGTATGTCAATGTAGAATTTAATTCTCTGAAGACTATGTTTTCTTCCTGAGTTATGTATTGTGTGAATGGAATGGTTTGCAATATTGATTGAATGTGATTATGAATCTAGAAGAATCGATCACAGAATGGGTCGATTCTGAGAAGGAATTCCTGTGTATGATATTGGGGCGAATTGAATTTCTGTGTTCACTATGTGAAGGAGGGGTTCAATTCCTTTTGAAATTACTAGCTTATATGTACTCTGTGCTAATTTGGTTGCAATTCTAATGTATGTTAGTATCTACGAAAAGGAGGAGTCTTGTCCTTTTGAAATCCCATTAATATTTCTAGGCCAAATTGAACTATACGTATTAATCCCTTGTATGAAGAAAGAAGCAAGACAACCTTCGATTATGTGCTTGAATTGAATGGAGCTCTAATTTCCAACGATGAAAGCCGATATGTCATCTGATCCATGCCGTCAAATTTGAATTGATGGCGTAAGCCGATATTGATTTCTGTGTTAAAACTGTTATACAAGAAATCGTTGAGCCTTATGTTAATATTAAAGATAGATAATGACCTGCATTTCTCAGAACGTGTGGAGAGGAACAGAATTGGGTTAAACACATGCAAATCTCATATTTGAAATTGAATGCGGTTGTATCAGGGTTCTGTTTGGTTGAATAGATCCTTGAGAGATCGATCCACAACATTAAGTGGAGAAGCCGAGTTAAAAGAAGCGAATCAAGCTTAACGCAAAGTCCAAATATCAGAAATGAAGTTGAGCGGTTTTGAACTAAGAAAACCAACAGTTTTGCATTGTTGAGAAACGGTTAGCAGAATATGAAAAAAAATGCGATAGTGTTCTTAGAACGATGCGTGGCAAAGGTGGTTTCCAAAAACCACGAGTTTCACATTTTTTCTGGGTGTTAAAGTGATGTGGGGAAAATTTTGCAATTACCGTTTGATCTTGTTGGAAATAGATCAAAGGGTGTTCGCCTGAGCAAGTTGCGTGGTCGATAACGTAAGGTAAATGTTAGCTGTGAGCTGAGAAAATCGTTTAACATGTGCTGGTGATTGGTGTAGAAATTTGAATAACTGATATATTATTCACCGAGATTCTCCTGATCACACACTATTTTAACTTCATGCACAATACAAAATCTCTTCTACCATTGATCATTAATTGCGGAAATAAAAACAATCGCATGCGCACATTAAAACCATAAACAATCACACATATGAACACAATATTTTATGGGAATGCTTAAAGCTGAAAACCCCCAACTATCTGTATATTATATGTCATAGAGATCATGTAAAAATAATTATACAAAGCTCCTCACAAGCTCTCAGTACAATCTCTAATTTCTACACACTAATCAAGCCCGACCTAGCAAATCACATGCTCCAATCTCTGCCACTTGATAGCCTGCCTCTACTGTGAAATCACTGCTGAAGAATGGATTTGAATGAACTTGAATTGGTCCAGCCTTGCTCACGCAATCCTCATTGGCATCTCCAATCACTGGTTGTTGCAAATCATGCAACAATATAGTCACAACTGATAGTCACACTGCTCTTTCACCTACCTCTTCACTGGTCTCCACTGAAACTGTCCATGCACTGAAGTTAACTGATGTATTCTTTAGTTGATTTATGAGTTAATAATCAGTGAATTAATTAATAATTAATTCACACCACTCTCACTAGTGTATCAATCAGTTAGACTAGATACAACTAGCTCAACTATGTTTAACTAAGTTAAATTGAACACAACTCCACCAACTACCTCAATAACTCCACCAAACTCTGTCACATGAGTTCTAACTGAAGTCTCCATGAAATAGCTCCACTTAACCCTCGGGAATAGCGTAATTCCTTCTGTCAGCTCCTGTGCCACATCTGTGCACTTAACTGAAGTGCTCCAAGAGAATAAGATAATGTTTAGAGTCCAAATATTATTAAGAGCTAATAATATTCGACATATCTATTTTTAGACTGGAAATCTAAAAATAAATTCCGCCCAGTATGTCTAAAAATAGAAGTCCATCTATTTTTTCCGACTTGACCAACCATCCACAAATAGCATCCTGCAACTCATAGAACATGATCCATATGTCTAAAAATAGACATAGTCTAAAAATAGACTTTGCGCCAAAAATAGCCTGCGGGCCCACTTAGTGAAGGCGACTTTTTTCCACTAAGCTCATCATCTTGTTGCAATCTCAACACTCCCTCTCAACAAGATAAGGATTATCTGCCACCCCTATCCTGCCTCTGTGGTATTCGAATTTGCTCCTGGTGAGCGCCTTCGTCAAGATATCAGCATCCTGATCCTCCATGGGAATGTATGAAAGTAACATGATCTTCCGCTGCACACAATATCTGATATGATGATACCGGATGTCAATGTGTTTAGATCTATCATGAAATACTAGATTAACCGAGAGTTTGATGCAACTATGATTATCACAATATATCACAGTAGGATCTAAGTGTGAACCGAACAACCCGACCAGGATCTTCCTCATCCATATAGCCTCGCATGCGGCCAAACTCGCTGCCATATACTCGGCCTCTGCTGAACTGAGTGCCACGGATCTCTGCTTCCTGCTGTACCAAGAAACTGCTGTCGACCCGATACTGAAAATCCCTCCAGATGTGCTCTTTCTGTCCGTTGGGCTCCCTGCCCAATCTGCATCCGTGAAGCCACACAACTTCACCTCATCTGACTGTCTGTACCATAATCCATATCCCGATGTGCCTCTGAGATATCTCAATACATGCTTGCCTGCCTTCCAGAAGAGCTTGGTAGGCTTAACCATAGCTTGTGAAAGCTGGTTAACAACATAGCATATGTCGGGTCATGTATTGACCAGATACATAAGCGACCCCACCAACTGTCGATAAACGGTGGCATCCACTACCTCCGCTGAAGTAGAATCCTCCTTCCTCCAACCACCAGGAAGAGGAGTATCAAGAGGCTTGCAGCCATGCATGTTGAACTTCTCTAGTATCTCCCGGGCATACTTACCCTGAGAAACAAACAGTCCATCACTGCGCTGCCAAATTTCCAATCCCAGGAAATAATGAAGGAGGCCCAAGTCCTTCATCTCAAACTCTTTTGCAAAATCCTCCTTGCATGAGAGTATCAACAGCTCATCACCTGTCAAAATCAAATCATCTACATAAATTACAATGATCAGCAACTTACCCTCCACCACAATCTGGTATAGGTTAGGATCCGCCTCACTCTTGGAGAATCCAAGTCCGGTGAAATAACTGTCTATCCGTGTGTACCAAGCATGAGGTGCTTGTTTCAACCCATACAATGCTCTTTTGAGCCTGCACACATGCGACTCGCTGCTGAAGATCTTGAAACCTTCGGGCTGCTCTATGTACACCTCCTCCTCAATCACTCCGTTGAGGAACGCAGTCTTCACATCCATCTGATGAATGTGCCACCCCATCTGCACTGAGAGAGCAAGAATCGTCCGTATGGAAGAATACCTTGCGACAGGTGCAAAGGTTTCCTCATAATCGATCCCCTCAATCTGTGAGAAGCCTCGGGCAACAAATATTGCCTTGTACTTCTCCACACTCCTGTCAGCTGCCTGCTTCACTTTGTAGATCCATCTCGAACCCACCACTGATTTCCCTTCCGGCCTTGGGACAATCTCCCATGCACTGTTTCTGACAATCGAATCATACTCTTCCACCATGACATCTACCCATGCGGGATCCTCCACAGCTTCCTCGAAAGAGGATGGCTCTGTCACGATACACTTACTCATAAGAGCCATGTATCCAGTGTGCCGATCCGGTGGCTGTCTGTCTGTATTTGTGATGTAGGTGCTCTACAACCTTCTCTGCATCTTGAGCCGGTAGCTCGGCAACGAGTGTGCTTCCACCCTACGATGGTTGGTATGAGTGGTCTCTTCCACTCCATGAACCTCCTCTTGTGGCTGATCCACATCCTGAGGCTCATCCTTAGGAACTAATAGCTCCTCATCTGCATGCAAGTGTGGCTCCCTCTCAAGCGAACACTTCATGGCTTTCTCCTCATGTACTTTGATATCCTGTCGCACAACAGTCTTGCGACTGTCTGGAAAATACACACGATAGTTGTGGGGCGTATCAGTGTACCCCACAAATATCCCAACCTCTGCGGTCGGCTCCAGCTTCTTCTTCGCATACTTTTTCATATGAATGTAAACAGGTGAACCAAAAATCCTCAAATGGGAAATATCAGGCTTCTTACCAAAAAACGCCTCCTCGGGTGTACTCATGCCAAGTATCCTGTGAGGACAACGGTTATGCGCATATACTGCAATATTGCATGCATCAGCCCAGAAGTGTATGGGAAGGCCCTGATCATGCAACATCGCCCGTGCAGCACCCACGATCGTTCTGTTCTTCTGCTTAACAACCCCATTCTGCTGTGGGTTATGAGGTGCTATGAGCTCTCTTCGAATTCCTTCTGCGCTGCAAAATTCCTTGAATTCGCCAGAGATGAATTCACCACCATTGTCGCTCCTAAGAGCCTTCACCTACTTCCTCGATTCTTTCTCAACCAGTGCCTTGAACTCACAGAACTTTGAATATGTCTCGCTCTTCTTCTGCATGAAGAAGATCCAACACTTCCGAGAAAAATCATCAACAAATATCACATAGTACCTGTGCTTTACTGTCAAAGCTACTGAGAAAGGTCCACACACATCTATGTGAATTCTCTCAAGGATCGTCGTGGCGCGACTATCCTTCTCGTGAAAGGTGGCTTTCAAAATTTTTTCCAAGGTACATCCCTTGCACTGATCTGACTGCGCAAGAGTACCCTTAGGAAGCCCAGTAGAAATCTGCTGCAGTATCTTCAAAGCTCCATGGTGAAGGTGGCCCAATCTCCGGTGCCACAGCTCGCCATCATCCCGGCTCACCACTCCTTCTACCTTGCTTGCCATTGCTGCACATCCATCTACCTGCAATTGATAAAGGTTCTTAACTCGAACCCCATCCTCTGGGTTTCACCAGTTGCCTTACTGCGTAGGAAAGCCTTTCCCTTGCTAAAGACAACATCATATCCCTTGTCTTCTAACATCGCCACAGAGATCAGATTCTTCTTCAATCCTGGAACATGCATCACTTCCTTCAATATGAAGGGTTTACCAGACTCCCTCTCAAAGGAAATGGTATCGATACTAGTCGCACTGTATCTACCATCATCACCCATCTTGATGTGCACTCCAAGATCTTTCTCATCCAGATCAGTAAACAAATCTTTATCTCCTGTCATGTGAAAAGACGCACTACTGTCAAGAAACCACACTGAACCCATCACACTTGAGACCAAGCATGTAATCAGTGAAAAATCCAGCTCAAACTGCGAGGCTAAGACCTCTCCAGCTGCAGATCCAGCAACCTGCTTATTTTTCTTCTTCTGTGGACAATTAGTGGCGTAATGTCCGTGTTGGTGACAGTGAAAGCACTTCACCTTGGACATGTCCTGCTTCTTGCCTTTCGCACCAGATTGAGAAGCATTCTTCTTTCTCTTCCCCTTCCTTGCTTTGGCAGCCAAAGCGCAATTTTCTTCATCTGATTTCTTTGATGAAGATCCGTCCATGGTACTTTGCCTTATCTCCTTTTGCACAAGATCCGACCAAAGTCGCTCCCATCTTGGCAATTTCTCCCGACCATTGACAGAGTCCTGATAGGAATGCCAACTCTTCGGAAGCCCAGGAGAGCCAAGCTCACCAAGTCCTCGTCATCTACAGTCACCCCCACATTTCCCAGCTCATCCCTGCATTGAATGAACTTCGTGAGGTACTTGGGCATACTGTCGCCTTTCTCCATTTTTATGTTCCTGAGTTTATCCTTGAGCGCCAACTTCCTCTGGTCGTTCTTGCTTTGGAATAAGTCTGTTAATGCTTTCCACATCAAGAATGGAGAAGCCTTACCATGAAGGCTGGAAACTATGTGATCCTTTACACCTTCCAAAAAAATTCTTCGACACTTTGCTGTCTTCTTTTGCCATGCGTCAAGTGCGGCAACATCGCTAGAAGTAGGTTTTGGAATTTCTGCATCTATGAACTCCTTCAACCCATTGTCATCCAGCACCACCTTCATCCTGTCCTTCCATGCAATATAATTCAAGCTGCCCTCAAGGGAATACTCCAATCACAATCCGTTGAAAGACATCTCAACTTCGACACCAAGAAAACACTGCTGCAAATTCGAATTCCACTAGCTCAAAACTCAACAGCTTCAATGTTTTGAAATTGCTCCAATGATCAATATTGCTCTGATACCATGTAGAAATTTGAATAGCTGATATATTATTCACCGAGATTCTCTTGATCACACACTATTTTAACTTCATGCACACTACATAATCTCTTCTACCATTGATCATTAATTGCGGAAATAAAAAAAATCGCATGCGCACATTAAAGCCATAAACAATCACACATATGAACACAGTATTTTATGGGAAAGCTTAAAGTTGAAAAACCCCAACTATATGTATATTATATGTCATAGATATCATGTAACAATCATTATACAAAGCTCCTCACAAGCTCTCAGTACAATCTCCAATTGCTACACACTAATCTGGCTTAGATCTAACCAAATCATACTCCAATCTCTGTGACACGATGCTTTGCCGCTCTTGCAATCCTTTGCTAAAGAATAGCTCTGAATGAACTCGGGTGGTCCGGCCTTGCTCACGCAATCCTCATTGGCATCTCCAATCAACGTGTGTTGTTGCAAATCATGCAACGATATAGTCACAAGCGATAGTCACCTTTTGCTCTTTCACCTACCTCTTCTTGGACTCATAGAAAGCTTGTCCATGCCTTAGTTAACTAATGTATTATTTAGTTGATTAATGAGTTATTGATTAGTGAATTAATTAATAATTAATTCACACCACTCTCACTAGTGTATCAATCGGATAGACTAGATACAACTAGCTCAACTATGTTTAACTCGGTTAAGCTGAACACAACTCCATCAACTATCTCAATAACTCCACCAAACTACTGTCACATGAGTTCTAAGCTAGTATCCATGCAATAGCTCCAATTAACCCTCGGGAATAGCGTAATTCCTTACATCAGCTGTTGTGCCACATGTGCACTTAACCCCCGGAAGTGCTCCAAGAGAATAAGATAATGTTTATAGTCCAAATATTATTAGAGCTAATAATATTCGACATATTGGTTACAAATGGCAATCTAAAAATAGATTCCGCCCAATATGTCTAAAAATAGAAGTCCATCTATTTTTTCTGACTTGACCAACCATCCACAAATAGCATCCTGCAACTCATAGAATATGATCGACATGTCGAAAAATAGACATAGTATAAAAATAGACTTGCACCAAAAATAGCCTGCGGGCCCACTTAGTGAAGGCGACTTCTTTCCACTAAGCTCATCATCTTGTTGCAATATCAACAATTGGGTCAAACTTGAATCACTACGTTCGTATGTATTAGCACTGGAATATAGACACAAATCCAAGGTCTATTTCATAATGATTCTTAACACTTGAATGGAGGGCGATATATATTAATATCTTATGGTTGAGATGATATGATAAAACGTATATTTGATGAGGGTGAATAATTATTGTTGCATGTGAACAATAGAGGCTGTGGGCCCTTTTAAGTTGGGTTAAATCCAAATTTGGGTCTAATGAAAAACCAAAGGTAAGCTCCCATAAAAGATAGGTGTGTTGAGAGGTGTGGTTTTATAACCATAGGGATTATGTTTTAATGTTGGAATCTGAGATGGAAATATAAAAGCTTCCACATATAGTGAAATTTCTAGATCAAAAATTATTTGGCTGAAACTTGAAGTACATTATTTTCATATGCATAGAAATGAAGATTGTGTGTTAAGTTGGTTAGCCCGGGCATCAAGTGGTATCAGAGCTGGAATAGCTCATTGAAATAAAATTTTGAAATGCATGTGTACTAAATTAGTGGACGAAATTTGAAGTTTTGAATTTGTTCAAGAGGATGAAGGATAGCTCTGTTTGAAGTAAAGGATTTTTGAAATTAAATCTGAAGGTATGGTGAGAGAGAAGATTAGATTCTGAAATCTGATATGCAAAGATACACAGGGTTGCAGTGAACAGAATTTGTAGAAGTAAATGAAGAACAAGATCATGCAGGGATCTTGTAGGTGAGATAATTTTAAATTTGATTTGGAATTGTAATTACAGAATTGTGGTTGCAGAAAAGTGAACACAGAATTTTGATAATGATGGCAGTGGAGGGCAGTGGACCTGATATCCAGCTAAAGGCTAGATAGGGAGAACAATTGCAGTGTTCTCAAGAGAAGGTGAGTTGATGAGCAGTGTTTAACTCTGGTTTGGAGAATTGTTTGTAGAATTCAGATTGCAGGTAATTGAAGAAATCTCAGCAGAAGCAGATCACAGCTTTGAGAGCAGTTATAGAAGAGTCCAGCAAGGGATTCTGAGTGAAGAAGAAGTGTGGCAAAACCTGGAGAATTCCCAATAGAGGTTGGATGCAAGAAGAACATATTTTTTCTTGAGAAGTTGTAGAGTGAAGCCTATAAAGAGCAGAAGAGAGTGCTCAGAAGGTTCCAGCAGATAGGGGACCAGTACTTGCCAAAAGCCCAGATCTAGAGGAAACGATTGGTGAGGTAAGTTGCAGCAAGAGAGCTTGCTGTTGCAGAGGCTTGGTGCAGCTGATGAGTGAGGAACTCATGAAGGAGAAAATGGCTACTGATAGTAATAACAAAGATTGTAGAGGTTTTGAACGAGGCCACAATAGAAGAGTGAGGTAAGATGCCAAAGAAAATGGCATGAGGAAGAAACTCACTGATGAAGTGTATTGGAAAGAGATAGCTGAGATCAGTGAGTAGTTTTATAAACTGGAGAGGATGATAGAGGAAAACCACAGAGTTGGTTGGCTCATGAAGAAGAGTGTGAAATGGCAACCATTACAGTTGAGGTTGGGGCAAAAGGAGATTGCCTTAGTAAGAGAAGAACTCAGAGCAGCCGAGTTGAGAAAAGAAGCTTCTATTTGTAAAGTAGAATAGAGTACAGATGAAGAACAGAGATCTGCAAGAGATCTTGTGAGGCATGGCGAAGGTTTAAGGCAGCAAGAAGTTTGTCTTGCTGAAGAGAAAATCGTTGATGATTTCCTGAGGTATTGGACAAGTCCAGATCAGCTGGATGATGTAAAGCCTTGCGCTTTTGAATTTGACAATTGTGAGGTGATGACAGATTCTACAGAGGAAGAGGAACTTAGGGTTCTTGATTCAAGGATGGAATTTGAATATTCCACATGTAGATCTGTTCAAAGGGAAGTGCTTGAGAAAGCAACCAAGACTGAAGAGTCTTGTGGTTTTGAAACTAAAGAGTTGTGTATGTTTGCAGGTACATCACAGGGAGATGAACAAGCCTTAAAGTTTGTTGAGGAGGAGGATGAACAATCTTGTGAAGCTGTCACAAGTATGAAGAAGTATCTCTCAGAAGATGAATACTCTGGAGAAAAATGCAATGCTGGAGAATGTACCTTGAATGAAGGAAGCAGTGATACATTTGTGATTGAAGCTGTTGCAGCACAGGAAGAAATTCTTGTGAATGAAGAAGGAGAAGATCAGTTTGAAAAACTGATATGTGAAATACTAGTTGAGGCTGTTAGGGCTCCTGGTATACAAAATGAAGGTTTGTGTATCAATACAGGGACTGTAAGTGATGATGAATTTCTTAAAGAATGCAAAAGGGAAATTGCATTGTTGGAATAGTTTTTGGAGAATCTAGAGTATGAAGGAGAGATTGCAGAAGGTAGAGTTCATCATAGTGAATAGGAAAACATCATGGAGACAGATGATGTGGGAGAAAGAATTGTTGGAAGTCTTGAGAATTCTTTAGAGAATTCTTTGGGAAAATTGGAACAACATATTGATGTGTTGTCAGAGGAGGAAGAGGTGTTGAGACCTTGTAAGTTTGATGCTGATAATTCATGTGTTGGTCATGCAGGCAAAGAGGGACAACCAATGAAAATTGTCAGAGAATTGAATGAAAGAGAAACTATGTTGGCTGAGAAAATAGTGGAGGATCATCATTATAACATGGTGATTGGCACAATGAAAGCTGAAAAGAAAGGCAGTGGAAGTTTTATGAGTCTTGAAACGGACTTGGAACTGCAGAGAGAAAGTTTGGTGGTTGGATCAGCAATTGAGACCAGTGGGTCTTGTAATTTTGAAACTGAAAAATTGGCTGTGTTTACAGGTGATACATAGGACAATCCATCTCTTGGGGTTGCCTTGAAAGAAGAGGAACTGTTGCAGAAGAAGGAAGGTGAGACAGTCATGTCTCATATGAAGAAACTTGTCACTGATGACAAGGAGGAGCTGATTTGTTTGATTGATCAAGAGCAGACTGTGGGGCGGATTTGTAAGACTGACACAGTGATTGAAAATCAGAATTTTATTTTGATAGAGGAAGATGAAAATGCAGAGTTGGAATAACTTGATTTGATTGCCATAATCAATTAAGGGGATAGAGGGCAATTACTGAAGATTGTCCAAGAAGAAGAAAAAGGTGGTGAAATTAATTTGTAGCATATTGAGGATGGGAAACAAGTACAGGGGAGATGGTTGAATTGTTTGCTAGGAGCATTTGAAGAAGAGAAAGAGATTGCAGACACTAGAGTGAGATTGCCTGAAATTGTGAAAGAAATAGGGGCAGATACTAGTTTGACAAATTTTCTTATGTTTACTAGTATACTGAGTGAGTATGTTACTGTAGGTGGAAAAGTAATTGATGATTTATTTTCTAAAAGTAAATTTGTAGGTGATGAGCAAAAGCATGTTGCAGAGGGACAGGAAGTTTGGGAGGCAGCCATAGAGGCATCAACATGGGGGGTGACATCTGCAGGAGTTGTAAACATGTTAGTAACATCAGTAACAACAAGAGCAACAATTTTGGTTGCAACATAAATTGGAAGCAGCAGCAGTGGGCAAAGAAATTTCTAGATGGAAGATAAGCTGGACAGAGAAATTGAACACATCAAAAGACTAATGATGAAGGTGTCTTAGCAGTAGCGGACAACAGCAAGAAAGCAGAAGGATTTTAGCAAAGGAAAGACAAGAAGAGATTGTGAGTACAACTGGTAGTAAATTGCAGAACAAGATATGGAGACCTAGAGAAATGCAGTTGAGGGATGATGCAGTTGCTGGACAGCAGCAAAACAAAGTATGGGATCTAGGAGGTAGAGACTGAAATCACATGATCAGGAGATCATGATCAATTTGAACCTTGGGAGTCTGATGCAGGAGCATTACGCTAAAGGAAATTACTTTGTATTTTCTTAGACATAGAGGGGTCTCATGATTTTAAATTCTCATGTAATTATTAGTATTTTTGAATAAGAAATGAGGAATTGTAAATGTTCTCTAACTGCAGAGAACATGAGAAAAAATGATTAGTTAGAAATGTAAAGAGACAATTGAATTAGGATCAGTTTCAGTTATTTAGGGGTTTTGTCTAAATTTAGAAAATCTGGAAGTTTAAGGGTTTGTCGAGCTGTGAAGGAACCTGAGTTGATTCAGGTCATCATTTTTGCATAAATGTACGCATGAAAGTTAGAGTAGGGGTTCAGAGGTTCCGAACTAGAGTTTTTTTCAGAGGCAGAGTAGGAGGATAGAAGGGCCATCGAACTGAAAATTAGGCCAAAAGGAAGATTGTTAATGTAAGTACTGTGTATGTCAATGTAGAATTTAATTGTTTGAAGACTATGTTTTCTTCCTGAGTTATGTATTGTGTGAATGGAATGGTTTGCAATATTGATTGAATGTGATTGTGAATCTAGAAGAATCGATCACAGAATGGGTCGATTCTGAGACGGAATTCTTGTGTATGAGATTGGGGCGAATTGAATATCTGTGTTCACTATGTGAAGGAGGGGTTCAATTCCTTTTGAAATTACTGGCTTATATGTACTCTGTGCTAATTTGGTTGCAATTATAATGTATGTTAGTATCTATGAAAAGGAGGAGTCTTGTCCTTTTGAAATCCCATTAATATTTATGGGCCAGATCGAACTATATGTATTAATCCCTTGTATGAAGAAAGAAGCAAGACAACCTTCAATTCTGTGCTTGAATTGAATGGAGCTCTACTTTCCAACGATGAAAGCTGATATGTCATCTGATCCATGCTGTCAAATTTGAATCGATGGCGTAAGCCGATATTGATTTCTGTGTTAAAACCATTATACAAGAAATCGTTGAGCCTTATGTTAATATTAAAGATAGATAATGACCTGCATTTCTCAGAACGTGTGGAGAGGAACAGAATTGGGTTAAACACATGAAAATCTCAGATTTGAAATTGAATGCGGTTGTATCAGGGTTCTGTATCGATCCATAGCATTAAGTGGAGAATCCGAGTTAAAAGAAGCGAATCAAGCTTAACGCAAAGTCCAAATATCAGAAATGAAGTTGAGCGGTTTTGAACTAAGAAAACCAGCAGTTTCGCATTGTTGAGAAACGGTAAGCGGAATATGAAAAAAAATCCGATAGTGTTCTTAGAATGACGCGTGGAAAAGGTGGTTTCCAAAAACCACGAGTTTCACACTTTTTCTGGGTGTTAAAGTGATGTAGGGAAAATTTTGTGATTACCGTTCGATCCTGTTGGCAATAGATTGAAGGGTGTTCGCCTGAGCAAGTTGCGTGGTTGATAACGTAAGGTAAATGTTAGCTGTGATCCGAGAAAATCGTTTAACATGTGATGGTGATTGGGTCGAAATTAAATCGCTACGTTCGTATGTATTAGCGCTGGAATATAGACACAAAGCCAATGTATATTTCATAATGATTCTTAACACTTGAATGGAGGGCGATATATATTAATATCTTATGGTTGAGATGAGATGATAAAACGTATATTTGATGAGGGTGAATAATTATTGTTGTATGCGAACAATAGAGGCTGTGGGCCCTTTTAAGTTGGGTTAAATCCAAATTTGGGTCTAATGAAAAACCAAAGGTAAGCTCCCATAAAAGATAGGTGTGTTGAGAGGTGTGGTTTTATAACCATAGGGATTATGTTTTAATATTGGAATCTAAGATGGAAATATAAAAGCTTCCACATGTAGTGAAATTGACAGATCAAAAATTATTTGGCTGAAACTTGAAGTACATTATTTTCATATGCTTAGTAATGAAGATTGTGGGTTAAGTTGGTTAGCCCGGGCATTAAAATTGAAACAAAGGGATCTCTTTATTATATGAGAATGACTAAGAAGCATTGCTCCCCTACATCATAATCTATCGTACAATCAATTTTACCATAGATACATGGGATATTCATTTATAGGCAAAAACATGAATAGAGCCATACATCATCAATAATCGAATACATGCTCATAACTAGCATAATAACAACATAAATACCATGGATACAATAGCAATGAAATCCATACATAAACTAGTATATTTGCATACCGAATACTGGAGGAATGAGCTCTTCATTACTGAATTTAAAAACCAACCAGATATGGGACTTCCACATTCCACCCGACAATAGGTTGGTTGAGCCAAGCCACACTTCATCCAATCACTGCCATGCCATATTCCAAGCATGAACATGGGAATTTATCAAACACATCAATCAACACCAAACTAGGGCTCCATAGACCAAACCGTCTCAACCCCACACCAGTGATTCCACCTCATGGTCGGACATCACTAATCGTCACATATTAGTCTCTATCCAAGCTGCTCTAGGGCTTCAGAGTGTTTGTTCCAACCAAGGCTCTAGGACTAGTGAGTCAACCCCAGCTATTCTCTGGCTCTAAAGCATTTGTCCAACCAAGGATCCATGACTAGTAACTCAACCCACTGAGGGCTCTAAGTTTTTTTCCAACCAAGGCTCCAGGACTGTTAACTCAACCCAACCGCTATCCTCCGGACTCCAGAGCGTTTGTCCAACCAAGACTCCCGGAACTAATAACTCAACCCAACAACTCAAGGAATCATGAGAACCAACCAGAAAACAATAATTTGAAATAAACCTACAATCACCATGGTTATCCAAGAAATGGAAAGGCTAGGAAAATCCACATGCATACACCATGCATACTAAAACTAGTGAGGAAATCATACATGCAAGTCGGTACCTGCACTCAGAACCTGTTGTAGATGCTAATCCCGGTGTCCTCTTCTGCTTTCCTGCTTTTCCTTTGCTTTCTTGATCCAAATATCCAAGTATGCCTTACTCTCCAAGAGTGCTCCAAGAATACTCTAAGTGCTCAAGAGTATGAGAGAGAGAGAGAGAGAGAGAGAATAGAATAGATTCTCAAAAAATAAACTGAGCAAAATCTTACTAACTAATCCTCAGAAGCCTTTTTATTAATGAAGCCTCTATTTTCTTCATTTTCCATTATTTTCCTTCATTTTCCTCCTCACATGCAACCTGTGACCTTTCACCTTCCTGTTGTGGTAAAACACAACCCCCCCATTTTTGAATTATGTACTTCAAATAATGGGGACCCTTTCTACAAAATTTTTGGCTAAACACCTTTTAGGATTTTCATTAAATTAATTATCCTACATTTTTTTTGTCAGTTTTTCATCTTCCTCGGAATTTTGTTTTGATTACTTTATTGAATTTTTTTTTTCACAAGCTTTCCAACAATACTTGTTTCGCTCCATTTGGTCCACCGGTTTGTAAATGGTACTCCTTTGAAGTTTTGATCATTTTCTCGGTTGGGTTAAAAATGTATAAAGTGTATGATATTTCAGTTTTCACAATTAAAATAGTCTTCATTGTAAATATTAATTTTTAGTTAATTTTTACTATTTCTTTTAATTTTTTATTAACGATCCTACAAAATGACACAACTAAATTATACAATAAACGAAAACATGCTTCAGGATCTCGGTAATTTACTCCAACTTGTTATTTTAAAACAAATTGCCAAAACCAAAACTCCAAAATTGCAAAGTGGCTGTAGTCTAAATTGTAGGATGGTTAATCCCTGTGGGCCCCACTTAACCTCCCGACTTATTTTCCTTGCCAAACCCTTACATGTTGGGATTCAACAAGATGATGAAGCTTAGTGAAAATGAGTCACCTTCACTAAGTGGGCCTGCAGGCTATTTTTAGGTGTAAGTCTATTTTTAGACATGATGATCGTATTTCAGAAGTTGCAGGATGCTATTTGTGGATGGTTGGTCAAGTTGGAAAAATAGATGAAATTCTATTTTTAGAATATTGGGCGAAGTCTATTTATAGATCGTCGATTTAAAAATAGATGTGTCGATTATAATTAACCCTTAATAATAATTAGACTCTAAATATAAAATTATTCTCTTGGAGCACTATATTTAAGTATACATATTTGGAAAATCAGTGGGCTGAAGGAATTACACAATTCCTAGGGTTTACTGGTGGTTCATGCATGGAGGACTCAGTTAGAACTGAAGTGGAAAAGTTATGACAGAGTTGGAAGAGTAGTTCATGGAGTTGTTATTCAGTTTAACTCAGTTAATGGAGTTAAACTCAATTGAGCTAGTTGTATCTAGTCTAACTGAATGATACACTAGTGAGAGTGGAGTGAATTAATTAGTTAATTAATTCACAAATAATAACTCATTAATCAACTGAACAATACAGCAGTTAACTACAGTGCATGTCAGTTCTAGTGGAGACCCAAAGGAGAGATAGGTGAAAGGGCAAGATGGACTATCTGTTGTGACTATAGTGATGCATTGATTGCACCACACACACATTGGAGTTTCCAATGAGGATTGGGAAGTGCAAGCAAGGTAGATTTGAATTCATTCAGGGGTCGTCTTCAGTAGGGATTGTGCAGTGGAGGCAGGCTATCAGGTAGCAAGAAATCAGTGCATGGATTTGCATATTTATGCTGATTAGTGTGTGACAATTGATTGTACCGAGAGCTTGATGTACTAAGAATTTTATGATATTGTTACATGATCTCCATGATACATAATATATGATAGTTGGGGTTTTCAACTTCAGGATTTCTCGTTAAACAACTCACAAAGTATCAAGATATTGCTCATGTTTGCAATTAAGTTTTTAAATTTCCACAAAAGATTAATAGTGGAAGGATTCGTATTTAGCAAGAAGATAAAATATCATAGATCAGAGAATTCGGATATATACACACATAGAATTTATACATGGTATCGTGAAAGCATACACTCCTGAATTGAGCAATTGTGAAGAATTGCTGAGTTTGTGTTGGTGGACAATTCAAATTTGCTACAGAAATTTCTTGGTGTGACAGTTGAGTATACATTGAAATGTATTTCAATGGGTTGCGATTAGAGTATGCCCTTGAGGGAAGCTCTAATTACATATTCTAGAAGGATAGGATGGAGACGGTGTTGGAAGATAATGGACTGAAGGAGTTCATCGATAGTGATATTCCTAAGCCTGGTTCTAGCGATGCTGCATTACTTGACGCATGGAAAAAGAAGGTAGCAAAGACAAGAAGAATTGTGTTGGAAGGTGTGAAGGACCATATTGTGTCAAGCCTTCACAGGAAAGCCACTCCATTGGCAATGTGGAAGGCTTTGAAAAATTTGTTTCAAAGCAACAACAACCAGAGGAAGTTAGCGCTGGAAGATAAGCTCAGAAAAATAAAAATGGAGAAGGGCGACAATATTCCAAAATATATCACAAAGTTTGTTTACTGTAGGGATGAACTAGGAAGTGTGGGGATTACTGTTGATGATGATGACTTGGTGAGCTTGTCTCTCCTTGGGTTTCCGAAGAGTTGGCATAGCTACGAAGACTCTGTCAATGGATGGGAGAAACTGCCGGGTTGGGAGCGACTTTAGTCAGATCTTGTGCAGGAGGAGAGAAGGCGAAGTACCAGGGATGGCTCTTCATCAAAGAATGAAGATGAAGAGCATTTCACTTTGGTTGCCAAAGCAAGGAAAGGGAAGGGGAATAAATTCCCTTCAAATCTGAGGCTAAAGGCAAGAAGCATGATTTGTCAAAGGTGAAGTGTTTTCACTGTCACAAACATGGGAATTTCGCCACTAACTGCCCATATAAGAAGAAGAACAAGAAGGTTGTTGGAGCTGCAGTGGGTGAGGCCTTAGCCTCACAACTTGAAATTGATTTCTCTTTGATTGCATGCTTGGTTTCAAGCGCAATGGGATCGGTGTGGTATCTTGATAGTGGTGCGTCTTTCCATACGACGGGAGACAAGGAGTTGTTTAGTGACTTGGAGGAGAAGGACCTTCAAATGCATATAGAGATGGGCGATGATGGTCGATACAGTGCAACCGAAATTGGGACCATTACCTTTGAGAGGGAGTCAGGTAATCCATTTCGGTTGAAAGATGTTATGCATGTTTCAGGTCTAAAGAAGAACTTGGTCTCTGTCGCAATGTTGGAAGACAAAGGTTATGACGTTGTTTTCAGCGAGGGAAAAGATTTCCTCCGACATAAAACAACATGTCAAACCAAGAGGATTGGGATTCGAGTTAAGAATCTCTACAAGATGGAGGTAAATGGCTGCACTGCAATGATGGGAAAAGCAGAAGAAGTGGTGAGCCGGGATGAGGGCGAATTATGGCATAGGATATTGGGCCATCTTCACCATGGCGCTTTGAAGATTTTGTAGCAGATTTCTACTGGACTTCCCAAGGGTACTCTTGTGTAGTCAGATCAGTGCAAGGGATGAAATATGGGTAATTTTGTGAAGACCAAGTTTCATGAGTAGGAGAACCGTGCTTCGATGATCCTGGTGAGAATTCACACAGATGTGTGTGGACCTTTCTCGGTTGCTTCAACAGCAAAACACATGTATTATGTTATTTTGTTGATGACTATTCTCATAGATGCTGGATCTTCTTCATGCAGAAGAAGAGCAAAACATTCTCAAAGTTCTGTGAGTTTAAAGAATTGGTGGAGAATGAGTTGGGGAAGCAAGTGAAAGCTCTACGGAGCGATAATGGTGGTGAATATATCTCAAATGAATTCAAAGACTTCTGTATAAAAGAAGGAATTCGAAGAAAACTCATAGCACCTCATAACCCACAGTGGAATGGGGTCGTGGAGAGGAAGAACAAAATGATAGTGGGTGCTGCACGAGCTATGCTACATGACCAGGGCCTACCGATGCACTTGTGGGCAGAAGCATGCAACAGTGCGGTTTATGTGAAAAACCGTTGTCCTCATAGAGTACTTGGCATGAGTATACCTGAAGAAGATTTTACTGGTAAGAAGTCTGCTATTTCTCATTTGAAGAATTTTGGCTCATCTATTTACATTCATGTGATAAAAGATGCCAAGAAGAAGCTGGAGCCGACTGCAGAAGTTGGGATATTTGTGGGGTACACAGAAACACCCCATAATTATCGTGTGTATTTTCCAGACAGTCGGATGACTGTGGTGCGACGAGATATAAAATTCAATGAGGTGAAAGCCATGAAGTTGTCACTTGAGAGGGAGCTACACTTGCATGTAGAGGAGGAACTTCCTGTTCCCAAAGATGAGCCTCTAGATGTGGATCAGCCACAGGAGGAGATTCATGGAGTGGAGGAGTCCACTCATGCAGAACCAAACATTAGAACAGGTAGAAAGCGTACCACAGAAGCTGAGAGACTGAAGCTTGATGCCATTTAATGTAGGAGTCCCTTACATCACAACGCAGTACGCAGACAACACTCGACCGGACGATCGACACATGGCTCTCGCGAGCAAGTGTATCGTGACAGGCGCTCATCTTCTTTGAAGAAGTAGTGCATGAGCCCACATGGGTAGATGCCATGGTGGAGAGCATGACTCCATCGTTAAAAAAAAGCAAGCCGAGATTGTTCCAAGGCCACAGAATCAGTTGTAGGATCAAGATGGATCTACAAGGTAAAGCAAGTCGCTGATGGGAGCGTCATAGTTATAAGGCAAGATTTGTTTCCCAGGGCTTCTCACAGATTGAGGGGATTGATTATGAAGAAACCTTTGAACCTGTTGCACGGTATTTTTTCATAAGGACCATCCTTATTCTTTCATAAGGACCATCCTTGCTCTCTCAGCGCATATGGGTTGGCACATTCATCAGATGGATGTGAAGACTACGTTCCTTAATGGGATCATTGAGGAAGAGGTGTACATTGAGTAGCCTGAAGGATTTGAGAGCTCAAAATAGCCGAATCGCATGTGTGCAGCTCAAAAGAGCGCCCGTATGGGTCACAAGCACTGCGTTCGGTACACGGATCAACAGTACTTTCACTTGACTTGGGCTTCAGCTGCAGTGAGGCGGATGCAAACCTGTACCAGATTGTGGTGGAGGGTAAGCTTTTAATCATTGTACTTTATGTTGATGATTTAACACTAACAGGTGATGAGCAGTTGATACACTCATGCAAGGCAGATCTTGCAAAGGAGTTTGAGATGAAGGATTTGGGCCTCCTTCATTATTTCCTTGGATTGGAAATATGGCAGCGGGAAGGTGAACTGTTTGTGTCTCAAGGCAAGTATGCCCGGGAGATACTTGAGAAGTTTCACATGCAAGGCTGCAAGCCTATCGACACTCCTCTTCCAGGAAATTGGAGGAAAGAGGATGCTACCTTGGCAGAGGTAGTGGATGCCACTGTTTATCAACAGTTGGTGGGTTTTCTCATGTATTTAGTTAATACAAGACCTGACATATGCTATGCAGTGAACCAGCTTTCACAAGTGATGGTTAAGCCTACCAAGCTCTTTTGGAAGGCAAGGGTATAAGCACATGTCCCCGAGGTATCTTAGGCACATCTCGATATGGCTTGTTGACAGACATGATGAAATGAATTTGCATGGCTTCAAGGATGTAGATTAAGGTGCAACCCAACTATTTAAAAGAGAACATCGAGGGGTTTTCAAGATCGCATCTACAACAGCTTGGCACATCATGAAACAAAGATTCGTGCACCCGCCCGTCGTAGCTGCATTACATGGCAATAAGTCAAGCTAAGCATGTGAGGCTATTTGGATGATAAAGATCCTAGTTGGTTTGTTCGTTCACATTTAGATCCTACAGTGATACATTGTGATAATCAGAGTTGGATTAAACTCTTGGTTAATCTTGTGTTTCACGATATATCTAAACATATTGATATCTGGTATCATCATATTAGAGATTGTGTGCAGCGAAAGATCATGTTGCTTCAGTACATTCCTACGTAGGATTAGGATGCAGATATTCTGATGAAGGTGCTCACCAGGAGAAAATTCGAATACCAGAGGCAGGATTGGGGTGAAGGATAATCCCTATCTTCTTGAGAGGAGTGTTGAGATTCAACAAGATGACGAAGCTTAGTGAAAATCACCAAATTCACTCAGTGGGCCCACATGCTTTTTTTAGTGTAAGTTCATTTTTAGACATGGTGATCATATTTCAGAAGTTGCAGGATGCTATTTGTGGATGGTTGGTCAAGTTGGAAAAATAGATGAAATTCTATTTTTAGAATATTGGGTGAAGTCTATTTATAGATCGTCAATCTAAAAATAGATGTGTTGATTATTATTAGCCCTTAATAATAATCTGAAAATAAACATCAACTTATTCTCTTGGACACTTTATTTCAGTATACATATTTGGAAAATCAGTGAGCTGAAGGAATTACACAATTCCTAGGGTTTACTGGTGGCTCATGCATGGAGGACTCAGTTAGAACTGAAGTGGAAAAGTTATGACAGAGTTGGAAGAGTAGTTCATGGAGTTGTTATTCAATTTAACTCAGTTAATGGAGTTAAACTCAGTTGAGCTAGTTGTATCTAGTCTAATTGAAAGATAGACTAGTGAGAATTAAGTGAATTAATTAGTTGATTAATTCACAACTAATAACTAAGTAACAAATGAACAAGACAACAATTAACTACAGTGCATGTTAGTTCCAGGGAGACCCAGTGGAGAGATAGGTGAAAGGGTGAGATGGACTATCCGTTGTGACTATAGTGATGCATTGATTGCATCACACACACATTGGAGTTTCCAATGAGGATTGCGCAGTAAAGGCAAGGTAGATTCGAACTCATTCAGGGGTCTTCTTCAGTAGGGATTGCACAGTGGTGGCAGGCTATCAGGTGGTAAGAAATCAGTGCATGGATTTGCATATTTCTTCATGTTAGTGTGTGACGATTGATTGTACTAAGAGCTTGATGTACTAAGCTTTGTATGAGATTGTTACATGATCTTCATGATACATAATATATGATAGTTGGGGGTTTTTAGCTTAAGGATTTCCCGTTAAACAACTGTGTTATGTGCGATTGTTTTTATTGCTTCATGTGTTTGCAATTGAGTTTTTAAATTTCCGCAAAATATTAACAGTGGAAGGATTATGTATTTAGAAAGAAGATAAATATTGTTAGATCAGGAGAATCTGGATATATACATGCATATGTTATATAATTTCTACATTACATTTTTGCATCGCAAAATGTCTCATCACAAAAATTGTAACCGTGCATATTTAAAAGAAATTGCGATAAGTTTTAAATGCCGAAAATGCGATATGATACATTGCACATCGCATCTCGCAATGTTTTCAAAAAAAAAAAAAAAAATCTCAAAAAACTTGCGATGCTATATGCGATTTGGGATTTTATGCGGCATGTTAAAATTTTTAATATAAGGTTTCATGGCCCTCCTTATCCTTCCGTAACCTTCCCTCCATTAGCACCTCACCTTCCATCACTTCGCATTTTCGCATCACACAAAATATAAGTTAGCATTTCAAAAACCACAATCATTCATAAAATGTGATATGTGATAAATGCATTAACTCCTCCTTAAACGATGAATTTTGGTTTTGTAAAATAACTTTTGGAATTGGTTTGTAAAAAGTAAAATAGTTTGGCTTTTAATTAATAACATATATTATATTTAAACTATAATAATATTATATTATGATTATAATTCATATTATAATTTAAATTATAATATTAATATAATATTTTAATATTTTAATTAATCAATAAATCATTTTTTTAATTAGTTTAATTCTGTTTACGATTAATTTATTCTTAATTAAGATTAATAATATAATTACAATTAATTAGTATTAATTGATTAAAAAAATGTAATCTAATTTATAATTGGAAATTAATTAAAATTCTGATTTTAAACCCAAACAACAAAATTTCCAAAATTATGGCAATTTTAATATAACAGCTTTGGAAGCGCATAAATTGAGTTTTACTTGGCCAAATGAGGCCCACGGCTTATTAGATAGATAAAATCATGGAGAACATTTATGAAGTGGTTTCATTTCCAGATTTGATCATTTACTAGGTCTAAAATTCAGCAGAAGATCAAGCCCCAAATTTTTAAAACAAAAACAATTTTTTGAGTTTTATTTTCTGCATTTTTATTTGCCCACAACTTCTTCTAAGTGCAGATCCATTCTTCAATGATATCTTTGACCAATTAGATCATAAGGGCATCAATAGAAAGCTTATATTTAATTTTCAATTATTTTTTTAATTAAGTTTTGATTGGATTTGTTTTAATTCCAGATTTGACATTTTTAATTTTGTTTTGATTTAATTTTTGCAGGAAAACAGTTGAAGAGATGAGGAGAACAAGATCTCAATCAATGAGAATGCTCCAACAATTAATGAATGGAATTTTGAGCAAATAAAAAATTTGATTGAGCATATTTCTTCTTCAACAAACTTTCTTGTTAAGAATTCTTTTGCAAATATTATAAATAAAAAATTTCAAAATGTAATAGGGGCTTCTCTCCTTTGCAATTATGGAATTCTAAAAGCACTTATGTAATAGGAATTTAGAGTTGTAGGTGGGAGGAGAGGAATCTCAGATCTGGAGATTATTGAGGTTTTTTTGTTTTTTTTGTTTTTTGTTTTACATTCTGAGTTATGTATACTGAACAAAGTTTGCACTATTATAGCACTAGTTTTGAAAGCATAAGTTCAGACATTGTAAAAGACTATTAGAGACCGAAGCTGGAGAAATGGACTTAATAAATTGGTATTTATAATACTATTATTTTAAATGCTGGTTTCATTTTATGATAAGAGGAATGTGTCAATTCACTTTCATATTTGTGCACTTTTGTTGGTATGAGTAGTTTGCTTCAATTTTATGCTATTATTTATCTCTACTCTTATGGGATGAATTCTAATTTATGAGTAACTATTTACTCAGAAATCTGTCTTATAAAACTGATTTATTGAATATTGATATGTTGTGAACTTCTTCCGCATATTATTGTTTAATTATTCAAGTTATTGATTAAATGATCAATATCATTTTGAGAACTTTTTCCTGAGTGTTGTTGATTAATTATTTCAGTTAAGAGGTCTCTAGATAGGATGTGTTTGGTATTCCTAATGTCAGATAATTGAACTACTTCGTTAGCTTGATATTCATTATATGCGAGGCATATTTAAATCCCAATTATTTAAAATATCTTGCTATCAGTTGGGATAGATCTATATCTGCCTAATTGAGATAGGATTAAGAAATTTCTTTTTGTTTGCATCTTAGAATAATTTTGCATATAGATTAAATTATACATCCTTAAAAAGACCTCTTCCTGAAGAGGAAAAACTTTAATTGTGGCTTGGCTAAGCCCAAATTATCTTAAAGATCACTTTCTTGCCAGACGTCAGCAAGAAAAATGATCTGAGGTCTCTTTCCCATTGGTAAAAAAAAGCTATAATTTAAACCATCTGAGATTGAGAGAAGGTAACTAGACCTAGTTAAACTAGTTGGAGCCACCATTCCAAATATAAAGGGAACTTCTTTAAGGTCCATACCGGGTGGTCATCCCCCATGTTGTTGCAGCGAATTTCGAGGCCTCAAGACTTCCTTTTATCCTAATTTCCATTATTTTCATAGATAAAACGCCAGTTAATGCCTCATGCATTTTCCAAAGCCTTTGCCATTGCCTTTTCCAATTTCCTTAGCCATAATAAATCGAATGAACACCCGCTAGGATTTTTTTCCCATAATTCAGCTTGGAATACTTGACCCATCGACTGTGGTCTTATATATTTTTTATAAGAATATTGTTACTAGGGATGTTACACATAATGACATGACACCCATATCCCTTATTGGAGCTTTATAAGCCAACTCATGGCGGTATTTACATCCATATACATATGTACATATACCAAAAAATCACACCATAAAATATACTAAAACATCTTCTCAACCAATGAATAGAGAAGGATACATAGCCAGAATTTGATCCGCCATATCCCATGTAGCTTCATCGGGCCCAAAGTGCTTCCACTGCAGTTTAACCTGCTCGATCGTACGGTTCGGGAGCATGAGCATATTTCTCTGCAAAAACATTGCGTTCCAGATGGAATTCTCCTTTTGGGTCCACTTTCCATATAAACCAATCAATCACATGATCAACATCTTTAACATACTTCTTAAGTAATGACACATGGAAAAAATCATGGACTTACACTGTCAGAGGCAGTGTAATTCGATAGGATATTGGTCCAATTCTTTCAAGAATATTGAAAGGTCCACAAAACCAAGGTGCCAACTTGGCACATGCTCCAATCCTCAAGGATCTCTTCTTAGGCTTGATGCACAAGTACACTTATTCCCCAACCTCAAACTCCTTAGAGATCCTCTTCTGATATGCATAAATTTTCTGCCTGTCTTGTGTTGCCTTTAGATTCTTCTTGATTACCTGCATTTCTTGTTCCATCTCTGCCAACATGTTCAGTCCTATAAACACCATGTTCATAGGATTAATCCAACTGATGGGAGTATTACATCTCCGCCCATATAGTGCCTCAAGCGAACTCATTCTTAGTGACTCAGGGTAACCATTATTATAAGTGAAGTCAAACAATGGAAGGTACTGCTCCCATCTCCTTTGCTGATGCATCACTGATAAGAGGCTCAATATTTTAGCTCAAAAATGAAAGTGCTTAGAATTGAATGAAACCAAAACGATAGCCATCGACCCGTCGCAAGGAATCCAAAGCAACTAGTTTCGTTGAAAACCGAGTTCAGATGAAGGAGTTATGGTCTGCTGATCACCGTTCAAAACATGTAAATTTTTATTAAAAAATTGCAGAACAGGTACATGATGATGACATGTCAGCCCAGTCAGAATTCATGGAATCTTCTCCAGTTTTTGTCTAATGGGATCGTGACAAGTGTCACTACGAGATTCACCAGTTTGGTTTGTGAAGGTAAAAATTGTCCAATGATCTCCTAAGGCTGAATTTGGGTTGATGATGATGTTTATATGGAAAATCATTATTTTTATGTATAAAAATTGAATTAATATATATATATATATATATATCCACATATTATATTAAACCCATAATTCATTTTACAAATTTGTATTAATTGCAAAGGTTTATTATCTCCGCATGCAATGTATAATTTGGGTGGCTAAGGTTCAAACATGGCATATTAACATTATATGCCAAGGTTGTGGATTAATATAATGTTTCGACAACATGTATATTAAAGTCCAAAGGCACAACATATTTAAATTGGACAACGCAAACCATAGTCTGCATTTCATCAAAAATTGGTGGGAGGTGTTTAATTATGGGCATATAATATGACATGGAATGGTATATATTATAAGGTTCAAGTGGCAATATATTAATGCAGGCCTTATATTTATATACGTTGCAAAATGGTAAGGAGGGGTCGAGGTCAAGTTTGAACCCGTGACCTACCCTGCAAGTACGTGCCTCCACCGTTGGGTCGTGGGCCCATTTCATTGAAATTCTATGCGCATAAATTATATTTAAATGTGGTTGTAGGTTCCAACGATGGAAGGAGGGGGCCAACCTTCCTCCACGTGACCGCATAATGAAACCGAGAGCTAGTGCCTCCCACTAATGCAGATTAATGTGTGCTTATCTACAGTTAACGATACTTATCTCTTAATTAATCCAGCTCATTAATTAGCATTAGAATTGGTGGAGTTTCTATTTTCGGAGATTCTGCCAAACTTGTCAGAGTTAACTCCAATTTTCTAGATTTGGAGGAGAAATTGGGGGAAAGTTTGTTTTTTCCATAACTGAGTCAATTTTCAACCAAATTAAGCTC
Source organism: Pinus albicaulis (assembly GCA_034641835.2). Classification (NCBI taxonomy): domain Eukaryota; kingdom Viridiplantae; phylum Streptophyta; class Pinopsida; order Pinales; family Pinaceae; genus Pinus; species Pinus albicaulis. The sequence goes on from CM076583.1 coordinate 1,245,316,101, forward strand.
AGAAAGAGTCATTCTTGGCTAAATGGCATGTTATGAACACATTGGAACTTGTTTCAGAGGCAGAGGAGCTCATATACAATTTTTTTTTTGTTTTTGTCTTGAATAATTTTGAAGTCTAGGACGACTAGGAGGGAAGGCCATGCCTAGAGCAACTCGTAACCAAATTGAGTAAATAAATATTCATTTATGATAGATTTCGACATTTTGAACTCATTGGAATAGGTTCCTAGAGCATTTGATGCATGTAAACAAAAAATTGACCACAATTGAGCTAATATAGAGGCCCAAGCTATGAAGCTGGACCAAGGAGACGTAGCCCAAAAGGGGTGAACTCCTTCATCAAAACTCTATTTTAATGGATCAATTGTTTCAAATTCACTCATAAAATTCAATTTTAATTACCTCTTTGACAAACATAAGCAATAAGGGAACATGTACATGAAGCATATGATGAGTAAAAAAGTTTTATATCTGAAAATGAAATTAGCACAACAAAAATAACATTAAAATTCAGATCAATCACATACATCATCAACATTTCCTCCAAAATCTTGTTGACCCTCTATGTCTGACCATCTTTCTGTGGTTGATAAGTTGTGTTGAAGGCCAACTTTGTCCCTAAACTTGAAAAAAACTCCTTCCAAAACTTGGAAGTGAACTTAGCATCCTTGTATGATACAATGTTCCGTGGAACACCATGTAATATTACCACATCTTTGATGAATACCTGTGCCACATCACTAGCTGAATACATAAACTTCACTGGAATGAAGTGCGCTACCTTTGTCAACCTGTCCACCACAACCATGATGGAATCATGTTCTCTAGATGTCCTCGGAAAACCTGTGATGAAGTCCATGGAAATGACCTCCCATTTCTGCTATGGAATCAAAATCGGCTACAGTAGTCCACCCAGATGCTTACATTTTTCTTTTACCTATTAACAATCCAAACATCTATCCACAAAATTCCCCACGTCTTTCTTTAGATTCGACCAATGATAAAACTTCTTCACTGCTGTCAATGTCTTCTGATATCCCGAGTACATTAATACAGTTGCGCATGAAACCCTCACGAGATAGTCTTCTTGATCTCATTGTTGTTTGACACATATATGCTGTCCCTAAATCTGATCAAGTCATATGCTGTAAGATGATAGTCCACATCTTGATCACTTGTACCCTACTATAACCTGTGCCTAAGCTCCATGTACCTACCATATTGTTGTCATACATGTAAGATATGATCCTGTAAGTTTGTCCCATAAGAACTCATAACATCTATATGATTCACTTGTATCCTCTTGCTAAGAGCATTCGTGGCCAACCATCTAACTTGTATGGAATTAAGATTCAACTGGTCAAAGTGGTATCTAAATCCACTATGATCCAGATAAGGACTCAACACACTATTCATCAAGCACATAAAGGTAGTTGGATCATTAGTCAAACTAAAAGGAACTACAACAAACTCATAATGCCCATAACTGATCCTGAAAGATTTCTTGTAAATATCCCCTTTTTTTATGCATACCTTATGATAGCCTGATATCAATTCAATCTTCGAAAACACTGATTGTCCCTTCAAGTGATCAAACAATTCATCAATCCCCGACAACAGATACATGTTCTTAATTGTTAACTTGTTTAACTGTTTGTAATCAATGCATATCCTGAGATTACCATCCTTCTTCTTTGCAAAAAACATTGGTGCACCCACGTTGATACGCTTGGGCTAATGTATCCCTTGTCAAGTATTTCCTTCAACTACAACTTTAACTCTACTAACTCTGAAGTGCTCATCCTATAGGTGCCTTTGATGCTGGTGCTGCCCCTAGTACCAACTCAATAGAAAATTATACTTCCCTGTGAGGCAGAAACTCTGAAATATTTGCTAGAAACACATCCTGGAACTGCTGTAAGATTAGGTACCTGCTTAATATCTATCCACCTTACCTTTATCACTAGAAATATGCACTGCAAATAACACACACCCTTTGCTGCGACTGCGCTTTTCCTGCATAGTTGTCACCATTATGAATGGCGTTTCTTTCTTCTTACCCTATAAGATTCCCTGTTCTCCATTGTCATCCAAACACTCGATAGCCTTATCATATTAGTCTACCTTAGTCCTATGAAGATATAGCCAACCCATACCCAAAAGCATACTATATGATCTCAATGAAAATACATTCAAATGTGCAAATGTAGGCATACCATTCAACTCGAATACGCAAGCTCTTACCTAATGATGAACTCTTTTCTTTGTACATGTAGCCAACTTCACTAACCAATATTTTTCATGAATTTCTTTATTCAGACCATGCTTATCCACCAAGTCAGGTTTAACATAACTATAATTATATTCAGGTTCAATCAAAATAGAAACAACTTGATCACAAATCTTACCGTCCATCACAATGATAGATGCCTGGTGATTTTCCTGCTTATTATCCAATGTTGCATAGATCCAAGGAATGCTCTGCCCAACATCCCCAACAATACGTGCTTCCTGCGCACTGTAAAACTGAGTCCTACCGACCTAATTTTGGACAATATCTCTTAAGATTCTCCTTACCACATGTCCAACACTGCAACCGGCTTGCACCATCACCTCTATTCTACTGTTGTGACCCATGTCCCTATCTAAGTACGTTGAAATTATTGTTAGGTGAAATATTTTATTTCTCTTATGCATTCTGAGGTCTTGTTCTTTTTGGCTGACATTTAACTTTAGCTTTCTCTTTCCCTTTCCAACCTTTCTAATATTATGTCTTATGATTTGAATGCTCATAACAATGCTTCAATTTCCCTATAACTTTCTCAAGTGACCAAGGCTCATCATACTCAATCTGATCTCTAAATGCTAATGGTGATCCACTGACAAACCTATGAACTTTAGCCTTTTGATCTTTAAGATATGGTACATACCTCAATATCTCCAGGAACTTGGTTGTATACTCCTCATCTATCATCGATCCCATATTTAGCTCATAGAATTCCTTAGCTTTGTTGTCATAGTACCTCTCTGAAAAGTATTTCTTCCTGAAGATTCTCTTGAATTAATGAAAACTCAAGTCTTTTGTCCTGATTTCTATAACCCACTTCACATCTTCCCACCATATGTATGATTTCCCTTTGAGGCTGAAGACATCTATTCTCTCCTTTGTGTTTTCCGTATACTCATGTAACTCAAAGAATTGATTCATCCCAAGTAACCATGCCTCAACATCTTTTGGTTTCTTCAAGTCCCCATAAAAGGTAGGTGGCTTTGATTTCTTGATCTCTTTTGGTAAATATCCCTTGCCACTCCTCCTATAAGGATGATAAAGATGACGATCATAGTGCCTATCATAACTAGAACTAGAGTACAACCTTTGTCCATCACCTCTCCTATACGGAGTATCGAAGAGCATGCCATCTTTGATCATGTCATATATATCCGACCTATTCCCACCATGAGATATACTGCTCTACTGCCATATGCCCCATTAATATTTTCCTCCTGTCCATGGATGATCCGAAGTGGTACCCGTCTTTACAATTCTAATAGACTCTAAAGGATTACTACATTAACTTATGCTTGTTTCTCCTGTGCCTACATGATTCTAACATTATCTGCTTTGAAACTCATTTTTTCCTTCCATATTCTTAATGTGTATGCTAAGTCAGGGGAATTCCCACCACCACACTACTCATCTGATCCATAGGGAGAATCTCGTGAACTATAGTATACCATCCTGCTAGTCATCTTTTATATTCTTCTTGCAAGTATACCATGTCAACTAAACCAAACAACATATCTCAATATAGTTCAGGGGAGAATATCTCACCTACAACATGAACCAGATTAGAAAAATACATGTATAATCATAATCATAACAGTAATAAGCCCGATAACCATTTTCATCTGATTCATTGCTATTACCTACATTTGGCATCATGTGGAGTTTGTGAGATTTCTTAGCGTTTAATAGATGGAAAATTGCCTTCAAATCTCTTTCCACCGGCGATTTGTTAATGGCCTGCAAAGTTGGGTGAGTCATCAGTATGAAGATCTAGAACAGGTGATACTTTCATCCACAATGAAGCAACACTGACGAAAAATAGCAAGTTTCCCTCAATCTTTAAATTTGAAAGACATGAAAGTTGTGCTTGAAAACTTGGAGAAAAAGCTATAGCATCAACTCCAAGAGAAGCAGGGGGTACATTGAGGAAGGAGAAGATATTTTTTAACATGAGTATCATGCCTCTGAGTCGCATAAAACTTGTGCATAGTGATTCATAAACTTTGAATTGCATTAGTGAGAATACTATTCTCCAACCATTTGAGCATGAATCTAACTATGCTTCATTGTATAGATTTGGTAAAAACATAAAAAATAGCATGTTTTATGAAGTTGTGCTCTTTTTTCTAAAAAATTATTTTTCATGCCATATTGATATTGGATATACTAAGCCATGTTCAAAGGTCAAGTTGCAGTTTTTTTTCTCCAAACCAATAAAACTAGTTCTTTAAACTATGGTCTTTATGAGGGTTTATAAAAATTTTGGTGTTGAAAGAAAGTATTTATGTGTATATAATATTTTTTGACTTTCTTGTTCAGGAAATCATGTTTACCACGAATGAGCAAAATACATGACCTTGTCAGGAATTTAAACAATTAAAGGTAAATTTTTTACATTTGCATGCCAAGTTATTTCCCAAGTGTATTTGTTCCAATTCTTTTGAATTTACTTTGCGAATATTGTTCAAATCCAGAGCATCATTCAGTTCCTTGCTTCGTACATATGTTACTATGAGATGAAATCCTAAGACATTTGCAATGTGCTTGAGAAATTATATATTTTGCAATTAATGCTCTTGCATTCTTGATTCTCCACAATGTAGGTTTATCTTCGATGATATATATTCGTTGTTACTACCTCTCTATTGGTTACAGGAATTGTAATACTTTGAAAGCATACTTGTGCTTAACATGTTGATTGACATTTCAACTTACTATGTGATTTATATTTTCCATATTTTGAAATACAATTCCATGCATTTTTTATTCTCCATCCTTTTAGTTCATATTTGATGCTCTTCAGATTCATACCTCCAGCCTACTCTACTGATTCTACAACGTCTTAAGGATTTTATGAAACATATCTGCACATTTGGGGTTGGAGGATAGGTGATTCTTTGAGCTTGAAATGCTATTGACAAATTCCATATTTTTAAATCAATTTACTTACATCTTTTACTATCCATGCAATTTTGTTTGTTTTCCATGATATGGATTTATTCCTGCAACATCTAGTGTTTTTTTTCAAGGAAAAATCCTGCAACATATACTGTTGATTGTAGGGATTCTGTAATTTCCTTGCAAAAAATACATATATTTTTCAAGTTGATTAGAATTTTAGTATAGATAGGTGAGTATTTGATATTGAAATGCTATTTATAAATTCCATATTTTGAAATCAATTTACTTACATTTTTTTTATTGTCCATGCGGTTTTGTTTATTTTTCATGATCTGGATTGGTCCTTGAAACATTTTTTGCTAATCATAGGGATTCTATAATTTTTGTTGGAAAAAATACATATATATTTTGAGTTGATTGGATTTTTAGTGCAAAATGAGGTGGCGAAGTTCCATATTTTTTTCACTTACATCTTTTTTGTTTCTTTATTTTTGACAATTTGTAAATTTGGTCACTGCAACCTCCTCTACTGATTCTAGAGTAGATTTTTTTGTTAAAATTACATATATGTGATATTGGTCTATATCTTCTTTCCATTTCTAGAATGTTTTTTTAGAGCAACTGTAAGCAACTTCATGCACACCTGGACCTGCTATTGTTAGATGGTATATTTGCACTGGTGAATTGTGCATTGGGCCTTGAGTTTTCTCCCATTTTTTACAAACATGTTTTTCTATATCATTTTTCAGTTACTGTTTGTGCATATGGCCAAAGAAACAATGGAAAAATGTTTAGAATTAGAGGCATTATGGAAAATGCTATTAATGATCTCTATCGCTACATACAAAATGTATGTTTATGCACATTAAACTTCATTAATGAGAATAATATTTTCTTCAACCATTCTTCTCAGCACAGATTTGGCTGTCCTTCATTGTATACATTTGGTAAGAACAAAACAAATAACCTGTTTTATGTGTTTGCTTTCTTTTGTCTAGCAGTTTATTTTTCATGCTATATTGATATTGGATATGCTCAAGCATGTTAACAGGTTAAGATGGAGGTGCTTGTTCTCCAGACCAATCAAACTAGCTCTTAAAACTATGTTTTTTATCAGGGTTTAGATTATTTCTTTTCTAATAAACTTAAGATTCACCTTTTTGACCCATTATACACTTTGCCACAATAACATACAACCTTGAGTTGTTATGAAAATTTTCATATTGAAATCAAGTATTTATGTTTAGATAATTTTTTCAAACTTTCTTGTTCAACAGAGCATGTCTACCACAATCGAGCAAAAGATCTGACCTTGTTAGGACTCACAACTATTAATAGTGAATTTTTGAAAATCTCAAGCCAGGTTATTTCACACTGTATTTGCTCTAGAGCTATTTGAATTTTCTTTTCAACTGTTGTTCAAATCCAAAGCGTCATTTAGTGCCTTACTTGTACAAATGTTACTTTGAAATGAAATCCTTGGAGATATGCAAGATGCTTGAGAAATTATATATTTTGCAACCAATGTTCCTGCATTCTTGATTCTCCACAACGTTGCTTTATCTTCGATGATCTCTATTCGTTGTCACAACCTCTCTAATTATCATAGGGAATGTAATACTTTCAAAACATAGTTGTACTTATCACATTGATCAACATTTTAGGTTTCAATGTGATTGATATTTTCCATATTTTTTTTTGAAATACAGGTCGTTGCATTTTTTATTCTCCATTCTATTACTTCATCTTTGATGGTCTCTAGATTGGTCCCTCCAACCCGCTCTACTGATTCTATGGAGTCTTTTGAATTTTAAAGCTCTTGCCATTTAGCAACCTGAGAGTAGGTGGTGATATCATATTGAAGTATATTTAGAAAATTAAACTGTTGCAATATATTTTAGATTTTTTTTTATTGGTCTTGTTTATTTAATTTCTCATCATCTGGGATTAGACTCTGTAACCCACCTACTGCCCATTCCATAGTGAATCTCATTGTGACTCCCAGGTCCGTCAGCCAACTGAGTTTGGTGTGCATGAAGACCTTTAACATCTGGTCTAATAGAGTTTAGACCTCTTGGGCTGAAATCTTATCAGCAAAGGATGGTGTCTTTGTGGTGACCACTTCATTACACAATAAAAGAAGCTAAAACGTAGTGCAGCAGATGGTAGCACGATGTTTGATTGCACGGTGGATGGAGTTCTCCCTGGTTGAGAAGGGAGTGATAAAATTGGACAACTAGGTCCAAACTCCATGTTGTGATGCTCAGATGAAGATACCAATATTTTATTGGGTTCCTCTTTCAGAGAGGTGTAAGATCGATATAAAATTGATCTTAATCTGATGAGCGGAACATTTATTTTGAATTTATTTTTAATAATTTCAAATATGTGCAAGTCGGCCTTAAGGTTTTACACCCCCAGCAGATGTGTCACACACCTCAATGATGGATATATATACAGTCAACGTTGGAGATCATTTCACTCACTCTCATCACACACATCTCCTCTTCTGATTTAGTACGAGCTCCTTGGAGGCAAATTCGGTTCACACATGGGAAAGAGGACGAATTACTGCAGCAAGGGTTGACTGAATTTACTGCATCTCACCGCAGCTAGGGTTTCCATGCTAGTTTGACCAGCGTTGACTTTGGTCAACGCATGGTATTGTTTCCTCTTCACGCAGCCATTTCAAGAGTCCTAACGTGATTCCGATAAGGAAATATAGTGTTCTTGAATTGTTGCAAGTCTTGTTATGTGCATTTGCTTTATAAACACTTGGGAAACCGAGAGCTATGTTAGATTTGATGTTAGATTTTATGCTAGATTCTGTTTAGACTCTGTGCTACATTTCTGAAGACGCAGAGTGTTATGTTCAAACTATTTCATCTTTAATGGAGCAGACCGTGTTGTTTTGAAAGCGTGATTTAATTTGGAGTTGAATTCCGTCAGGTGGTAGAGGGCCCCTACCTCTTGCACGGATTTATTTTGCGTAAATTAGATAAGTCTTCTAGCTGCCTTTACGTTTTGAATTTGAATTAATAGTTGTTTTAATTAGCTACTGTAGTTGTACTCATTCTAACTCTTCCACAAGAAGAAGCTCTTCCAAAAGACTATAATAATGAATGGGAAATGACTATAGTATTGTAGGATTAGGAGTTGAATTCATAGTTGTTTTTAATTAGCTACTGTAGTTATATTCATTCTAACTCTTCCACAAGAAGAAATTCTTCCAAAAGATTATAATGATGAATGGAAAATGGCTATAGTACTGTAGGATTTAGTTGTAATTTTTTTTTGTTGTTCACTATCACAGTTACACTTGTTCTAATCACTCTTCCACAAGAAGAAACTCTTCCAAGAAATTCTTAAGAAGTTCAAGACATGACCGTGATAATGAATGATTTAGTTGTGTGTTTGCACTAAGTATCATCTCTGTTCTTGCTCTTAAACGCTTGCCCAAAACATCATAATAACGAGTAGGATATGGATATGATATCTTAGTTTTTCATTGCTTTCAGTCTTTTTGCTTGCATTTGCATTCAATTACACAGTCAGAATTGTTCTAATACCTCTTCCAAAAGAAGGAACTCTTCCAAAATATCACTAATGATGGACAAACAGATTGTGTAACTTCATAGAATAATGCATGATAGCATAGTTAGGATACTCTGGAGTTTAATTGCACTTAACTCATGTTCAGTTACTTTGTTTTGAGTTTGATGATGACTTATAGTTCAGCATTGTTCTAAGATTAGTGGCATCTTAAGTTCATTCTTAGGTTAACTCATTGCACTTGCACTTCACATTCAGATTGTCATCCACTGCACAATAGATTACTTCAGTTGTTAAGATTAACAAGACAGCCTTCATTATTCACAAACATCTTCTTGTTCTAAAATCTACAATTGATCAATAACCATATGAACAAAAGACAACATCACTATAAGGCCTGAAGTATCTCTGCAATTTCCTTATCATTTCATAAACAGAGTCCTCCCTCAAAAGCCTACTTTGAAAAGAAATCAATAACTTTTGAGTAAAGGTTTTGTGACATTCAATTGAATTGCAGAATAGAGATAGGAACTAGTTTTAGAATAGAAGATCTTATAATGATAACAATGTTTTCCTCTAAATATGTTTCAAATCTCTAATCAAGGACAAAATTTTGCATCATTGTAATTTAGTTGTTTAATTGATTAGTTAGAGGATTTGCATACTTAGTGATCATTTCTCAGTTTAGTTTGTGTTTTGAATCATTTGCTTAAAAGTCATTTCAAGCTTTGTTTCTGATTGGTCATAGTTTAGATTTGATTCTGTCTTCAGTGTTTCCAATTGCATTTGTCAGTTGTTATCCATCAATTAGGCTTAACTCTATTTTTAAGCACCAACTCCTTTCCATTAGCTTTTTAGGCATTTTTCCTTGTGAACATAAAACCACCAAAAGACCAAAAACATCATAAATCATCACAAAAGACCAAAAACATCACAAAACACTACACACAATGCATTAGGAAACAAACACCTAGGTACATACAGTACACTTCACTTCAGCAGTTTACAAATCCTGGTTGACAATTAAATGAGCTCAGTTTAGGAGACTAGATTGAGACCCAACATTTTGGCGCCGTTGCCGGGGAAGTGAAAACTAGGTAACCTTTTTTTCTTAGCATCCAAAAACAATTTTATGCGTAGGGAGAGAGATTCAAGGGGAAGATTTATAAGCAGCAGAGGCAGAAGTTTGATTTCTAGAATACCACTTGTTTCATCTAGATCCAGAGCTAGTACACCTTCAACTCAAACCCATCTTCCATCCTCCCTTGATCCTAGACTTCTAGAAGATCTAAGGTCAACTATTCCATTAGAGAAACCTTCCACTTCATCCACTGAACCTGCCATAGAGGAAGATCTAAAGACTCCTAGTAGGGATACAAACCTTTCCACTTCCACAGGGGATTCAACCATGGCAGAAGAAGGAGGAGGAGGAGTTTTTAATGGAGAAAACACACTATTTGGAGGAAGAGGTAGAGGTAGAGGAGAAGGAGGTAGAGGTGTAAATGGAGGAAGAGGTAGAATAGGAAGCTCTTTTGGGTTCCCTATACTTGATGAAGAAACCAATACAACCATGAAAAACATTTCACCCTCTGTCCTTCCAAACTTCTATGGACTTAAAACTGAAGATCCCGAAACTTTCTTATTCGATTTTGAAGTGCTGTGTAGAACTTATGACTACCTACAAGATGCTCAAAAACTGAAATTATTTCCTTCAACTTTGAAGGGAGCAACATTGAAGTGGTTTATGAGTCTAATCAGTAGTTCTATTAGAACATGGGAAGACATGAAACAAGCATTTCTAGAGAGATACTTGGATTATTGTATGCCGGTTAATCATAAGGAAGAAGTGTTCAAGATGTTACAAAAGAAGATGAAAACTTAGAAGATTTGTTGGAAAGATTTAAATACAACATAAAAAGGGCACAAATGGAAAACCTAGATCAAGACACTTTAAAAGCTCTTTTGTTGAAAACAATTAGGGATGAATGGTTGGATATTCTTAACATGATGGGAAAAGGGGATATATCACAACTTACATTACCTGAAATATCTGAGTTATGTATCAACCTTTCTAGAGGGAAATCTAAAACTGTCAAAGGTCCAAGAGATCCCGCTCTTGCAAGGGCAAGTAAATCTGCTTCTGGGACAGTAAGTAGATCAGAAATAGGACACATGCTTGATGACTTTAAATCTGATATCTTAGGGAGTCTTAGTGAACAAATAGACACCCTTAAGATACAAAACAAGCAGAAGGCTAAATCTGATGCTTTGGCAATATTTTGTCCCAAATGTAGAAAGAAACATGCCCTAAGAGAGTGTCCTTTGGATGTAAAAGTTATAGAAACCTGTGTCATTTGTTCTGAGAAACATGAGACCAAGAATTGTCCTTCTCTTCTTGGTCTCAAGGCTGTTTTTCAGGAAGAAACTCCTACAGATTCCACAGAATCTCTTAACTTTGTATCTAGAAGACCTTGGCAGGGATCTCAGACACAAGGATTTCATGATCAAATGTATAATCAACCTCCACCTTGGAATTCTTGGTAGCAACCTTGGCCCCAATTTCAAAATCAATCTCAAGCTTGGGCACAAGGATCACAAGGTCCCTATGGAAGATACTCTCCATATTATCAGTATCCACCATCCTATCCACTATATCCACATTTTTATCCTCAAAATTCCCAACAAAATTTTCCTCAAAATCTTCAACAAAATTTTCAACAAAATCCTCAACAACATCATCCGAACCAACCTCATCAAAATCAACCACTTCCATTACCATTCCCTCAAAAATCCAATCAATTGCCAGCTCAACCCATACCAAACCCCAATAATAAGAACCCTCATAATACATACATGATAGAAGGACAACAATTTCCAACTTATTTAATTACTCCTCTAGACCTTAGTGATGTTCAACTTAGGTCTGGAAAGATACTTGAAAAGAGGAAACCTTCTGTGATCATACAAGAACAAGATAATTCTGAGGAAGACTCCCTACGGGTGAATAAAAGTCTTGAGGAAGACACATCCTTTCAAGACCCACACATTGAAAAACCAAAACAAAAAGATCCAATAAATCCAACTCCTGTATTAGAGCAACCATCCACATCTACTTCTATACCTCCCTTTCCGGAAAGATTACAAATTGATAGAGGTGTAGAGAAACAGATCATGGTGCCTAATTATGATTTCTTAGATGAATTGAGAAATGTTTGCATTAAAATTCCATTATTGAAAGCCATCAAGGAAATCCCAATTTTAGCCAAAACAATAAAGGAGTTGAGTATGAAGACAACAAGAAAAAGAATAAGAGAAACCAAGAAAATTCAACTGGCAGGACAAATAGCAGACATTATGATGGGCAAGATTTCTATTCCAAAGTATCTTGACCCAGGAAATCCAGTTGTCAAAATTCACATCAATGGAATTGAAATTCAAAACACACTCATTGACTTAGGAGCAACAATAAATATCATGAGTAGACAAATCATGGACAAACTGAAACTTCCTAATCTTCTCTTTACACCCACACTATTACAATTAGCAGATAGATCTGTGATCAGACTAGATGGGGTAATAGAAGACATTCCAGTGTCCCTAGATTCTTGGGAGTACCCCGTGGATTTCATGATCCTAACTCCTAAGAATAATCTAGGAGGCCATCCTGTTATACTAGGAAGACCTTGGTTGGCTACAGCTGATGCTTTTATTAGTTGTAGGTCCGATGATATGTATATTTCTGATGGTAGTTCAACTAAGAGATTCACTTTATATCCTCTAGCTAGGACAATTACAGATCTAGATGACACTCAATGGATAGAGGATGAAGAAGATTTACAACCACTCTTCACAATTTCAGAAATTAGTGAAGATAGTCAAATTCTGAATACTCTAGAAAACTTTGAATCCTCTCCAGAAGACAAACATGAATCATTTCAAGAGGGATCCAATATTGAGTTTTTTTCATCTAGGCATATGTCTCTTTATTCTATGGACAAATTTGGCAGCTCTACAAGTGAAATTTTTCCAGGCAAAACTTTGAATATAAACAAGAACCTAGAAAAATCTCAACAAGAAGAGTTAGTCAAAGTATTACAGAGACATTCTTCTGCATATGCATGGGAATACACTGACATGAAAAGGATAAGTCCCAAGACTTGTACTCATCACATCTATATAGAGGCAAATTGCAAACCAATCAGACAGCCTCAAAGACGGATGAATCCAAATCTTAGGGAAATTGTCAAGGAAGAATTACAAAAATTATTAAATGTTAATTTCATCTATCCTATTTCAGATAGTCAGTGGGTTTCTCCTTTGGTGATTGTGCCTAAGAAAAATGGAAAATGGAGGGTGTGTTTTGACTACCGAGAACTGAATAAAGCTACTCTTAAAGACCATTTTCCCTTACCTTTCATAGATCAAGTATTAGATACATTAGCAGGTAAAAAGTACTTTTCATTCCTGGATGGATTTAGTGGTTACAATCAAATCCAAGTAGCACTTGAAGACCAAGATAAAACCACATTTACTTGTCTTTGGGGTACCTATGCCTACCGAGTATTGCCATTTGGGTTATGCAATGCACCTGCAACATTTCAAAGGGCAGTATTAGGAATTTTTTCTGATCTGATACATGACTGTGTAGAGGTGTACATGGATGATTTTACAGTTTATGGGGATACATTTGAAGAGGCTTTAGAAAACTTGGAAAAGTCTTAAAAATATGTCAAGAAGCAAACCTTTCTCTTAGTCATGAAAAATGTTTTATGATGTTCACCGAAGGTATTGTTTTAGGGCACCACATTTCAGGGGATGGGATTAGAGTTGATGAGGCGAAAGTTGAAGTTATTTCTAACCTATCCATTCCAAGTTGTCAAAGAGATGTTAGAAGTTTTTTAGGATTTACAGGGTATTATCGGAGATTTATAGAAAACTTCACCAAAATAGCATCTCCTCTCTTCAAATTACTCACCAAAGATTGTGAATTTAAGTGGACTTCTGATTGCCAGTTAGCTTTTGAAACCCCGAAAACCAAAATTTCTGAAGCACCTATATTAAGGGGACCTAACTGGAAGTTACCTTTTCATATCTCGACAGATGCTTCCGATACAGCTCTAGGAGCAGTATTGGGACAGAAAGACTTGATTCCCTATGCCATCTATTATATCAGTAAAAATTTGACTCCTGCAGAGTTAAACTATATTGTAACTGAAAAAGAGTTTTTAGCTGTTGTTCATGCCATAAACAAGTTTAGACACTATATAACAGGCTATGAAACTTTTATTCACACTGATCATTCTGCCATTAGATACTTAATGAATAAATCAATCACTAATGGCAGAGTTATAAGATGGTTTTTACTATTGCAAGAATTCAACATTACTATTCTAGATAGGCCTGGAAAACAAAACACTGTGGCTGATTTCCTGTCTAGAATCCAAAATATCAAAGATGACACTCCGGTTGAAGATCAATTTCCTGATGAATATCTTTTTGCAATCTCTACTCAAACTCCATGGTTTGTTGATATTGCTAATTATTTAGTTTCAGGAAAATTTCCTTCAATTATGAATGCAAGGGATAAAAGAAAAATCATTTGTGATAGTGCAAAATATTCATGGGTTGCTAATGAGTTGTACAAGACAGGTCCATATTTGATCATTAGAAGGTGTGTTCGTGAAGATGAGATGCCTGAGATTCTCAAGGCATGTCATGATGAACCTTGTGGCGGACACTTTGCAGATAAGAGGACAGCTTATAAGATCCTTAATTTAGGATATTATTGGCCATCTTTGTTTAAAGATGCAAAGGAGTATGTCAAAAGGTGTGACAGTTGCCAAAGGGTAGGGAAACCTTCTCCTTCAGGTGAGATGCCATTACAACCTCAAGTACACATTGAACCTTTTGAAAAATGGGCTTTGGATTTTGTAGGACCTATTAGTCCTCCATCAAGACAAAAGAAATACATATTAGTTTGCACTGATTATGTTACTAAATGGGTAGAAGCTAAACCATTACTTGTTGCTAATGAATCATCTGTAGTTAATTTTCTTTTTGAGGATATGTTTACTCGTTTTAGTGTCCCAAGGGAAATTGTTACATATCAAGGAGCTCAATTTACATCAAAGCTAGTGGAGCAAATGATAGAGAAGTATAAGATCAGACATAGAAAAACAACTCCTTATCATCCACAAGCAAATGGTCAAGTGGAATCTACTAATAAAGTCAATGAAGGAATCCTAACAAACACTGTTCATCTACATAGAAGAGATTGGGTAGATAGGTTTCCTAAATCCTTGTGGGCCTATAGAACTACATGGAGAAACACAACAGGCCATACTCCTTATGAGCTTGTTTATGGAAAGCAAGTTTTGTTTCCCATAGAGTTCCAAATTCAAACCTTCAAGATGGCAGTTCAGCTAGGACTTGATCTAACAGAGGCACAAAAGCATAGACTGAAGCAAATTAATGAATTGGATGAGATCAGACAAGATGCAGTTCAGAAAACAAGTCTAGTCCAACAGCAAAGGGCTAGATGGCATGACAAGTACATCAAGGAGAAGAAATTCAAAGAGGGTGACTGGGCTCTCTTGTTTGATTCAAAATTCAAGGATTTTGAAGGGAAATTTCAGACACATTGGCTTGGGCCATATGAAATTGTTCGAATTTTTGATAATGGGGCAGTAAAAATCAGAACTATAGATGAAGAAGAGGTCACTTTTCTTGTGAATGGTCATAGACTGAAGCTATACCACAAGCCACTCTCAAGAGAAGAGTTTGTCAAGAAGTTTCAAGAAAGCAATGATGTGAAGTTAATGAAGAAGAGTCTCTCTTCTTCATCAACTTGATTAAATTTTCTGAAGCATTTCTTTGTAAAAAAATTAAAAAAAAAAATAAAGGTATAAACATGAAAACCAATCATTGATTGGCATGTTTATACAGAAAAGATAGGGTGAAAATCAGAGTCTCTCTGACACTCTAACTTTTCCCATTTTTGTTTTTACAAGCAGCTGTTACAAAAAAAAAAATCATAAGTTCAGATCCATAGTGCTTATGATCCATCTTATTTCATTTCACTCCATTCACTTATCCATCCATACTCCATCTCATCCATCATTCATATTTCACTCCATTCCACATTTCATTTATCTCATTCCATCCTCCATCCATTTCATTTTCATGTCAAAATACAAAATTTGATGTCTTGCTGTAAGTGAATAAAACATGTCATGAATTGCAGTGCAGTTCTTATGTTCTTTCACTCCATTTCATGAACTGAATCCATTCCATTTCATCATCCACTTCATACATATCATAATCCATCATCCATCTTCATTCATACCATATAACATTTCACCCATATTCCAAAAACACTCCATTTTCATGATTAAAATGCTCTACAGGAACATTCTGCAGCTCAGCAGACATTCTGCAGCTGATCAGCCTTTCTGCAGCCAGACAGTCTTTCCGCAGCTACAAACCCTGAAGGAATCAACCAGCAGACATTAGAATTGCAACAAAGTGACCCAGTGTATCCATAAATCAAAAGCATCAAAGAAAGATTATGAAGACTCCTCCAAAGGTGAACAAGAAGACAAAGGCTACAAAAATCAAATGAAAGGCAGAGGTAACAAGTTTAAATTATAATGGAATTTCATAAAAGTTTAGCATATTTTTAGTTATGGATTGTTCGAAAAGGTTGTTTTAATTATTTTTATTGATCAAAACCAATCAACCCTCCACAGACTTTGGATTAAACTCTTCCATTTCAAATTTCATGCCCGATATCATTTAAGCGGTTAAAATGGTCGATGTATTTGAATTCTTCATGTCTCTTAACCAAATCATTCAATGATGATTCCCTCTGCCGTCGTAAAAATCTCCGCCGTCTCTTCAATCATTAATTCATTCCCTCCACCTCACTCCACTACTTCATTCCGTGACCACTGCCATCACTCCATTCTGTAGCCGACATTTCATTCCGTAGACAGAGATATTCTTATCACCGAGAGCAGAGCCAAATAATATCAGTTTGAATAGCATTGAGCATTGTAAACGCAGAGCAGAGTAGAAGGGTAAATTTGGAAGCATAGCAGCGTGAGAATTTGAAGCCATTTGATTCCGTGGGTAAACAAAGTATCACTGTGGGCAGAGATTTATCATTTACACTATAAAAACAGAAATGTAGCAGTTTGGAGTTTAAAGTCTTTTTGTTACTAGAAGACAGAGGTGTTGCAGTGATTGAATTCGAAACCATTTGCTACCAAGAGCCAGAGGCATAGTAGTGTGGGAAATTTGAAGCCATTTGCCACTGTCTATCAGAGACATATCAGCTCGAAATTTGAAACTGCTTTCATTGTCAATAGAGGTATATCCTTCCGAAATTCGAAGACATTTGTCATTATCAATCAGAGGTATGTCATTCTGAAGTTTGAAGCTATTTCCATTCAGAACTTAAAGCCATTTCAATCCGGAAGTGAAAGTCATTGTTTTTGTGGGTAGAAGAGTGTTAATTTGAACGTTGAGGAAACAATCATGGGTTTAATTGTAAGAACTGAACTAGTGGGTACAAAATATTTAGAAGGCTACCCTCAATGCAAAGAAATGTTACAACAAATAGGATGGCTTCAATTTTTGGAGAAATTTAATGGCTTCCACAAGGAAGTCACTAAAACATTTGCAAGATCATTTCAAGGAACCGAAGTTGAGGTGGGAGATGTAAAATTTACTGTCACTGAAGTTTTCATTGTAGAGGCTACAGGGTTGCTCAGAACTGGAGAGAGATGGTTCAAAAATAGAGAATTCCACAATGACTCCTAGAAACAAATTTTAAAATCACCAGGTATGGATGTTACTGTATTTAAGAAAGGAATTCCCAGTTCTGCATTGAAAAATAAATGGAGAAATATACTACTTCTTCTGCAAAAATTTATTACATGTGAGGGTAGATATGGAACATTTTATGTCTACCACATTAGACTGATAATGCATTTTCTGGGGGAAGACTTAAACCTACCATACTTCTTGCTTCAAAGTCTGAAGAAGATGGCTTCTTGTGTTCAAAGAAGGGTTCAATTTTTAGAGACAACCCTATATCATCATGGTTTGGTCAAAATTTTGATTGAACATCATCTAGCTAAAACAAATGATACATGGGATGATTTCTTGATAAGAAATCATTTTGAAGAGCCAAAAGAACCCTCACCAGAACCACAACCTACAAGGAGAAGTAGGAAATGGAGGGCCTCAAAAGTTGAAATTGACAAAACAGTCCAAGAGAGCAGTGAGGAAATCATTTTAGAAAAGTTGACTCAAATCAAGAGACAACTTAAGGAAGAAAAGGTAATCAGGAAATCTGCCATGGAGAAAGGAGAGGGATCTTCTCAGCCTAGAAGAAGCCACAGACTAAAGGGGAAACTGAAGAAAACACTAATCAAACAAATAGGGGTAATCAATATAGAAGATGAAGAAACATCCATTGAAGAGGTTGTTGAAGAGGATTTGTATGAAGGAACCCCTGAAATTGACCCTGCTCAATAGGAAATTTATGACTATGTGGAAACTTTGGAGAGGAGAGCTTCAGAAAGCAGAGAGAGAACCCCCAGTCCTCCACTGTCTGAAATAGATATATTAAGAAGGGATAGGTATGAGTTGGAATTAATGAATAGATACATCAAAAATGAGAATGAAATTCTCAAGGATCAATTCAAGCTCAAAACTGATATGAACTCAACCTTATCCCTGCCTATAGACAAAGTGGAGAAGACCAATGAGAAGTTGAAGACAAGGAACAAAAAGCTAATCAGGGCACTCACCAACCTAAGGTTCAAACTTGTTATCAGAAAACCCAGAAGATCTCTAGCTTCCAGACAAAGGAGAAGGAGAGGATTAGATGTCCTTGCAGAAGCCTCTGAATTCATAGGATAATTGGCATGAGGACATGCAAAGAGACAGCAGTGGGGGTATGTTGAGCCTCAAAATTGTGCTTTCTTTCACCTCATTTTACCTCATTTTCCCTTGTCCATTGCTATCTTAGACCAAATTGATCAATGAATATAGTTAAAATTACTTCTAGAATGATTTACATGACTGACTTGCTAAGTTTTGTGATTTTTTCCATTGTAAAGAATTTTGACCGGAACTAGCTGCAGAATGCAGACATTCCGTAGCTAACCGGCGATTCTGCAGCTGCCTTCACGTTTGAGTATGTTCTAGGTGGCCTCTCAAGAAAAACCGCATATGGGCATAATCCACGTCATGTCTACATGGTTCGTTGCTCATTATGGAGGAAGAAACGAATTCTGGGTACGGTTTTGGAACGTGGGAACACATTTAGGAAAGAAGACTTCTATTAGGACTGTCTCAGACCAGATGTCTTTTTCCTCTTCACGCAGCCACTTCAAGAGTCCTAATGTGATTCCGATAAGGAAAGACAGTGTTCCTGAATTGTTGCAAGTCTTGTTATGTGCATTTGCTTTATAAACACTTGGGAAACCGAGAGTTATGTTAGATTTGATGTTAGATTTTATGCTAGATTTTGTTTAGACTCTGTGCTACATTTCTGAAGACGCAGAGTGTTATGTTCAAGTTCTTTCATCTTTAATGAAGCAGACAGTGTTGTTGTGAAGGCGTTGATTTAATTTGGAGTTGAATTCCGTCAGGTGGTAGAGGGCCCCTACCTCTTGCACGGATTTATTTTGCGTAAATTAGATAAGTCTTCTAGCTACCTTTACGTTTTGAATTTGAATTAATAGTTGTTTTAATTAGCTACTGTAGTTGTACTCATTCTAACTCTTCCACAAGAAGAAGCTCTTCCAAAAGACTATAATGATGAATGGGAAATGACTATAGTATTGTAGGATTAGGAGTTGAATTCATAGTTGTTTTTAATTAGCTATTGTAGTTATATTCATTCTAACTCTTCCACAAGAAGAAATTCTTCCAAAAGATTATAATGATGAATGGAAAATGGCTATAGTACTGTAGGATTTAGTTGTAATTTTTGTTGTTCACTATCACAGTTACACTTGTTCTAATCAATCTTCCACAAGAAGAAACTCTTCCAAGAAATTCTTAAGAAGTTCAAGACATGACCGTGATAATGAATGATTTAGTTGTGTGTTTGCACTAAGTATCATCTCCGTTCTTGCTCTTAAACGCTTGTCCAAAACATCATAATGACGAGTAGGATATGGATATGATATCTTAGTTTTTCATTGCTTTCAGTCTTTTGCTTGCATTTGCATTCAATTACACAGTCAGAATTGTTCTAATACCTCTTCCAAAAGAAGGAACTCTTCCAAAATATTATTAATGATGGACAAACAGATTGTGTAACTTCATAGAATAATGCATGATAGCATAGTTTAGGATACTCTGGAGTTTAATTGCACTTAACTCATGTTCAGTTACTTTGTTTTGAGTTTGATGATGACTTGTAGTTCAGCATTGTTCTAGATTAGTGGCATCTTAAGTTCATTCTTAGATTAACTCATTGCACTTGCACTTCACATTCAGATTGTCATCCACTGCACAATAGATTACTTCAGTTGTTAAGATTAACAAGACAACCTTCATTATTCACAAACATCTTCTTGTTCTAAAATCTACAAATGATCCATAACCATATGAACAGAAGACCACATCACTATAAGGCCTGAAGTATCTCTGCAATTTCCTTATCATTTCATAAACAGAGTCCTCCCTCAAAAGCCTACTTTGAAAAGAAATCAATAACTTTTGAGTAAAGGTTTTGTGACATTCAATTGAATTGCAGAATAGACATAGGAATTGGTTTTTGCATAGAAGATCTTAGGATGGTATCAATGTTTTTCCTCCAATCTATTTCAAATCTCTAAATAAGGACAAAATGTTTCATCATTGTAAGATTAGTTGTTTAACTGTTTAGTTAGAGGATTTGCATACTTAGTGATCATTTCTCAAATTTAGTTTTTATTTTGAATCATTTGCTTGAAAGTCATTATCAAGCTTTGCTTTTACTTTGTCATAGTTTAGATTTGATTCTGTCTTCAGTGTTTCCAATTGCATTTGTCAGTTGTTATCCATCAATTAGGCTTAACTCTGTTTTTAATCACCAGCTCCTTTCCATTAGCTTTCTAGGCATTTTTCCTTGTAAACATAAAACCAACAAAAGACCAAAAACATCATAAATCATCACAAAAGACCAAAAACATCACAAAACACTACACACAACGCATTAGGAAACAAACACCTAGGTACATACAGTACACTTCACTTCAGCAGTTTACAAATCCTGGTTGAAAATTAAATGAGCTCAGTTTAGGAGACTAGATTGAGACCAAACAGTATGTTCCCTCCAAAGAACAAGTTGCTGATATATTTACCAAACCTCTGCCCAGGGAAGCGTTCAAATATCTCAGACAGAAGCTGGGAGTAGTCTTTGCCTTGAAGAAAATCAGAACTACTTAAATTCAGAATATTAATTGAGATACGTGGGTTTCCTAAACGAAAGTTGCGTATACACGCGAGTTTATGCAAAGAAAACCGTGTATGGTTAGCTGCTGACAAATTTTACTTGGGGTCGGCATTCTTCAGCACAGCTGCAGTGCTGTTTGGTATCTCTGGTGGTTTTCCATTTTTCATAATTCTATTTCATTCTCTGATGTCTCTTGATAAAGATGCCTTGATGATTTTCTGTTGAAAGTGTTCAGAATGCACAAGCTAAGGGGGAGCACTGGTCATGTGGAAACGATGCATTGGATGCACTGTTTCAGGGGGAGCATTAGCATTGCTGAATGTAATGCATCATTGGCATTATGATGGTTCTGAAATATGATCTCTCTTGAGGTATTTTTTATCTTGGTTATAAAAATTCATATTTTTATTTTGATGAAAAGGTTATGTTGAGACCTATGATGTAAATTGAAATATTCAGTCTTGTAAAGGGCTTGTTCAAACTTGTAAACCCACTTGGTTGGGTACTTGTGTCACATATGTACATCCACTTGGTTGGATCATTGCTGTAAGTATGAGTCCTTGGTGATAGGAAAGGTCATAGAGTCATGTACTTAATTGAAACATATGTTTAAAGGTTCAGCATGAACTCAGGGGGAGCATGGTAACTTCCATACTCATCAGATCTACAGAGCTCTTCTTGATACACGGGAAGAAAAATCTTGTTTTGGTTTTGATCCGCCCTTTGCCCTTGATGTCAAAGGGGGAGAGTATCATGGTGTTTGAATAACGGGAGAGTATCATGGTTGTGATTATAATTAATGTATCTATCTGTTATGGTGATCAAACACCATCATGGTTGCCATCAAGTCCAAAGGGGGAGATTGTTGGCAATATGATGCAGAGTGTTGTCCTTGATGGCAACCTACTTGATAAAGATGATGGCAACCTACTTGATGAATTTGTCTTTGGATAACAATCTGTTTGATGATGATGTAAATCTGATGTGAAGATTGCTGGCATGTGTTGTCTTTGATGGTAATCTACTTGATGAGATGAGAATTGGCTATATGATGTGATGAAGTTTTATTTGGATAACAACCTGTTTGATGAAGTTGTTCTTGATGTAAACTGACTTGATGAGTTGCAACCTATGTGTCAAATATGTACAGATGATGTATCTACAGATCAGCTAAGGAATACAAAAGAAAGGAACTTCAGAAAGGGCCAGAGCAATGATGAATAAGACATGTCACTATGCATACGCGGGTTTGTTTAGGCGAAGTAGCGTATGTACGTGGAAAAGTACGTGCTAAGTCGCGTATGCCTAATTGCGCTCTAAATTTGTAAAACCAGGGGACTTTACCATGGTATTGACCCATTGTATTGAGCGCTGGATTTTCTATTTGATCCTGTCCAGGAATACCATCGGAAGTGATGTGGTTTTGGCTCATGGTATTGACAAAGGCTAAATCTATATAAGGAGAAGAAAATCATTGTGAAAGGGGTGTGCAAGTGTCTGAGCCCTAATGAATACTTCACTCTGAAGTATATCTGTATGGAATGGGTAACAGTTGAATGATTGATCTGAACTAATGAACCCATGAAGAAAATAATGAAGAGGGATCTCCAGATCTGAAATGTCTATGTATATTCTAAATCTGATGAAGAAATTTTTAGATCTATGATCTGGCGAATCTTTGCTAAAGTGAAGGATGAATTCTGAGTTGTCTATCTGATCTGAAGAACTGCACAGTCCTGAAAAGTTACAAATCTATACACGGGTTCGCTTCATAAAAGGCACGTATATACGTGGGTTAGATGAATGAAAAGCGCGTATGAGCAGTCAGGGTTTTCTGAAGAATGCACACGCGGGTTGGTCTGCATGAAAGCGCGTATACATGTGACTTCAATGAATAAAAGTAGCATATGATATTTGAATTAATGAGGTTCTGGGTTAATTTTACATCTGCATATCTATTCTGAAGTCTGGGTTAGCTATGATATTCTGGTTATAGTGGTCTCATTGTTCTGTATGAAGAAATGGGCAAAGTATGATTGTTGATAAGTGAAGGGTTGTGTTAAAGCTGTTTGATCCAGTTTGAAAATTGATGAAACATGGTTTGTAGTGGTGCTGAGGGTCGAAGCCTTCAGTGAGGGTGTTGTAGCTCCCTTCCAGGAGAGGCTGGTAAACGAGAGTAGGGGGTCGTAACTCCCTTCCAGGAGAGGCTGGTAAACGAGTACAGGGGGTTGTAGCTCCCTTCCAGGAGAGGCTGGTAAACAAGAGAAGGTTGTAGCCTTCTGCAGGTGGGTGCCTGCGTGCTGGTATGAGTCTGCGCTAGTACATGGTTGTAAGAAGTTTTATTTATAATAAATTTTGAAGACTGAGACGACGGCAGCGGTGGTTTTCTCCCGAATTGGGTTTCCACCTAAAATCCTGGTGTTCATGTGTGTTGATTATGTGTGATGATTATTCTGTTCTTTCTGCACCTATTTACTATTTTCTAAAACATATGATGAATTAATAATGCAATGATCTAAGTTAAGAATTAAATGCATAATTAGATCTATGGACATACGCGATTTCGGTAAAGGATATCCACGTATATACGCGAGTTGGCTTCAGGAAAGTAGCGTATGGGTTTTAGAAAGGAAAAGTAAAAAGTTTTATTGTCTGCACTAAATACTGATTCACCCCCCCCCCCCTCTCAGTATTTTTCCCAACAGGTATGGCATCAATGCCTGAAGAAACACTGATGAAACGTTTTTTTAACACCCTGTGATGATTTTCTTTGGTGAATCGAAGGCAGGAATACCGACATCCTCTACCTTCGAATTTTCTTCAAAAATGGCAAGAAAATCATTTAAACCCTGCAAAATACAAACAAATATTAAAAACTCCTGCATATATAGGTTTATTGCTGCAGAAGGCATGTGGAGGAAGTGTGGCCATTGGATGTCATCATCCAACGGTCAGGATTTATCGGGAGAAGTCGTAGAGAAGGCGGAAGAATGGTTAAATCAGAGCCGTCGATCGTGCAGAGATCGACGGTCGGGAGTGGAAACGGGAAGTCAAAGTGGAAAAAGTTGACTGGGCAATCAAAATAGGGCGATGAAATGTGGGTCGTCGATCTGCAGATCAGATCGATGGCGAAGATTCGTTAAATGCCACGTCGTAGCCCAGTTAACTGTCGGGCATCTTCGGTGAGCGATAGCCGTTGGATGGCCCGCCCCAGATCGGACGATGGATGCCAGTATCGCGCGGGGTCCACGTCCGAAAGTTAACACGCAATGGACGGCGGTTTTATGAATAGTGCCCAGGATGTGTGTCAACCGTTGAATGGAATCGCTGCCAATCGAGAGAAAACCGCCCTCACCCCAAGGCGGTGCGATGAATACCGCATGGTTTTTGGAATGGGTTAGTGGATGGTGGGGACCATCGGGGTGATAGGCTCCGCACCATTGATTTGCAGATCAGATCGACGGTGGAGATTGACTGGGTTTTTTAACCGGCGGAAAATTTAGAAAATAATTAAAAACCCAAAATTTGGAAATAACATAAAGTTTTAAAGTTTTTGGGGGGGGTGGGATATATATGTAATATGATCAGGTGCCCGGCTGCGGGGCCTTTGGACGCGTGGAGAAATATATGACCGAGGGTCAATGGGAAAAGGGCTAGGGACCATATATGTCCAACATGTGGGTTTTTATGTTTTTTTAATGGTTTTCCAAGGAAATTGAGGGTTCTGATATAGTTTAAAAATGAGTTTTAAACCATGTAAAGAGGATTTTCACGAAAGGGAGAAAAGGAATCATGAAAACAGAGTTTTATGGAGAAAGAGGGGGGAAAATGAGGGTTATTTTTGGAAGAAGGGAGAAGGGAAAAGGTGCTTGCAGCAGTATTATAGCTTGGAAATCAACAGGATTTCTAAGTGTAAAATGGGAACAACAGTGAAGTTCGGACAGAGGATAGGCATGAGGCCTTCAAGAGTCTTCACGAGGCAACAATTTCTAGCAATTAAATTTTTTCCTTGAAGGCTCAAAAAGTCTTAGCCACCTTTTTCTATAACAAATATTATAGGTGGCTAATAGTGGCTCCTCTTGGGGATGATGCCTTCTTGAAGGCATCAAGAACTTCAGACCTGCATTCTCTGGGAGGCTGACTTGTGCCACAACCATTATGTTCTCTGGGAGGCTGACCTATGCCTGATCCATTGGGCTTCCTTTCTTTCTGTGGATGATCTTCTTTTTTCTGAAAACATGTTAGCAGTCACAAAAACAATGGATCTTCATCAATACAAACTTTCTACCTACCCAATCCTACTGATCTAACATTTTTTCTCCATTAGAGTGCACTTGGATTGGCAAAATATTTTCACAACATTTTATTCTTTTGAAAGCAGGAAAACTAATCTATTTCTACTCCTTATTTCTCCATGGACTCAGATTAAACAGTTGAGCCCATATGATTCTCTACCTAATCTACTTTCTATTGGGATTAAACTATCCAGCAGACTTTTATTCTCTAAATTCTACAACAAAAATTAAAAAGCACTCAAGTCAGGATTGAACAGTCTAACTTGATGCTGGTCCATGGCATAAGGACAAGCTGCACATATACATTTATTTTGCAGAATATTAAATCAAAAAATGGAAGGCTTGAGATCTGAAATTTCAAATTACGACCTTCTCTTTTTACAGCTCTGTTTTGAATTTTGTTTGAGTTGTTCCTTCTTTGTTCTGTGGTTCAAATTTTGAGCTAATTAGGACTAGATTTACATCTTATTTGACTCAGAAAATAAAACATATTTGAGTCATCTCTCTTTGGAAAATTAGGTTCAGATTTTGAACATGTTTGAACCTTTAATTTCTATCCTAATCTATCTACTGATAAGCCAAGATTAAACAATTTGGAAAATCGAATTCACTATCCTATCAGCAGAAAATTTAAAACTAATTAGTCAAGATTAGGTTGTTTGACTAACTAGAAGTGTGTTTTGTAGGAGTGGAATTTAATCTTGCACACTTTCAGAATTTGTTTCTCTTTTTGGTATGGGGCTATACCTTTCTTGTTTTGACAATCTGCCCTCTTTTATTTCTTTTCTTTGTTTTTGTATTTTTGAATCTTTGATTTTTCTGCAAAGCAGAAAAAAACAACTAATCTACATGCTCAAAACTGAGCTTTATTGACATTCCTATCTAACCTATTTTAAACATGGAGTATTTACATTTATCATATGATACAAAAATGCCAATGCAGCCAACTGAGTAATGTCAAGAAGAAGTAGAAACTCTGGCTGCTTGTCAGAGGTATCCATAGAACATATTGAAGATTAACCTTCAATATCAAGGCTATCACAGAAGGTGACATCCTTTCATGTCGCTGGCTCTTGCAAAGGATCACTGCTTGATAATTTGAGCCAGTTGGGATTTCCACACACTCTTCCATAGGATCAACAAAGAAAAGATGAAGGTTATCTTCCTTTTGGTCCTCCAAAATTGGTAGATTATCTACTTCCGAGACATCAGCTTTGAGGAGCATCTCTTCAGTATGTAGCTTGGAAATATCATCATCTTTAACCTACACAATAGCAAACAGTGAAATATTTTCTTTCTCTAAACATATACTTGCTTCTAATATACATTCGGTTTCTTTAAATGGCAGATTGATATCAATGATAGGAGAATTTTCTTCTTGGGAAGATGGTATATCGACATCAAGATAGTCTTGTATTTGTTTCTCTCCCTCTTCTTCATCATCTGAACTGGAGGACTCATCATATTTGGCAGTGTTGTCCTATTGTAGCCCTGGTATGCTTGGATTCATTGGGATGAACTCTGTGAAGAGGTGATTATATTCTTGAGTGGGGGTGTATTCAATGGTTTCCTCTTGCTCAAAAATTTCTTCATTACATTTCTCTTCACCTTCTGAGTTGAAAGGCTGTTGATTCCCAAATAAGTGAAAGATTTTTATGATGGATCGAAAAGGATGATTGCGACTTTCAAGCTGATGATGGTGAAACTCATAACACCAATCAAATGTTGGTTGCCTTGCATGATTAGTTTTTGCTTGGAAATCATCATCATCATAACACTGATTGAAATTTGAAAATTTATTAGAATAAAAATTTTCATCAGTCAAACATATTGGGATATCAGTAGGTCCTTCTTCATTCTGATCTACAAAAGAAATTTCTAAATATGTACAACAAATTTCTCTATGTGAATGGGCAAGAGTGTTTGTTTTGCAAAAAGTTTCATAGACTGACTGTTTATAAATAGTCTGATTTATTTCCTTCTCTGTTAAATGGGAAGATGTTTCTATGTCCCTTTGAAGAGAAGTACAACAGTTCTCTGTCTCTTGTGAAGATTGATTTTGACGCTGGATGTTTTCTTGAGCCTTAGCTACAAGGGATGATGAATCAATATCTGAGTTTTCAGGGGTAACTTGAGGGATGTTGTTTATTTCTTGGATCATCTCTTCCTCAATTGATTCATTTATGTTCCTAAAATTTTTCAATAGGAAATTAAACTCATGAATGGCTATTAAAAGATCTTTAGGATGCATTTCTTTCAAAGCTTCCTCATTATCTATAATGTCTTGGGTGATGTTTTGTGATGGATCATAATATATTTCACCCAATGATAATGATGTAGTGTTTTCTTTATAGTTCTCATAGAACACATATTCAAGGTCTCTTAAAGAAAACAAACTACTAGATCTTAAGCATTCATACCAATCCCTAGCTTTTCCTTCTAATGTTAACATGAACATTTTCATTAGGCAGTCTTCATTCCATTCAACTTTCAACCTCCATACATGTCTATGAAATTTGATGAGATGTAATAGAGGGTCATCAAACTTTTCACCTTGAAAAACAGGCAGGTTGTCATCCCAATTCACCTGGGGCATCTTATGTGGAAACCTAGGGATATGATCTCTACTCATTGGGGCATATCTTCGTTGTATTCGTGGAATCATATTTGTAAATTAAGAAAGAGGTCATTGTGTCTGGTAAATCAGTTCAGGGTCTTCTACCAGTGGAGTCATTTCGTCTTCTCGGAGTTTGAGAGTGTAGAGTCACCATGTGGAAAATTTTTAGGTCCTAAGGAGGTAAAATGTTTAATGTTCCACCACCATATATTTCTTGTAGAGCTGCAAGGTTTTCAGGAACTGAATTAGCTCTCAAGGGTGATATGAAAATAGTTGATAATTTAATCTTAGGAGACTTCCTAAGGATACTTTCTGGGTTATCAACCAACTCAGGTGGATCAGGGTCAAGATAGGCTCTAGTGTGAATCTTTCTAGGAGCCACTATGCTGTGTTTTTTAGACCCAAATAAACAAGAAAATTTCAACCAGGTATGACAGTCTTTAAAAGGTTAACTAATCTTTTTGAAATTCAATCCTACAGTCCTCTAAGATGAGTTTGAATGATATTATAATAGTAAGGGTTCTTCCCAGTGGAGTCTTAAGGTCTGTTAAGGATTGTGGAGTCGCCAAGTGGAATTTTTTATCTCTTTTCAGAGGTAAAAGGTTTTATGGTCCACCACCATGTTTATTGGATACCAATCTAAAATATTTTTAGGTTTTCTGAGTTCTTTTTCAATTGTGTGGTTTCTAAGAATATCCTAACTTTGTTCAAAACTTTGCTATGGTTAAGAGACAAAGACAGTCTACTCTTATGGCTAAGCCAGCTGATTTTTCAAGGTTAGATAAAGGCTTAAGAGAATCCTAGGGTTTTCCTAGTTTGTCACTGATTCAAACAAGTTTTATCATGATTACCATTTCTTGGTAGTGCTTGAAAAAGCTGCTTTTTACTCACAAGTTTTATGAAGTGTTTAAGGGAAACTACGGTGAAAAATTCAACTGAGTTCCCTAGCAGAGTCGCCAGAAATGTTAGGTGTTGGTGGCTCATGTGTCAAACAGAACAATTGTCATAAAACCAGGGGTTATCTAGAGTTTTAAGATGTTTTTGAACTTTTATTAACTCAAAAATCCCCAGCGGAATCGCCATAGATGTTAGGAATTTGTAATTAGAAATATTGGCAAAGTCTAATCATAGAAACAACATCGTTTCAACCAACTTTGGGATTCTAGGATCTAGCCCTCCTGAATCCGGAGAGGGATCTCTCCAATAAGTGCAAAGATGGATTTGCCTTTGAAGTTTGGGGTAATGATATTAGGCTAGTTATGAAGGCCAAGGGTTTTGTTTGTTTTTGGATGGTTGAGCATGATTACTGTTTGAGGTGGAAAATCCCAAATGAAAAGAGTTTCAAAGGTGAGAATTTGCAAGTAATCAGAGTAATATTTGACCAAAAAGATAGGTAATTGTAGGTTTTATTCCATTGGGATATGGAGTCATAATAGGGTTTAATTGGGACAGCAAGAGGCAAGAGTGGTCTATGGGGCAAGTCATCTATGTCTAAGGATTTCTTTGAAGTTTGATTTATGGAATGAAATGATACAATAAGAAAGAGAAATAAAAAGATGCAGAACAAAGAGCAGCCCAGGATCTAATAAGTACTTTTAAACTAGTTAGCCTTTGACATAGACTCAAGAAAAAATAAAAGCAAACTACGATCTGGTAAGTACTTTTAAACTATCCAACCTTTGATACACTTTCAATAGAAAACACTTTAAAACAAAGGGAAACTTGAAGGCAACTTTTGGAGAAGAAACTAGCAGGTCAGGCGCACCACAAATCCTCTCCTAGCTCTACTTTACTTGGTTACTTTCAAGACAAACACAAAGATAACACAGAATGGCCTAATATCTGGTAAGTACTTTTAAACTAGCCAGCTTTTAACACATTCCAAGGGAAACATCCAGATAGTTGTGGGAATAAAACTGGGACCAGGGCTCACCATATCTTCCTCAGTTCATCTTCACAAAACATATACTGAAAATAAAATTTAAAAATAACTTTCAGCTAAGACAATAAGACGAGGGAACGCCAGCATTCCTATGCTTAAACTGAATTAAATCATTCCTAAATAACACAGATTGGAAGAAAACATATAGATAAATATTTTCAATCAGAGAAGGTTACTAATGTACAGTAGGTCCTAAATCTATGCATGCTATTCTTTATAAGATAATATGACACACAATGAAAACAGAAACAAAATAACAAGTTACAATTAGAGAAACATCACTGTCAACATAGACTAGGATCCCATAAATCAACTTGTATTGATGCTCCAAACCAGTTACAGCTTTAAGTCCAGTGCTTTAGTTTAGCAACCATCTACACATCTCAGCCTAACTTATCTATTACAAGCAGAGGTCCAAGAGCCAGTGAACACTATTTACAATCAAAAAATTAAGCTCAAGTGTATATCAAAGTTCTGCAACCAACAGTTTCTCATCTTCTACAGAAGTATTTATAGAAGAATGAGGAGGTGAGATCTGATAAAAGATATCCAATTACAATTAATACAGACTTAATGGCTTCTTGGCCTTTAAGGGGCTCAATGAAGAAACTTACAATAGGTGTCTTCTGTATTAAATGTTTTACAATAAGATTTAAGCTCAGTGGGAGCTTTTGTTGACCTTTGAGGCTCTGTGTGGTGTCGAAGTAACTCTGCAGATGTTTTTTGCATTAAGTTTCCTTGTAGAAGTAACTTTCTGGCTGCGCTGAGGTGAATATCTTCATTTATTAAATAACTTCGGCCTCTGATTGAGTACTTTGAGGCACAGGTGGCATTTTAGTAGCTGGGAGGAATCAATTTGCCTCAATTGTGGCGGTGGAGGGTTTCCTATCGATAAAACACTTCATATTTTCTTTAAATTGTCTTTTAAATCAGGGATTAGGCTTTTGATAAACATTCTTAGCTGTGATCCCAGAAAAATCTGTCTTCAATCCTCTGTTCTGATAAATTTTGGCCTTTGTCACTGATACTCTCTTATTGTGCCCGATTCATGATTTTTGCTGATGTACAGGGATACGTGGGGGAAATATGGCATCAATGCCTGAAGAAACACTGATGAAATGTTTTTTAACACCCTGTGATGATTTTCTTTGGTGAATCGAAGGCAGGAAGATTTTCATCCTCTGCCTTCGAATTTTATTCAAAAATGGCGAGAAAATCGTTTAAACCCTGCAAAATACAAAAAAATATTAAAAAATCCTGCATATATAGGTTTATTGCTACATAAGGCATGTGGAGGAAGCGTGGCTGTTGGATGGCATCATCCAATGGTCAGGATTTATCAGGAGAAGTCGTAGAGAAGGCGGAAGAATGGTTAAATCAGAGTCGTCGATCGTGCAGAGATCGACGGTCAGGAGTGGAAACGGGAAGTCAAAGTGGAAAACGTTGACTGGGCGATCAAAATAGGGCAATGAAATGTGGGTCGTCGATCTGCAGATCAGATCGACGGCGAAGATTCGTTAAATGCCGCATCGTAGCCGGTTAACTGTCGGGCATCTTCGGTGAGCGATAGCCGTTGGATGGCTCGCCCCAGATCGGACGGTGGATGCCAATATCGCGCGGGGTCCATGTCTGAACGTTAACGCGCGATGGATGGCGGTTTTATGAACAGTGCCCAGGATGCGTGTCAACCGTTGAATGGAATTGCTGCCAATCGGGAAAAAACTGCCCTCTCCCAAAGGTGGTGCGATGAATATTGCGCGGTTTTTGGAATGGGTTAGTGGATGGCGAGGACCACCGGGGTTACAGGTTCCGCACTGTCGATCTGCAGATCAAATCGACGGTGGAGATTGACTAGGGTTTTTTAACCGGCAAAAAAGTTAGAAAATAATTAAAAACCCAAAATTTGGAAATAACATAAGGTTTTAATGTTTTCGCGGGGGGTGGGGGGCGGGATATATATGTAATATGATCAGGCACCCGGCTGCAGGGCCTTTGGGTGCGTGGAGAAATATATGACTGAGGGTCAATGGGAAAAGGGCTAGGGACCATATATGTCCAACATGTGGGTTTTTATGGTTTTTTAATGGTTTTCCAAGGAAATTGAGGGTTCCGATATAGTTTAAAAATGATTTTTAAACCATGTAAAGAGGATTTTCACAAAAAAGAGAAAAGGAATCATGAAAACAAAGAAGTTTTATGGAGAAAGAGGGGGGCAAATGAGGGTTAGTTTTGGAAGAAGGGAGAAGGGAAAAGGTGCTTGCAGTAGTATTCTGGCTTGGAAATCAGCAGGATTTCTAAGTGTAAAATGGGAACAGAAGTGAAGTTCGGACAGAGGATAGGCATGAGGCCTTCAAGATTCTTCAAGAGCCAAAAATTTTTAGCAATGAAATTTGTTCCTTGAAGGCTCAAAAAGTCTTAGCCACCTTTTTCTATAACAAATATTATAGGTGGCTAACAAAACCTCTACTAGTTCATCTCCTCATGAAGGCAAAATGGATGAACATGCAAAGCAGCACAAGAGGTATAAATCTTCCCATAATCAATTTGATTATGTTTCTGCAAGGCATGATAATTTGTCATGCTTAAAAGGAAGAAAAAGTTACTGTGCATGTTGTGGTTGATTTAACCATGATGTTTCAAGATGTTGGATGAGGAAGAAGGAATACAGGAAGTAGTTGAGGCAAAGGCAACTTTCAAAGAAGGTGCATAATATTTGCACATGTTTCCAGAAGATGGGACATGTTGTTTCCCATTGTTGGAATTTGCATCCAACTAGTCGTCCCAAGCACACACAGCAATAGGACATAAAGACTGGCGAAGGTGGAACCAAGGATTCCATTATTGATGTGAGAATGAATGTTTCACATGAAGAATATTTGCAGCAGCAAAGTTCATTGTGGAAGTGGCTTGGTAAGAAGTGGATGGACTTCTTAAAACAGTAAGACATACTCTTTTGTACATATGCAAATTTTGGTTGTATGCATGTATTTTGTGTTGTAATATCTCATTTGTTTGAGCCACCTTGGATCATTGATCAAGGCAGCGATGTTCAGTTGCCTTCTGAAAATTTCTCGCTAGAAATTTCTGAGTGAGTGCAAGGAAGATAGTTCTTGACAGGAGTACAAGCGCATCCAGGAAGGGAAGTGTCAACTATTTTCAAATTTATGGTTCAATTTCACTAGCCATGCAAGGCAAGTGTTTGGAGGCTGAAGAGAAGAGGTTTGTGTACTCTCATCTACTGTACAGATCAGTATATTAGTCTTTTGGGATCAAAAATATTCCTAATGGGGAGGTGTGATCAGAACAAGATCATGGACCAGAATTATTGTGCCAAACCTGAGCGACCAAAAAGGTATTTTTGTTTTGATTCTGACGCCATGAACAGTTCGAAAAACTGACATGGTATGAAGAAGTTATCACAGTTTGAAAATTCTAGTAAATTGCAAAAACTAGACTTTGACCAAGTTTGACTTGGCAATTGGGAAAATTAAAAAGAGAATATTCCAGGAAATATTTAGAGGAATATTTCCTAGAATATTCCTTTTGGTCCAATGCATGCTTGATAAGTGGAAATCGAAGATTGGGCTACTAGTTGATTTTTTTGAGTTCAAACCAATAGAAGGCCACCACGTGGACCCGGTTTGGCAGTATAAAATTTATTTGGAGCCGGCGAGAATCGACCACCCGACCTCTCAACTACCAATCCACCCATGTGCCATCACGTCACATGGTGTTACTTAACATCATATGAATAGCAGTTATATTTATTGTTTTAATGTTTTTGTGCTGGGGGTTTGGGAGGCCAGCCCTGAAGGGCCAGCCCCCCCATGTGCCCAGGCGCAAGGAACCAAGTGCTAAGCCTACCCGCCGACGGTTTTGCATATGGTGAGACCTTTTGTTAGCCACCTATAATATTTTTTCAAAGAAAATAGGTGGCTAAATATGTTTCTGAGCCTTCAAGAGAAACATTTCCTTTGTAAATATATCATTCTTGAAGCCTCCATGGGCCTTCATTCCTTTGAAGAATCTTCATTGCTATTTCCATTAATGAACCCTGATTTTTATGAAAGAAACTATTTTCAAAGGCCTCCATATTACCATTTTTTCCTCATTCATGCTTCATTTTCCTTCATTCCCCTCATAAATCCCCTTTGATAAGGTTTAAAACCTCTTTTTTAACCTTACCGGAACCCCCAAAACCCTCTAAAAAACCTTCATTTTGGCCTAAAAACCCACTTTTCAGCATTTATTCCTTAAGCCCCTTTCGACCCTAGACCTAGCCCCATTTCCACATGTGACCTCATCCCATGACCAGGAGCTAGCCCCCATCACGCAATCGCAATCGAGGTTTATAGTTTCTTTGTTATACGTTTATTTCAAAAACTCTGATGCGATGAGCCCTTTTCCTGTTGATCCGCCGATTTGATCTGGACCATTGAATCCATAAGAACCAACAACCAGGATTCAATCGCACTTCTCTCGCAACCCCCCATCATTGCATCCACTGATTTGATCTGGACCGTTGAATCCACAAGAACCAATGACCAGGATTCAATCGCGCTCCGCTCATAGGCCCTTCCTCATTACACCCTCTGATCAATCCCGACCCTTGATCTCCACTCGGATCTGACGACCAATGCTTAATCGCACATCTCAAACTCAAAGACCCCGGTGCTTTGGCCTCTTTCCTTTTCTCCAATGTGATTTAATCCCAGCCATTCATTCTGCCATATTCGACGGTTCGCGCTTCATCGCATCGCACTCATCCCTCACGTAATAATCCACCATCCCAACCTCTGATTAAATCTCCACCGTTGATCAAGTTTGAGTGGACGGTCCACATTAATTCCACTCTTCAAACCCCACCCTTCTCATTCTCCCCCATCGACAGATCTCGATCATCAATCATCACAATCTGACGGCTCGCATTGAATTTAGCAATGGACCTGGCCTCCTTTCGCCTGTGTATCTAACCTTATGTTGCATTTCACTCGCACCATCAGATCTTCTGCTCATCATCCAATGGCTGAAAATGCATATCGCATAATTTCTGCACCCGAGAGATAATGTTTCAAAATTACGCGAAATGGGTGGTTTTAGAAATCCACGTGGCGATCAGTGCATGGAATTGTGTTTTTTTGGGCATTTCCACTTTCCCCTTTTTTTTTGCGTGAATACCACTCTGGTTTTCTACTTTACCGCCCTCCGCAACGCAACTTTGGCTTTTAATCCCAGCCATTGATCTCCGAAATCGGACGGCTCTTATTATATCGCAGCCTGTTCACTTACTTTTCATTTGTCCTCCCAAATGATTCCATCGGGCAATCTCCGCCGTTGATTTTTTCTAATCTAACGGCCCTGATCTAATCTCGCCTCCATCCATTTTTCATCCATATAACCTTATAAAAAAATTCATTGACAGATCTTCACCATCGATTATTCTAATCCGACGGTCCACATTAATCCTCGCACCAGACTCCCATCAAACCTGTTTTTAGCCTTCCACCATGATTTTCGTCACATTTTCGCTGCGTCCACCATTTTCCACCACTTCTCCTCCATCCCCATGAGCCTCTGAAGCAGTCCTCCCTCACTCCCCCTGGTTTTTATAACATGTTTCTCATTTTTTGTAGGTTTCAAAGGTGGTGAATTCTCACTATTTTCACAGTCACGGCCCTGGCACAGAAAGACTATCACAGAGCCAAGATTGTAAAGGAAAAAATCTCTGAAAAGGGTTAAAGGCATAATATTGAAGATTAAGAAGCATAATCCACATTCAGCGCAGATTAAATACAAATTATTGATCGCAGCAACGCAGAGGATATATCAGCAAGACATTCCTTTTACTGAAGAAAGGACCAAATCACTACTACACATTCTCTATTCTTCATCGAGCTCCAGAGTAGTTACTATACTAACAAGAAGTCCAAAAAAAGTTCAATGCCTTATTTATGAAGCATGGAAGACCTGAAAGACAAATCTTCGCATTTCTTGTCTCAGAGTACAAATAGAATACTACAGCAAGGAAAGTACTCCAAGAACATACCCTTGGAGTTATTATCAAACTCATGAAGACCCCCAATTCATCTAAATAGTACTGAAATTCAATGTAAAGATATTAAAACAGAATGGGCTTCGAAAGACACTTCTCCCTCTATTTTAATGAAACATTTAAGTTCTATCTACCACTACTATCACTCTTTCACCTATAAGAACTCATGAGAAATACATTGAAAACGTTGGTGGGTTGGTTGGTTGGATATTGTAAAAACACTGATTGTAAGTTGTTTTACTGAGTTAGAGTTTTGTGAGTAGTAGTTGCAAATATGTTGGGAGATGATTTCTAGATGATATCAGGCTATTGGACAAGAATGTATGTGACTGGTTTTTCTCTACTAATATGACAAGCATGTTCATCGGATCCTGATCCAAATCAGTGGTGATGTGTTCTACCTTTGTTATTGTTTTTCCTCTGTTATACATCATGTTTCATTTTATCTGATAAGAATCAGTAATTTTAGCTTAGGATATACTGCTGCAAGTACCCTAATGCTTCTTGCACTTTCTTATCTTTAATGTTTTCTGCTAATTGTGTGTCTTAGAACAAATTCAATATAATTTAACAAGTATAGAAGTTGGTTTGTCCATGCTTACTGATGTATGAATTTAGAGTTTGTTTCTTGGATGTTCTTTTTTTGTTTCAGCTAAAATAATTAGGAAACAGGGAGATTTAGAGTTAGCCCTGTCCCCTAGGTTCCTTTCCAACAGTTGGCCTTTCTAATATCCCTTTGAGTTGGGTGCCAAAGCAGAGAAGGTTAAAAGTCCTGCTCTAATCTTAGGTTTCACTTTGTGTTAAACTTAAATTTTTTCTATTTATTGAAATTATTCATGAGGAATGTTGGATTGTTGTCTTAGGAGTTAGCCTTATTAGGAGTTTAGATCATAGAGGTTAAGGCATGCCCTATCCCTAGATTTACTCTGAAGTGGTCACCTTGGAAGGTTTTCCTTGTCATTCCCATTCATTTCCTTTATTTTTTCGTCCCATACTATCATCTTAAGAGATCCTATGATACAAATGACTAGCCCATTGAAAGCCTTAGATATTTAAATTGAAAATAAACCCTTTTATGACCCCATTGCCCAATGGTCTTGTGTTCTCTTTGAATTATCTCCCCATTTCCAAAAATCCTTCTCTTCTCATTCCTTTAACTTACTTTGAACCCTTCTTTCATGTTTCCCAACCAAACAAACAAAATGAAACCCATTATGCCCTATAACTAGCCTAATACCTTAAATTGAACTTCAAAGACATATTATTCTTTGCTTTTATAGAGAGATCCCTCTCTGGATCCAGGAGGGCTAGATCCTGAGATCCCAAAGTGGTTTGATGTTGTCTTGTCATTTGGTATTTCCAAATATTCCAAATCACAGGAACCACAACACCTATCACATAACAAAGGTTTTAAAACCTTAAAATGCGCAGTTACGCTAATGGTTACGACTAACAAACCATGAAACTTTGAGTCACATGCCAACCGTTGGAAATTAATGTTACCAGTTATTCTGGTATTATTTTTGGAGTGGGTGCACCAATTTTGGAAAAAGCTCCATTTTAAATTCAATTATGTCCAGTCCTCCACTTTTAGTGGAGCTTCTTTAGGGGACACTGGGAAAAATTGGTTTTGGCTCTATATTGAGCAAGAGTGAACCAATTTTGGAGTGTCAATAGCCAATTGAAACTATCTCCAACATTCCAGACTCAATGGAGTAGGTTTCAAATCCATCAGAGAGCTTCTAAGCAGGTTTTTTTCATCAGTGAAGTTCAAGGGGCCACTAGGGCCACGAGGGGGCAGTTATAGTTTGAGGCCAAGCTAGGGGAGCTAGAGGTATTTTTCAACAATCCAATAGTAAAATTTGGATATTTCAGATGTTATGAATCTAATGATATGGTTTTCAGAGCCTGTAGAGAAATTTTGAAGTTTGAGAAGATTTAGTAAAGTTCCAGGGGCCATCAATGCCAGCTTTTTCCATTAGTAGTTCAGGGCCTAGCCAGAGGAGCTAGAGACCATATGCAGCGAACCAATTTCTTGACTATAAATCGCATTTTGAATCCATTCATGGAGTTTTTAGAAGCTTTTGAGGAACTCTAGAGGTTGAAAACCCATCAGAGAATTTTTCATTGACCCGAGTGTCAGGGGGTGCTGACAAGTGTTGGAGGCAAAACCGAAGCATCCAAAGGCCATTTTCTGCAAATGAATTGTCTATTTTGACTATTTCAGACATTTTGAAACAAAATAAAGTGTTTTTAGAACATTTTTATGACTTCTATAACTTGAGAAGCTGAAAGGAATTTTTGGGAATCCCTGGGAAAACTGTGGAGGAAGGCCTATTTTGGGGATGCAGTGCTCATTTTGAGAAAATTATCAGTTGATATTTGGTGTATGATGTGTGCTAGAGATATTAGGTGTGGTTTTTTTTACATAAATATAATTCTAAAGGAGTTAGTTCCAAGGAGAAGCTCAGTGTAGCTTAGTGCACCGATAGAAGGAATCGTGTCTAAGGGAGCCTAAAGATGTTTGCAAATTGAAGACAGCCATGAGAGGGATACATATGGTATTATTAGCCCTTTGGATTAGTTCAGTATCCATTGGAGTTAAGTGTGGAACTTGTAAAATAAACCTTACCATAATCCCAAAGAGCCAAGTCAAGATGACAAAGCTCAAAGGAGACGTAGCCCACGATATTCGAGTGAACTCCTAGATTAATTTTGCTATTGTGTGTGAATTTTTTTATTGTTTCATTATGTTGTTGTTATATATGTTAAATTTCAGTAAGAAAAAATGGACATAAGACACTTAAACAGTTAAAAATCATACACCTCTTTCAAGCATAAATTCCGCAAATTGTCAAGTATAAGCTAGATCATTTATTTTTTTAACTGAATGGTAGGTTCTTGAAAAATATAACAAGTTATCCAAACCATTTTTAGATCACCAAGATAGACTGATCAACTTCCTTTACTTTGGGATTCTCCCAAGGCCTGCTTTATAATGGAAACAATTTTCTCTGTGCGGTAGGTGGTGAATATTTAGGAGTCATAAATTTATTTCTTACTCCCATGAGGGTCTCTTTCTTGCGATGTATATTAAATCCAACATTCTTATCTTCATCTTTCATTACCTAGGTCTCTATCATAGTATTTTTCCCTTATGCATGGTCTCCCAACAATGGAACCATTTTTTGGCTTGATGGGGCTTATACCCAAGTTCAAAGTGACTGCAGAGTCCAACAAAACCCACTATTATTGGTCCTTTCGGCAATGATCTGCTTGTGGAAGCTGAAATTTCACCCAAGGCAATATAGGGGGATGCTAGAACTAGGTCTCTTTATCCATAGGGATAGATGATGGGATATTTAAGGCTTTTCCTTCTTATCAACGCTTCACAGGTCAGATCTATCAATAATATAGGCGTTTTTAAACACATCTGTTGAACTTACTACAGACTCGTGGGATCTTACTTAGTCATGCATTAAACAAAGTAAATAACCATAAACAATACTGCGTTATTCAATTACAGATCAAAACCCTTATTTAGCATAGACATTCATAAATAGTAAGAAAAAATAAAACGCATCAATATAACTCAGATCTTCTCGACAGTTGTTTCATTAATGGCCAAATATTTATCATATATTCAGTTTCACCCTATGCACAAAGCTGCAGGGGTCTATGCACACAACTACAGGGGTATGCGCACAAAGCTACAAAATTCCTAAGGTCTCTGCGCACACAGCTGCAGGAGCCTTTTATTTAATCCAAAACACAAAATCAAAACAATCTTACATCCAAATGCATCTCATAAGATCTATCATTTAAGCTTACTTCTTCCTTTCTCATCTTACTTCGATATCTATGACTTCTATCTAGACTCCTTATATAGGTTTGGCATTTACAATACCATGTTCCAAAACCATGGGTGCAGTCAAACATTCAGAAAATACCCCATCCAATTATGTAATAAGAGACTTTGACCCACCCCAAAGCCCCCATGACTCAAAATAAAATCTGTGTTGTGTGCTTTGTTCCTCAATCTACAAAGCCTTTCCTTGTTGCTTTCTTCGAGGGGATCCCATTTCCAACATTCATTATATCCATTTATTTTCTCAGGAGATTTATATCTATAATATTGTTTTTAGTGCCCTTCCTTTCCGCATTTCCAGCACACATTTATAGGTTTTCTTGGAGATTTAGATCTCCCATTCAAGGACTTATTTTTGTTTCTATTATGGGACCATCCTCGTACATACAAGGCATCTCCTTTCTAGCTCTCCATATTTTTTTGTCTCATCTCCATTGACAACAAGTACGAGACTATTTCATCAAACTTCAAAGTAGTTGCAATGCTACCTATTGCAACAACTAGACTATCCCAAGAATTTGGTAGAGAACAAAAAAAACTGATTCACTAATCTTCATTCGAAATTTTAATATCAACAGATAACAATTGAATTACCACAGTATTAAATGCGTTCAGATTCTTTGTCACTGAGTCTCCATCCTTCATCCTTGAGTTATATATCTTTTTCCATAGGAACAATTTGTTCACCAAAGACTTAGATTGGTACAAAGTCCCTAATTTGTCCCACAAATCCTTTTTCATAGCTTCCCAAGATACAACAAAAAATAGTGAATCTAAGATACAAAACCGTGTTGTTCTCTTTTCCTTTTGATCCAACTTCTCCCAATATTATGCTGACATTGTTGTTGGATTAGTACCTGGATCTACCACGATCGAATGATCTTTATCCACTAGAAGATCCTCCATCTTAATCTTCAAAAACTCAAAACTCTAACCATTAAATTTCTTGATCTCTATTTTTCCATTGCTCGCCATCTTCTTTCACTTCAAGAATCGATCTCGCAGATCTCCCACTAAACAAGGTATACCACATGCCCGAGAAAAACCCCTCAGCAGCAAAGGCATCCCCTTAAACCGAAACAACTATGATACTAAATGTAGGTTTTAAACCTATACATAAATTACCTACAAAAAAATTCTTAAAACATAAAATAAACAACGTTGAGAACATAAAACATATATACACAAATATTTTTCCCTCGATGCCAAAACTGAGACTACCAGATTGATTTTTCATATATTCCTTTCAATGTTACAATACATATATATACATGTTGAGGCATTCATAAACCCAAATCCATTAACCCTGGATTAGAACATAATCGCAGCTCCCTTAACTGGATCTACAAAATACCATGGAAAAAGAACCATCATTCCAAAAACCATGTGCAAAACCCATGCACAAAACCATAAGTAGGTCTACCCACCTATTACCATAACATTACCATACAATATTCAAAGGCCCTTCTCTCCAATATGTCAAAGCCTTTCATGCCATAACATGTTTTATCTCCAGAGACCACTAGATTTTTTACTCCACTTTTAGGAACCATGAAACTGTTGTACCCATCAATAATATTGCTACCCAGAAGCTTGTATAGAGTTCCAATCTAAACTCTGCACATCAATACCAATGCTCCCCGAAACATCTTGTAGGTATCCTTCTCGAACACTATTTTTACACTTGCATCATCCATTTTTCTTATAGAATTAAAATTCATGGCCAATGTAAGAATATGAAGAACACCAGGAAGTGTTCTAATCCTTCCACCTTGCAAATTCATCTTGACTTATTTTTGTTCAATGATTTTTGCCTTCATTTCATCCCTTAAGAAGACATCATCACCATAATATTTCTCATACTCGTAGAACCACTACCTATGTGGAGTGAAGTGAAAGGATGCACCTGAGTTAATCAACCATGCCTCATGATCTACACATGTACTTGAAGAGGAAGCCAAGTACACATCCCCACCTTCATCTGAGGTGGTTTTCACCTCGGTAGAAGGAGCATCATCATATCCCTTTCCTTTATCTAGATATTTATATCTACAATCATTTTTGTAGTGCCCTTCCTTTCCAAATGTATAGCACACCTTTACAGGTATTCCTGGAGATTTAGATCTCCCTCTAGATTTAGATCTCCCACTCGAGGAATTATTTTTGTTTTTATTTAGGTACCATCCTCGTAAAGACAAGGCATCTCCACTATATCTCTCCATATTTTTCCATCTCATATTCTTCGACAACAAGGATGAGACTATTTCATCAAACTTAAAAGTTGTTGCATTGCTACCTATTGCAACAACTAGACTATCCCACGAATCTTGTAGAGAACACAAAAAACTGATGTAATTATCTTCATCTGAAATTTTAATATCAACATATAACAAGTAGACTACCACAATATTAAAGGCATTCATATGCTCTTTCAATGAGTCTCCATCCTTCATCCTTAGGTTATACAATTTTTTTCATAGGAACAGTTTGTTCACCAAAGACTTATATTGGTACAAAGCCCCTAACTTGTCCCACAAAACCTTTGTCGTATCTTCCCCTGATACATTCCACAATAGTGAATTTGAGATACACAACCATATTTTTCTCTTTGCCTTCTTATGCAACTTCGTTGAGTCTTCTGCTGACATTTCTCTTGGTTTAGTACCCGGATCTACCACGATCCATTGATCTTTATCCACCAGCAAATCCTCCATCTTGAGGTTCCACAACTAAAAAATATGACCATTAAATTTCTTAATCTTTATCTTTCCACTGCTCACCATCTTCTTTCACCACAAGAATCGATCCTGTAGATATACGACTAAAAAGGGACTAACACTAAAC
This sequence comes from Pinus albicaulis, assembly GCA_034641835.2. Classification (NCBI taxonomy): domain Eukaryota; kingdom Viridiplantae; phylum Streptophyta; class Pinopsida; order Pinales; family Pinaceae; genus Pinus; species Pinus albicaulis. Next base: position 1,245,358,919 of record CM076583.1, read on the forward strand.
CAAGCAAAACCCCTTAGCAATAAAGGCATACCCTTGAAGATGAAAAATTTCTAATACCAAATGTAGGTTTTAACCCTCTATATAAATTACCTGCAAACGAATTCTTAAAATAGAAAATAAATAATGGTGAGAACATAAAACAAATATACACAAATATTTTGCCCTAGATCCCAAAATTGAGACTACCAGATTGATTTTTCATATATTCCTTTAAATATTATAATATATATATATATGCATGTCAAAGCATTCATAAACCCCAATCCATTAACCCTAGATTAGAACATAATCGTAGTTCACTTGACCGGATCTAGAAAATACCATGGGAAGAAAACCATCATTCCCAAAACCATGTGCTAAACCCATACACAAAATCATAAGTAGTTCTACCCACTTATTATAGGGTCAAAAAAATTTCCTGGGGCATTGTCCTAGACCCTATGTAGGGGTGCTACCACCCCTCTACAAACCCTCCGATAATGGGGGTTGTCTCCTCCTTGCTGCACCCGATGGAACGAACAGGGGGTGCTATCATACACCCAATAATAAGGGCACTCGAAAAAAATATGGGATATGGATTCATCATGTTTATGAAATAGGGTAAATATTGATGGGCCATGAATTCCCTTCTTCCTAAGGTTCTCTAAAGTCAATATTTTCTTGTGGAGAAGAAAACAACATAAAATATTTACCTTAGGATGGTCATTTGGAGTGAAAATTTTGTTCCATAGGGAGGATTTTGGAGTAATTTGGGAATGGAAGATAAAGTCCATATAGCCCTCCTCGATAGAATAGGAGGAGGCATTTAAACCCAATTTATCCTGCTAATAGTGACTAATAGGGGCCCTTCTAGCCAACCTCCTTTTTAAGATTTCACCTAGGGGTTTGATATGATTAAGGAGATCCCCTAAATTCCAATCCATCCAAGATCCATCGGTATTCCAATTAGAGATGTGGGCCAAGGTATTAAGTCTGTGAAGCTACAAATGGTACATAAGAGGGCACAATTTATCCACATTATTTAGTGGTGATTGTTGAAGAATTGAATCTTCCCACAATCTGATGTTTACTCCATTCTCATGTATGTAGGTGAGGTGAGATTTTATAAAAAATGGGCCAGGTGAAAAAAGCTTCCAGATAGGGGAACAATGTCTTGATTGATGTTCTACCTCTGAGGATTTTTGATATCTTTCCTTCATAATTTGTACCCACCAAGATTTTGGTTGGTTTGTAATCTTCTTCTCTAATTTTTCTCCCAATGAAGTATTCATCAAATCAAGATCTCTGATACCAAGACCCCCATGGAGATTTGGGCCTGCAACCATAGCCCATTTTACAAGGTGAAACTTCTTAGTGGATGAATTACCTCCCTCCCAGGGAAATTTTCATAGATGAACCCCCTATCTACTCAAAATGTTCTTGGGTGCCAATAAATATGAAAAATTGAAACAAGGGAATGACAGACAAGACGAGTTTATATAGGATTTTTCTGCCTACCAGATTAAACCAATGATCTCCCAAACTCTCCATTCTAATTTTAATCTTTTCTACGATGTTATTCCATTTTTTTTAGGATGATTTCTTTAAGAATATTGGTATTCCCGGGTATTTTAGCTCTTCCCAATCCTTTACCACTTTGAATTGAAGCACCTTACAATTTTATTTGACAAATTTTGTTGATGTTCCATGAGTAGACTTTTTATTTAAGCTAATTTACCAAACCTCCCGAGGCTGTGAGAAGAATTTCCAACACCTTCTTATATATTTTAGTAATCACTGTAAATTCTCTTCCCAAGAGAATCGTATCATCCACAAATTTACCATGATTGATGCTTCGGACACCAACATAGAATAAAATTCCTGGTAAATGATCATTGCTTATTTAAAACTCCAGTCTCCTGCTTAAATATTATGCCATGATGATATATAGAAATGGCGAAATGGGACAAACCTGTTTTATCCCCCTGGAGGATTTGAAGAAAGGAGTTACTCTCCCTATAATGATGGGAGGGATCCAAGGAGAACCAATACAAAGAGCCACCCATTGGATAAATCAGTCATGGAAGCACATTTTTTTTCATAACTTTGAAAATAAATCCATGTCAGACTCTATAAAATACATTTTCCATGTCTAATTTTGTAACCATGCCTTGATCAGCTCTTTTCCAACTAGATTCAGTTGCTTATTAAATCATTATTACATTGTAGAAGTTTTTTCTCCTTGGGAAAAATCGTCCTTGATTATTAGTAATGACGAATGAGATGATTTTCTCAAAACGGGTTTCTAGTATCTTAGTGATGATCTTGTAAGATAAATTTTACAATGAGATTGGACAGAATCTGTAAAAGGAGGGGGGATTATTCTCTTTGGGGATGAGGGCCAAAAATGAGGAATTAATTCCTCTTCCTATGCACAACTTCTTGAGATAATAACCTATCATTATGTTCAAGTATCTATGAATAATATCCCAAAATTGGTGACAGAAAAGGGCAGGGAAGACATCCGGACCTAGAGTGATCCAAATGGATCCAGTTTTGCCTCTAGATCAAATTCTTCAAATGTAGATGAAAATAGAATCAAGTTGAAATGCTCATCGATAGGATTCCAACGGTGCAAATGGCGCGTAAAACCGAGTTAGTATGACAAAGATATTGCAAGTAAAAGTTTATGGCAAACTAGGGAAAAATGGAAAAAAGTCAAAGTCAAAGGTCAAAGATTATGTAAGCAGGACATGTGTCATACCGGGAACACACCACCAGTCCAAGTTGATGTCAACATATTAGTGACGTGTCATATTGTGATTGTGATTGGTTGGAATGGGCCAATCTGGGCCTAACACGTGGCAGCCTGAGTTTTGCCTAGTTTGGTCTTGTTTGCAAAATTTTGGGGATCATGGAGAATCGAACCCCTGACCCCCTAGAATGGCTATGATTTCACTGGAGTCCACTCACAGGATGAGCTACGTTTTCACTTATTAACAGAGGTTATGATTTTTTATTTATTTTTTATGGGATACCCTATTAGAAAAGGGTCAGACGGTCGTGGTCAACCCCACGACCGCCGGAGCCTTTAACTATATTGCACCACATATATTACAACCTTATCAACAGCACCGAACCATATCCAAAGTGTCAAACATTGTAATTTATATATCACATATATATTAATATATGTTCTATGTATAGTTTATATAACGTAACAGTGGCAGAAGAGCGGGCGGTGGTTTCAAACCCCCCGACCCCAAAAACTTCATATATAAATGACTTCAAACTCAACGTTAAGAATAGTGGCGCTACACGGTAAGGCTTGATAAGCCAACATCTGAATTTTTATTTAAACTTGTAGGTGTTGAATCTGCCCATACAACCAGTGCGGTTTTCCAGAGGTGGTTTTTATTGCAGAAAGCGGTTTTATAGAAGGCAGAGGAGGTTTTTGGCTTCTCCATGGGGTCTGGAAGTCACAGTGGCCAAACATAGGAAAGTTTATACTCATTTTGACTGAAATTTAGAGCCGATAGCAATGGTGAGGCCCATTTTCTCATTTGAGTCTCTGTTTTTGAGCTCATACCTGTAAAATCATTTTGAAGACTAAATAAAGCGGTCAACACTGGAAGCTAAGGACCCGGAGACGTAGCCAGGAAGTCTAGTGAAATCCGTTATTAAATTCTTGTTGTGTTAATGTGTTTGAATATGTTTTCATTTGCTTATGATGTTTATGTTGTTCGCAATATTTTCGATCTATTGCACTAAGTAACGTAAGAATCTCACATAGACGTCAATAATACCTTTTTCATAAATACAGATCACATGTCAGATTGTAATTGTGATTGGTTGGAATGGGCCGATCTGAGGTTGACACATGGCAACCCAGGTTTTGCCCAATTTGGTCTTGTTTGCAAAATTTTGGGGATCAGGGAGGATCGAAACCCTGACCTCCCAGAATGGCTACGATTTTACTAGAGTTCGCTCACCAGATGAGCTACGTTGTCACTTGTTAACGGTGGTTATAAATTTTTATTTACTGTGTATGGGATACCCCACCAGAAAAGGGTTGGATGGTTGTGGTCAACCCCATGACCACTGGAGCCTTTAACTATATTGCACCGCATATATTACAACCTTATCGACAGCACCGAACCATATCCAAAGTGCTGAACATTGTAATTTATATATCACATATATATTACTATATGTTCTATGTATAGTTTATATAATGTAACGGTGGCGGAAGAGCGGGCAATAGTTTCAAACCCTCGACCCCAAAAACTTCATATATAAATGACTTCAAACTCAGCGCTAAGACCAGTGGCACTACATGGTAAGGCTTGATAAGCCAACATCCAAATTTGTATTTAAACTTGCAGGTGTCAAATCCTCCCATACAACTAGCACAGTTTTCTAGAGGTGGTTTTTATTGCAGAAAGCGGTTTTGCAGAAGGCAGAGTTGGTTTTTGAATTCTCCAGGGGGTCTGGAAGTCACAGTGGCCAAAAATAGGCAAGCTTATACTCATTTTGACTGAAATTTTGAGCCAGTCGCAATGGTGAGGCCCATTTTCTCATTTGAGTCTCTATTTTTGAGCTCATACCTGTAAAATTATTTTGAAGACTAAATAAAGCGGTCAACACTGGAAGCTAAGGACCTGGAGATGTAGCCAGGAAATCTAGTGAGCTCTGTTATTAAATTCTTGATGTGTTAATGTTTTTGACTATGTTTTCATTTGCTTATGATGCTTATGTTATTCGCAATATTTTCGATATATTGCAATAAGTAACATAAGCAGCTCACATAGATGTCAATAATACCTTTTTCATAAATACAGATCACGTGTCAAATTGTGATTGTGATTGGTTGGAATGGCCAATTCGGGGCTGACACATGGCAGCCTAGGTCTTTCCCAATTTGGTCTTGTTTGAAAAATATTGGGGATCAGGGAGGATCGAACCCCTGACCTCCCAGAATGGCTATGATTTCACCAGAGTCCACTCACCGGATGAGCTACTTTGTCACTTGTTAATGGAGGTTATGATTTTGTATTTATTGTGTATGGGATACCCCACCAGAAAAGGGTCAGATGGTCGTGATCAACCCCACAACCACCAAAGCCTTTAACTATATTTCACCGCATATATTACAACCTTATCGATAGTAGCGAACCATATCCAAAGTGTTGAACATTGTAATTTATATATCACATATATATTAATATATGTTCTATGTATAGTTTATATAATGTAACGGTGGTGGACGAGCAAGCATGATTTCGAACCCCTGACCCCAAAAACTTCATATATAAACGACTTCAAACTCATTGCTAAGACCAGTGGCGCTACACGGTAAGGCTTGATAAGCCAACATCTGAAATTGTATTTAAACTTGCAGGTGTTGAATCCACCCATACAACCAACATGGTTTTCCAGAGGTGGTTTTTATTGTAGAAAGCAGTTTTGCAGAAGGCAGAGGTGGTGTTTTACTTCTCCAGGGGGTCTAGAAGTCACAGTGGCCAAACATAGGCAATTTTATACTAATTTTGACCGAAATTTCGAGCCGGTCGCAATGGTGAGGCCCAGTTTCTCATTTGAGTCTCTGTTTTTGAGCTCATGCCTATAAAATAATTTTGAAAACTAAATAAAGTGGACAACACTAGAAGCTAAGGACCAGGAGACGTAGCCAAGAAGTATGGTGAACTCTGTTATTAAATTCTTGTTGTGTTAATTCGTTTGACTATTTTTTCATTTGCTTATGATGTTTATGTTATTCGCATTATTTTCGATCTATTACACTAAGTAACATAAGCAGCTCACATAGATATCAATAATACCTTTTTCATAAATACAGATCGTAGAGCCTTGTCCAGATGGAAGGAAAAGGTAGTCTGATTAATTTCTTCTATGGAGGGAGGTAATACGAGAATATTATTCATTTCTTCCATAACTGATTTAGGAAAATTTTCCAACATAAAGAGATCCTCCTTCGTAGATAATTGATCAAGGGCTTGATACAAGTTACTAAAATGATCAATGATCACCTCTCGAATTAATTGTGAATCTTCAATTTTTTGTCCCTAGTGATGTATTTTTGATATGTTGTTTTTTCGCTCTCTATTTTTAGCTTGATTATGGAAGAATTTAATGTTCCTTTCTCCATATTTTAACCAAAATATTCTTGATTTTAACCTCTAGTGTTTCTATTACTATTTTAGGAGAACATGATACGACTAGAAAGTTTTTACTCCCTAGTGCAATAGATCTTCTGTGGCAAGCTTTACTTCTATCTGAGACTGGTTACATTTTACTTGATTTTCCAATGCTAGGAGTGAAGTTTGATTCACTGATGTCCCTTCCTTTTTCTAGTGTTTAATGTCTTGTTTAAGCCTCTTGATTTTGGTTTCCAAAATATCATTTGGGCTACCATCTACCCACTTATCCCAAGAAGCAGCTACAACATCTGAAAAGCTGGGATATAGAAGCTAGAGTGTCAAAAACCTGAGCAGAATTGGACCATAGTTATGAGGCATACTAATTTTTAGCATAATATATATGTGATGAGATACATTCCAAGGAAGGATAAATGGTTGGATCTTGAGATTCAAAGAGACAAAGTTGTCAGAAACCAAAAACCTATCCAATCATGCAACAATATGCCCTGGTCGGGATCACTTGTTGTTCCAAGTGAATTACAACCTAGGAGGCTTGATGTCTATGAGATAAAGGAAGCTAATTATGTGCTCCATAGATTATTGGAAATGATCCTTGACCAATGCCCCTCCTCTCTTTTCCTTTTGATTAAGGGTCATATTGAAATCTCCACCAATGATACAATTTGTGTCGAAGGATGAGTCTTTTAGATCCATTAGAGAATTCCAACAATATTTATTTTCACATAAAGTTATAGGTATATAGAGATTTATTACATTACATACCTAATTTACGGCCATAATATTGAAGGATGTGGCAATCGAGTGTTGCGTATTCTTACTATCCAGCAATTTTAGTTGATATGGATCCCATAAAGTACATAAACCTCCTTGAGCACCATGGGAATTGACTGAAAAGTGAGATATATTTTTCCATATCTTGTTATGTTTAGATGAGAAGCATTATTATCCCGTTTAGTATATTGGAAGAGGGATAAGGTTTGATTTTCTTTCACTATCAATGATTTTTATTCTGTGATTATTTTTTTGGATAAGAGGCATCTAGAATTCTAGGAAACAATATTCATCACTTACTTTTGGAATGGGTTTCTCCTTTTGAGGGGCATGATGCTACACCCTTTTTCCATTCTTTATATCCATGATATTCTAGATGGCGAGGTGATGCACTTTGATATCCCAACTATTGATCCTTCTATGTTTGTTCTGTGTGGATTTCCCTATTAGATTTCCTTCCTGTAGGTTGGGTTTTCCTTTCATCTGGAATTTTTGGCCTCTAATTTTCCATCAGTTGAACTTCCCATGAGGGTGGGACTTGTGGCTTCCTTTGATGATGGGTAGGAATATTATTCTTCCTCTTACAAGTTAGTTGATGAATTTTGTGAATTTTTTAGAGTTTTATTCTCTCTATATAGAACCTCCTCTGATCTACATATTTATGTGAAGTTCCCTTTTCTTCATTAAGATTTTCTAGCACTTCAAATTTATTATTTTCACCTCTGTGATTTCAAAATTGTCTAGTACCTTCTTTAATGGCACTAGAATTATTGGTATTTTCCATTTATTTGGGTTGTTGAGTAATATTTGTTTATTGAGGGTGTTGTTCTTATTAGGTCCCCTTCTTCGTTTGGTTTCCTTCCATTGATCTCCTTGATCCCCTTGACTTCCCTACATAGTTAGAGATTTGGTACAAATTCTGGAGAAATTACCATATTCATGGAAGATCCAACATTTGAAGGGAAGATGGTCGTAATATAATTCCTTAATATGGGTCCAATCATCCATGAACAAGTTAATTTCTACCAAAATCCCCCTTTTCAGGTCAACTTCAACACAAATTCGGGCACATGCAAAAAGACCCTCCTGAGGTTTTGCATAGTCAATATATTTTCCCAAAGAGTTACCAATAATCCTAAAGGTGGTATCATTCCAACAATGTAGAGGCAGGTATGGAAAATTTACCCAAAATGGAATAGTCGTAAGGATATCACAATTCAAAATGAAGTTATGGATCCATTGATTTGGGCATAATCCTTCTGGTCCCATGAAATATGGCTTGCTTCTAAATATAATATCTCAATCTTCCTTAATTTCAAAATAAAATTAGAAGAATAATTTCTAGACAAAGGAAGATACCACTTCCCCTTTCTTATAAGGCTTTTGATTAGTCTTGATCCAAGATCTGACCAGTCGCGGGGAAGGCCATAATCCCTTGAACTAACCAACCAAACCCCTATATTCTAACTAGAGAGCCCTAGATTACGGTTGTGGAGTCGAAATTACTATCTTCGGAATATCATCAAGCTTCTTAATGAATTTCGAAGGAGGGACTCTCTTTTTTCTGACTTGCTTGGCCTGGCCTTTTGAATTTTCTGTCCATTTGTAACCAAATTTTTAAATTCCACAACCACTTGAGATAGTTGAGTGTCCTGGATCAGATCGACCATGATGGGCCACCCACCGACAAAAAAAATGGCCAAAGAAGATTACCTTAATGAGAAAATAATCAAACAATAAAAGTCAAGGCAACAAGATTCACGGTCAAACCAAAATGACAACTCCTAAGATTGCTTCAAATGACTTCATTGAGGCTATATTTAGCCCAATCGATATTTTTTTACCCTGAAATATTACTTCAAAGAAGACCACCTGGTGCATGGTTGCAGGCCTAGGCCATAGAGCCTAGGGTTTTCGTAGTTGAATCCTTCTATGTTGCCGAGCGAACCATTGGTAACTCAGCTTGTTTTAATCATATCTATATTCCTAATTTGAATATTGTTGACCTTTCCTTCAAGCCAATATTTGTACTCAAGCAAGAGGCTCTTGTGACAAAGAATTAATTGTCATGAAATGTAGATTATGTTGACCCTTGGGGTTGTTCTAATAGATATATCAATATTCTTGATATTATATATGAGGAAGAGATAGATATCACAAGCCTAAATATGCCAAATTTTGTAATTTTGACATAATGTTATGCCCCAAGCACATATTTATAATATAAATTATTTCTTGTTTTGAATAGAAAATGGGACAAACTAAAATAATAAATATTTAAATTAAACTCAAAAGTGGTGCATTCAATTTTAATATTGAATGCAATCAAATACAAATTCATTAATATATTTTGTAAAGTAAAAAACCATATCTAAACACATAAGGTGAACCATGGAATGATCATAAATTCAATGGAGATATTCATGGAATTCAATACCAAAAAAAGGCACGAACTATTGTGTAATTCTCACAATCCATTATACAAAGCTAGATAAATGACATTAATCACAAACAAAATAAATAGTCGAAATGGTGTGAGCATTAATCACATACAAAATAAATAGTGGATAAGGTTATTCCATTGTGATATGTCTAATTTCATGCTTCATGGATAGTAGTGTTGACTAAGTATCTTGATATCTGTCACATTGGGCGATCATATCTAATAGAATACCATGGATATTTTAAAGAACATTACAAAACATGATTTGATCTCTGCCAAACTAGGTGATCAAATCTAATAGAGGGAAACAATGATCTTATTTCCTTTTAAGGGAAACCACCTTAGAGACACTTTTTTCAAATGTGATGTTTCTGAGTTTAGGATTTTGTGATGTAAATAACTTTGATTTACTTATTCCAAATCCATCACAACGTGTTAATTGATTCGACATTTCGAACCAAAAAGTGTGGTTCATCTTTAAGACACTGATGAGAATTTTGATTGAGTCTAATTAAATAAACAGGGAAAAGATACTAAGTAAACCCCCTAGAAAAATAAATGATAAAAATCAATGAGCATTATATCAAAATAAACATTCAAAAAATTTGGAAAATATTACTTAATATTTATATTAGTGTTAAACCCTAAAACAAGAAAAATAACTTATAATAACCCCCTCTCTCTCTATATATATATATGTGTGTGTGTGTGTGTGTGTGTGTGTGTGTGTGTGTGTGTGTGTGTGTGTGTGTGTGTGTGTGTGTGTGTGTGTATAAAATAAATTAAGAAAAAAATATGAAGTTAATAATATTTTTTAATAAAAGAAACGGTTATGGATTTTCTATTACTAAATCGGGTTTGAGGGCTAGAATCTTTTACATATCTATCAAAATATTCATCCTCTAAACTCAGAAATGTCCAAAATAGATGTTTGCTTCCTATTTTATTAATACATACTACTATTATAAGTTGGATTGACATATATCTACCAAAAAACTACTAAGATGACCTTATATTTGCATAACATAAGCTAAATCGAAAAGAGAAACTATCCATAAATACTCACCCCAAGGGTAGGGATGCCTTTGATCTCAACATTTTCAAGATTTTTTATATGAGGGAGGGGAGAAGAAAATTCCTCATTTACTTCCTCGGATATCTTCTCCTACTGAATTGGTGTCGTTCCCTATTGACCTTTGCATTCTTCACTCACTTCCATGTTTTCTCCAGTTTACATTATTCCAATTGAGGGAGTCATTATTTCCAAATTGAGGTTTAATATTTCAAAAGCTAACTGCAATATATCCATTTTTTACTACATCGGACTAATTCTTTGATTCAAGAGCGTAAGTGAGCTCGATATTTTTTCAACACCATTCCCCTTGCTTGGAAAGTAGAGACATAATGAAATCTAATGATGCCGCTAGTTGAGCCAATTAAACAAGGATTTCATCCTTTTCAATAGTGGAATGACACTCCATACAAACCTCCAAACCCCTAAACTTCCTTGCTTTCTATTAAATAATATATCAAACAAATATTTCTATAGGAACAACACCACACAACCTCTACTTATAAACATGCAATCCAAACTCCTCGAGCCCATAATTCCCACGTAGTTCCTAGAAAATGTGTTCCATCACTGAGTTAATAAATATTTAACTTGCAACCAATTCCATTAAGGCTAAAGTGCACAAGTGTGTATGATGCATCTCAATAATGAGAGATAAATCACTCTGAGACCATCTAGAATTAATATCAAACTAAGTCGACACCCACTTATCCTTTAGTGTTACACATATTGTGAGGAGAGATCAAGTGGGTGCATGAATCCAACCTTCGATTAAATGAATGGGCTGCTAGAGAATGTAAGAGATAACATGCATTTTCAACATTCCTTGGTGGAGCCTGAAATGTATGCGTCAGACAACCCACCTTTCCAATCCACCATCAATTCTATTTAATAACCCCGAATTTTGTATTAAAATTGAGAATATCATGGAATAGGTTTAATAACTATGTTGTTTCCATTCTAAACCATCACTCCCTATTCGAAGGAGACACCTTGATTTACTAGACAGCTTGCCTCGAAGTTTAGATGCCTCTTTATGTGAAAGAATTCAACTTTCTCAAACTTTGAAATTTTCAAATTGGGTTTATGTAGGATGGAGGATTGAATTTTTACATGATCCTCTTTTATCTTACAAACTTGTTGAATGAAAACCATCAAAACTCCAAACACAATTAACTGGTGAATATTACAAGATATTTCCAAGTCTTGTCCATACAACAAGGCTAAGGATTCAACCTGATTGTTAGATGAGATCCCAAAACCCATCCCACTCCTGCCTCCCTGATTAAATTAATAATATTAATAAGAAACATTGCCATTCCTGATTGTTATATATATATCATATTTCTTTTTCTCTTCTCTATAAGACTTAAAATGTTAAAATCATGCTTATTTAGCTTTTAATATTTAGCTTCTAACAAAAATTACAAACATTAATATACTTCTTCCTTTTAACTATATTTAATAAAATGCTTCTATACTTCTTTAATTCTGTTCTTGTAGTTTAGTTTATTTGAGAGTGACCAAGGATCAAAAAAGAAATATATTAAAAAGAATAATAATAAAACAAAGAGAAAGGAAGTTCTAAAAAAGACAAAATTAGAAATGATCATAAAAATATAAGTAGATATGACCAACATATAACTAAATCGATAAATGAAAGGAATGGAAAGGAAAAATGAAAGAGGCTAATAAAAATCCATAATGAGAAAAAAAGAATCAAGAGAATCTTTAGGGGAAGGAAACTTAAAATTGAGGGTGAGAATCTATTTCTTGTTGATTTTCTAACCTTCATATTTTTTATATTTTCCATTCATTTCTCAATCAAAATGGCTTCCCTGAATTTGTTGTGATGGTATTAGGAACTTTGATAAATACTTTGGAATTGTCAATGAAAATGTTGTGTATAATTAGTTTTATCAGAGTGCTCATCTAGAGTTGAAGAATGAACCCAACTATGCTTGATGTTAGACATGTTCTCTTGAATTCTCATCTTAATAGAGTGGTTAGTCTCAGCAACATAGGGTGCCCGACATGAGCATGATATCAAGTAAACACCTTTCATTTTTGAAGGGTTAAAAAGATATCTGACTAACTTAATGGTACTACCAATAATGCTAAGAGTTTTGAAGGCAAAAAAAACCTTATTCTTTCTTAAAATGTGCACAATCATGGTAGTGTTTTCTTGGATGAAGGGGAGTTGAACAATGGTGACTAAATTGTTAGAGTTTCTCTTCATTCTAGGAACCTTGCTAGCTTTTTGGAAAGAATTTAGGCCAAAATTAGTCATAAGCATCATAGGAAATTCAGGGAAGCCATTGCAATTGAGAAGACAACATGTAATCTAAACAAGGATTATGGTTGGAAAATTAGTAAGAATTGGTTTCTCACCCTTACTTTGAGATTTCCCTCCTTCTAAAGCTTCTCTTATATTATTTTTTCTCGTTCTCGATTTCTATTAGCCTCTTTAATTTCTCCTTTCCTTTCATTTCATTTATACTTTCGGTTCTATGTTAGTCATATTTGTTATTAGTTTTTATTTGTTTCAGTTAAGCATATATTTTTATGATTACTTTTGATTATATGTTTTTTACCTTTTCTTTTTTCTTTTCTTTTATTATTAATTTTTTAAATATACTTCCCTTTCGATTGTTGTGTTTCATGTCTCTATTTGGACCTAGGATTTAAGATTATATATATATATATATATATATATATATATATATATATATTTATATTTATATAATTTTAAGTTCTTTTATGAAATAGTAATTTTTAATATTTATTTATATGTATTTATTTTTATTTAGGTTTTTATTTTTAATTTTATCATCATTTTATTGTTCACACACACACACACACACACACATATATATGATATTAGGTTATTATAAGTTATTCTCTTTGTTTTAGGGTTGAATATTTTTTTTGTAAGTCAGTATTTTATTCATTCTTCAAAAAATATATATACATCAATAGTACCAACAAAAAACAGATAGTCTCACCTTAACTAGGTTTCTTGACCACCACATACAACATATGACAAAAGAAAAATAAAGAAACAGAGGACATCGTCCATAACCGAGAAGGCCAAAGGCAACAAAAGATATGTAAGACAACAAGAACACATGTAATCATGTTATTGATTTGACGTGATTCAGGTTGGTTTGTCTCAGGTTGTCCAAGGAGGAGGCGAAGGTTGAAATGAGAAATGGACATGGTCTTCAAAGTGAGCCATACAGTACTCCAACTTCTCCACATTCTTTGTTATCATGTTTTTTCCTCGCCAGACCACCACCACTCGTTCTTGGTAGTGGCACTGAAAGTAGTGCATTTTTTTCCAAGGTAGCTACAAGTTTAGCATGTTCCTCATGTTGTATTTGTTCCACAGTTTCCAATAGCTCCAGCAGGGAATGTATCAACTCTCGACAATTTTCCAAAAAACAATGTTGAAATTTCCCTCGAACCAGGAACTGAAGGCCCTGTACACCCTCATTGTTTCATGCCTCCACAACACTGCATCATGCCCCTCGGCTGTGGTTGAAATCAATGACCCTCACGTCCCTTCGCTGAGTCGCCATGCCCATGACCACCCTGCACACCAACCACCATTCGCTGAGAGCACCCTACCGTCTTGACACCTCAACGAGCCCCAAATTATGTTGGGTGCGGAGCCTAATTATCTTGTTTATTTTGTATCACAACATTGGACCCTTGTACCTTAATGGGGTAGCAACGCTGCCCGTAATTAAACACTACCTGGGGGGTCCATGGGGGGTTGTGACTTTATGGAGCCCCCCCCTGGTAGGGGGTTTCGGGGGGAGTGCCTCCAAAGCTAAAAACAGATGTAAAATTTCCTTGTAAAAGTATAGTAATTTCTAGTCAACTTGGGTCGTTCATTAGGCAAATGATCTGACGGTAGAAGTTATGTTTAGTTTAGGGTTTTTTTCCCTAGAAGGAAACCCCTCAATTTGTATGAGGGTATTTTATTGCAGCTGTAGATTTGGATGTATTCTCAAAGTGAGAAACATAGAGGGAGACTGTGAGAGAGAACAGAGGATATTACAGTGGATCTGATATAGGTTGTGTCTCTTCATTTTGCTGGATAATAGAAAGGAAGGACTGGATGTTTGGGCTGGACGTCGCCCAAACTAGGTGAATCACGTATATCTGTGTCTCTCTGGTTTTATTTGTTTTGTGTGCTTGTGTTTTCTGCATATTTTATGTGTTGCATTGCTCTGTAATATATAATTTTCTAACAACTGGTATCAGAGCCGAAGGTCTATTTGGCTGATAAACTCACAGGAAAGAAGGGTTCCTGGCTTGAGTGGGAGCAATGGCGGAAGATGGTAAGTTTAGGATCGAGAAGTTTAATGGCCAAAACATCTCGCTGTGGAAAATGCAGATGGAAGACTATCTGTATCAGAAAGATCTGTACCTACCATTGAGTGGAAAAACAAAGAAGTCGACGGCTATGACAGATGCAGAATGGGATATTCTCGATAGAAAGGCACTCAGAACAATATGTTTGTGCCTCGCGGCATCGGTAACCTTCAATATTTTGAAGGAAACAACAACAAAGGGTTTGATTAAGGTGTTGGCATTATTATATGAAAAACTCTCTGCCTCAAACAGGGTATTTCTTATGAAAATTTATTTAATATGAAGATGTCGGAAGGTGGATTTGTTGCAGACCATTTAAATGATTTTAATATAGTTACCAGTCAATTAAGTTCTATAGGGGTAAAATTTTATGATGAAGTTAGAGCTATGTTATTTTTGTGCTCATTTCCAGAAAACTGGAATGGTTTAGTTATGGCCATTAGTAACTCTGTCTCTGGATCTAGTACTTTAAAGTTTGATGATGTTGTCGGTGCTATCCTTAGTGAGGAAATGCGACATAAAAGCTCCTGTGAGACATCGGGTAATGCTTTGAGTGTAGAGTATAGGGGGAGAAGAATGGAAAGAGGAAATAGCTTGGGATATCGCAGTGAATCAAGGAAAGGAAAATCCAAGTCTAGATCTGGGATAGTGTGCTGGAAATGCGGAAAGAAAGGACACCTAAAGAAATATTGTAGATCTCGGAAGGGAAAAGAAGGAGACACACAGCAAGAAAACAATCATGAAGCAAATGTGACAGGTGATGTGTTACAATATGCTTTGATTCTTTCTTTAGAAAACGTTATTTATTCTTGGGTTGTAGATTCAGGGGCCTCATTCCATGCCACACCTAATAAGAAATATTTTCATGACTATGTTCAAGGAGATTTTGGACAAGTCCGTTTGGGTGATGATAAACCCTGTAAAATTGTTGGAATGGGTAAGGTTCTTGTAAAACAATAGAATGGAAACCAATGGCTATTAAAGGAGGTAAGGCATGTTCCATATCTGAAGAAAAATCTTATTTCAACAGAGCAGTTAGGCGGTGAAGGTTGTGTGACAAATTTCACAAATAAAACTTGGAAGGTCACCAAAGGAGCGTTGGTAATAGCAAAAGGCGAAAATGTTGGTATATTGTATTTATGCAATGGTATTTCTAACTATGTTAATGCTTTAACTTCCAAAGGAGTAGATGCAGCATTATGGCATCATAGGCTTCGACACATGAGTGAGAAGGGGATGAAGATTCTTCACTCAAGAAATTTGTTGCCAGGTTTTAAGAATGTTGATTTGGATTTCTGTGAGAATTGCATTTATGGAAAACATAAGAGAGTCAAATTTCTCAAAGTTGGGAAATAAAAGAAGAGCGAAAAATTAGAGCTTGTGCATACATATGTATGGGGACCTGCTCAGGTATCATCTCTTGGTGGCTCTCATTATTATGTTACTTTTATTGATGATGCAACTAGAAAAACTTGGATTTATTGTATTCAGAATAAATTTGATGTATTTGATACTTTCAAGAAATGGAAAGCTTTGGTTGAGATTGAGACAAGAAAGAAGTTGAAGTTTCTCAGATCAGAAAATGGAGGTGAATATTACAGCAACGAGTTTGATAGGTACTTTTCAGAGCATGGAATTTCAGAGAAAAAACAGTTCCAAGAACACCACAAGAAAAAGGTGTGTCAGAAAGGATGAACAGAACAATCATGGAGCGTGCAAGGTGCATGAGATTGCATGCAGGATTGCCTTTAAAATTTTGGGTAGGTGTTATAGATACTGATGTTTATCTAATAAATAGAGGGCCTTCAAGCTCCTTATATGGTGGTATTCCAGAGGAAGAATGGACAGGTAAAAAGGTAAACTACTCTTTTTTAAAGCCTTTTGGTTGTGACGCCTTTGTCCATATTAATAAAGAAAATAGAACAAAGCTTGAGGTAAAATCAAAGAAATGTACCTTTATTGGATATGGTGTTAATTATTTTGGTTATCACTTATATGATTATGAAAATCACAAAATCATTAGGAGCAGAGATGTAATATTCAATGAAAAGGTCTTGTATAAGAATCAGTTGTAGGAAAAGAAACAGGAAAAAGAAAACAAAGAATACAAAGCTCTTGATGAGATCATAGAAAAGGTAAAGGTTCCTGAAAATAATAATAATCAACAACCACAACAACAGCAACAGACACCTCAAACACCTGAAAGTGGTGTTAGAAGATCTACCAGGATAAGTAGACCCCCTGAACGATACTCTCCTTCATTATATCATTTATTGTTGATTGATTCTGGTGAACCTGAATGTTATGAAGAATAAATGTCGGTTGAAATCAGGAAGAAGTGGGAGCTAGCCATGGAAGAAGAGATGGACTCCTTAATGTATAACCAGACTTGGGACTTAGTCAGGTTTCCTGTAGGTAAAACTACATTGCAGAATAAATGGGTTTACAGGTTGAAGGACGAAGATGGAGGAAAACAGAGGTACAAAGCTATACTTGTGGTGAAGGGGTTTGTAGAAAAGAAAGGTATTGATTCGGATGAAATATTTTCTCCTGTTGTTAAGATGACTTCAATCAGAACTATTTTAATTCTTGTAGCAGTGGAAGATTTACATCTTGAACAGTGAGATGTAAAGACAACATTTCTCCATGGAGATTTGGAGGAAGAGATCTATATGGAGCAACCAGAAGGATATGAGGTCAAAGGGAAAGAAAAATTAGTGTGCAGGTTAAAGAAGATCTTGTATGGCTTAAAATAGGTTCCAAGGCAGTGGTATCTAAAATTTGACAAGTTTATGTCTGAACAAGGTTATACTAGATGTCACTCTGATCATTGTGTTTATATGAAAAAGCAAAATGATGGCAGATATATTATATTGTTATTGTATGTAGATGACATGATTTTTGCAGGGTCTAACATGCAGGAAATAAATGTACTCAAAAGAAAATTGGAAAATTCCTTTGCAATGAAGGATTTGGGAGCTGCAAAACAAATCCTTGGTATGAGAATAACTAGAGATAGGAAAAATCACAAATTAACACTGTCTCAGAATGAGTACATACAAAAGGTGTTGAAAAGATTTAATATGCAGAATGGAAAACCAGTTAGTACACCTTTTTCTAGCCATTTCAAACTTAGTAAGGAGATGTGCCCCAAGACCCAAGAAGAAATGGACTACATGTCTAAAGTTCCATATGCATCAGCAGTTGGAAGATTAATGTATGCAATGGTTTGCACAAGGCCTAATATTGCACATGCAGTGGGAGTTATAAGCAGGTACATGAACAATCTAGGAAAAGAACATTAGATGGCAGTGAAATGGATTCTCATATATTTGAGAGGAACCAAAAATCAAGAATTATGCTTTGGTGGTTCAAACATTGCTCTACAGGGATATGTTGATGCAGATATGGCAGGTGACAGAGATAACAGGAGGAGCACTACAGGATATGTATTTATTTTAGGTGGAACAACTGTCAGTTGGGTTTCAAAAATCCAAAGTTTTGTTGCGCTTTCAACAACAGAAGCAGAGTATGTTGCTACTACAGAAGCTAGTAAAGAAATGATTTGGTTACAAAGGTTTATGGATGAATTGGGTGAGAAGCATGATATGGGCACGTTATACAGTGATAGCCAAAGTGCCATTCATCTTGCAAAGAACTTAGCATTTCATTCCAGGACTAAACACATACATCTCAAGTACCATTTCATATGGTTAGTATTGGAAGATGGATAGTTGAAGGTGGAAAAGATACACACTAGCCAGAATCCTGCATATATGCTAACAAAAGTTGTAACCAGGGAGAAACTAAGATTATGATCAGTTTCAATTGGTCTTCAAGGATGATGATGAAGATGAGAAACTACTAGGTCCAAAGTGGAGTCATTGTCCAGCAAATGAAGCAGCGGTGAAGTTGCTATAATCAGTCTCCAAGTGGGAGATTGTTAGGTGTGGAGCCTGATTATCTTGTTTATTTTGTATCACAGCATTGGACCCTTGTACCTTAATGGGGCGGCAACGTCGTCCATAATTAAACACTGCCTGGGGGGTCCCGAGGGGGGGCTGCGACTTTATGGAGCCCCCCCATAGCGGGGGGTTTTGGGGGCAGCACCCCCGAAGCTAAAAACAAATGTAAAATTTCCTTGTAAAAGTATAGTAATTTCTAGTCAATCTGGGCCATTCATTAGGCGGATGATCTGAAGATAGAAGTTATGTTTAGTTTAGGGTTTTTTTCCCTAGAAGGCAACCCCTCGCTTTGTATGAGGGTATTGTATTGCGGCTGTGGATTTGGATGTATTCTCAAAGCGAGAAACATAGAGGGAGACTGTGAGAGAGAACAGAGGACATTACAACAGATATTTTGTAGGTTGTGTCTCTTCATTTTGCTCAATAATAGAAAGGAAGGACTAGTTTTTCGGGGTGGACGTAGCCCAAACTGGGTGAACCACGTATATCTGTGTCTCTCTGGTTTTATGTGTTTTGTGTGCTTGTGTTTTCTGCATATTTTATGTCTTGCATTGCTCTGTAATATATATTTTTCTAACAAATTCCTCCACCCCCAGGTCCATGGGCTGCATTTGAACTTTTGGTTCCCCTAGTCCAACCAAGTTGGGCTTTGCAGGGAACAAGGACAACCCTCTTTATGGATTTGGGCACATCTTTACTGGACCAACATTATCACTATAAATGGAGGGCATTGAAGCATAGAAACTATCGGAAGCCTTCCATGTGCTCCAATCCCCCACCCATGAGACCTGCCTCACCCAATTTTGAAACCACTAGCCTCATAGACGAGGCTGTAAATTCACTCCACCCTCCACGAAACAACACCACATAGATGCAAGTAACCTGCCACCCCACTAGTCGTGGCACCCTGGGCTATGACACAAATAATTACTGGAATTCAGATAATTCAAACATAGATGTTACGGCATTTTTTGGTCATCTAACCTATTATTATTAGATGGACCCAAGTACACCATGTAAGACCAATTTTACCCTAAGTAAAATTGTTTTCACTATGAAAATAACTTAGTAAACCACCTTTATTAAGTTGTTTATGGTCTAAACAGGAAACCCCATGAGGAAATATTAAATAAATCTATATTTTTTTTATTTTCCTCAAGGAATAATTAGTTAAACAATAGTTTAATTAATATTCCTAGTTATATTTAACCCAAAACAAGGAAATTAATTACATAAATCATTATTTATCTTATTATTTTCTAAAGAATAATTATTTAAACTTTATTTAAATAATAGTTTAAATAATTATTCTTTGTTAAATATGACAAATCACCCATAATAATTAAATAAATCATTATTTATTTGATTATTACTCAACCACATCCTTAAAATGATAAATAAATCATTTATTTATTTATTATTTACAGATAAAGGGATTTGACCCAAGTCAAATTTCTTTTCCCTCCAACAAATATAATAAAATATTCCATAAAAGTTGGATATTGATTTGCTTAATAATATTTTAATTATGCACCAATATCTAGACTAACTCAATATTTTGTTATAAATAGAAGGGTTTTCCCATTCATTTACCACCTTTCGTTTCCTAAATATCACTTTGAATATATACTTTTGGTCTGACTTTGATCCACCATCATAGTCATATTTTGCTACCATTTTTGTCTGGGTTTTCTTCACCATCAAGAGAGAGGAGTTTTATATCTGAAGTGTTGAGGACTTACAAGAACCCATCCCATTGAGGAGAACTGGTAACATCCTTCTGTGTTTTCCTCCCAGGTGCCATTAATAAAAAATCCATTCAACATATTCTTGTCTTGTCTATTAGATGCATGGAGTAAATCTTGTTTTTTCTACTGCTTAATGTCTTCTAATGCATAGATCTAGATTTTTGCAGCATTTGTCTTGATCACCTAACTGCAAATCTGAGGATATTGGTAGCCATCTTTGTTGTTAGGGCTATTTTTTATGCACATCTAAAGTGATCTTTTTTCGTACGCTTGCAATTAATATTCATACTAATAGTAGGAGGGACAAAGAAAACACTAAATTTCCCAATACACTCCATGGAACACCCTGTTGGAGTCCTGTGTTTTGATAGTTTGGCAAATCAAAAGACAAGGCAACATCAGAACCAATCTTTAGAGTCCCAGGATCTAGTCCTCCTGTTCTCAGAGAGGGATCTCTCGAATATTTGTTTGCAAAGGTTTATCTTGTGTGCTTAGAATATGGATTTTAGACTAGTTATTAAGTGCAGGTGTTTGTTTGTTTGGTTGGTTGGATTGATACAACAGAACATGAAAGGCCTAGGAAATATATATAGAATGGAGAAACATCTGGTTCATTGGGCAATGGAGTCAAAAAGAGGTCATGACAAACTTATAAATGGATATGGGATATCAGAGGGAAAATCTAACTTGGCCACAGGATCCTTTGGTTTTTGAAATGAGATGGACATCAATGATTTGGAAAGAGAAGTTTAATTCTCAACAAAGGGAATTTGAAAACATAATTTGAACAATAAAGAGATTTTTGATAGACAGGGCTAACCATGAATTCTACAAATCACACCTTTAAGCAAACAATGATTTCAAAACAACTTTTGAAATGAAACCTAAGATTCGGGGAACACCCTATTTCCTCAAAGATTTTATTTCAAATGACTTAGAAAACATAAAAGATTCACTGATAATTGCAGTCATAGAAGAGGGAACACCTAATACATCTATGATCACAACTATAAAAGACCTTTGAGACAACTGTTTAAGCAAGGACAAAGGGCATGATCAAAACAGACCTCCTTGGCTTACTATAAACAAAGATACTTTAAAGGGAGACTTCACTAACAGTTTTTAAGTGGTAGCAGACAAGAAGGGAGAACCATAAATCATTCTGAAACCAATTGTTCAAACTATTAAGGAAATAAAACAGCGTGAATACTAAAGAGAGAGGTTAAAGACTCTAAAATACTTCAGGAGAAGAAAACATGAAACAGTGAAGGATGAATAGGTCTAAGGTGCTTCCAGGAGTCATTTCTTAGCCTAAAAATTTCAACCTACTATATTAAGAAATCATGGAACAGAATGAAAACAGGGGAAAAAATTAAATAGTTTAGAATACTTCCCCAACAACCAAGCTCATGGATCCAATGATAGAGCCTTCTTAGGAACAAGCATGCAACAACATCATCAAGGCTTCCAAGACTTCAGTGTCTTCTTCAACTTCAACAGACTATGTATTATTTCAGAGAGTTTCAGTATTACAACTAGTGATCAACCAACAACCAACCCTCACTCATCTTTTGCAGTAGTATATATAAAAGAATGAGGAGGTGAGATCTGATAAAAGATCTCCAATTACAATTAATACAGACTTAATGGCTTATGGGCCTTTGGGGGGCTCAATGAAGAAACTTACATAGGTGTCTTCTGTATTAAATTATTTTCATAAAGATTTAAGCTCGGTGGGAGCTCTTTTTGACCTTTGAGGCTTTGTGTCATGTTGGAGTAACTCTGCAGATATTTTTTGCATTAAGTTCCTTGCAGAAGTAACTCTCTGGCTGCGTTGAGGCGAATATCTGATTTTTCTCAATAACTTCGGCCTCGGATATGACTGCTTTGAGGCACAAGTGGCATCATGGTAGATAGAGGGATCGATTTGCCTCAGCTGTAGCGGTAGAAGCTTTCTGACTGATAAACCTTTATGATTTCTCCCTTTAACTGTGTCTTAATCGGGGATTAGGTTTTTGATAATCATTCTTAGCTGTGATCCCCGCAAATCTGTCTTCAGTATTCTGTCTTGATATATTTTTGCCTTCGATACTGATACTCTTTGATTTGTGTCTAATTCATTGTGCTTTTCTAGTATGCAGGGTTGCGCAGGGATGATATGGTATCAATGCCTCGTGGATGATTGATGAAACGTGAATTTTAAACCCTGCGAATGATTTTTGTATAACAAATCAAAGGTGGGAGGATCGTCATCCTCTACCTTCGAATTTTATTTAGACATAGTGGAAAAACCTTTTGAACCCTGCAAAATACGAAAAATATTAGAAAATCCTGCATTTATAGGTTATATTGCTTCAGAAGGCACATGTAGGGAGCATGGCCGTTGGATGGCATCATCCAACGGTCGAGATTAATCGGAAGGGGTCAAAGGAAATGGAGGGAGGAATTAAATTGGAGCTGTCGATTGCGCAGAGATAGACGGTCGGAATCGGAGGCGAAAGTCAAAGAGAAACAGAGAAATGGTTAAAAACCTTTGTTCTGGACAAAAATGGTCAAAAAATCATGTTCGGGGTTCGGGATGATTGTGGGCCATCGGATGAGATCGGCCGAAAATGATCGACGGTGGGGATCGGGTGTCAATAAACCTTATAAAATGTGCCCGGACATCAAATATTTAATTAAATCATGTCAAATAAAACTCCTGAGTCCGGATTGGCTTACTGGGCGAGAAAAAATGGAGACCCTCCCCCAAAAATGTGCCGCGTGGATGCTGATGTGGTGCTGGGACCACCGGCACTGCTGTGGACGAGGGGACCAGAGCGATGGAATGTGGGTCGTCGATCTGCAAATTAGATCGATGATAGAGATCATTTCAACACCGCGTCGTAGCCTGGTTAACTGTCGGGTTTCTTAGGAGAGCGATCACCGTCCGATGAGCAGCTCCAGATCGGATAGTGGACGCCAATATCGCGTCGGGTCCACGTCCGAACTTTAATGTGCGATGAGCGGCGGTTTTGTGAACAGTGCTAAGGACACGTGTCAGGTGATGTATGGAATCACTGCCGATCGGGAAAAAACTGCCCTCCGCTTGAAGGCGGTGCGATGGATACCACGTGGTTTTGCAATCGGTGAGTGGATGGTGGGGACCACCGAGGTGATAGACTCCGCGCCGTCAATCTGAAGATCAGATCGACGGTGGAGATTGAATGGGGTTTTTGCACCGACGGAAATTTTATAATAAAATAAAAATAAAAAAATTAATATAACCGAAGGTTTATATTAATTTATAATGCAGCTTGGCGCTCGACTGCGGGGCCGTGGGTTATATGGAGAAATATATGACCCGGGGTTTAAAAAAGGGGGGGGGCTTAGTCGCATCAGAGCCTCGTGCTCGGGCTTTTCAATCAACCCATTGGAATTTTGCAATGCGATAAGCGCTGAAAAGGGTTAGCACTTGTTTCCAGCACCAAAGCGTATGGTGGGTAAGTGGTTAGGACTTAGCCCAAGGGGTCTTAAGTTCATAGTGATAAAAACTTGTTTTTTGTGAATTTTTCAGAGTTTTCAATGGATTTGGGGGTTTCGGTAAGGCTAAAAAGTGAGTTCTTAACCTTGTAAAGAGGATTTTCATGAAAGGGAGAAGAGGAATCATGAAAATAGAGGGGTTTTTATGGAGAAAAAGGGGAGCACAATGAAGGTTAGTTTGAGTGGGGGAAGGGGAAAAATGATGGCTTTGCAGCAGTATTTTCACTCATGAAAATAGCAGAAATTCTGAGTATAAAATGGGAACAGCAGTGAAGATTTTGACAGAGGCATGAGGACTTCAAGAGTCTTCAAGAGCCAACACTTTTTTGCAATAAAATTTGTTCCTTGAAGGCTCCAAAAATGATTTAGCCACCTTTTGGTATAACAATTTTATAGGTGGCTAACAGTGGCTCCACTTGGGGATGATGCCTTCTTGAAGGCATCAAGAAATTCAGACTTGCATTCTCTGGGAGGCTGATCAGTGCCTCATCCATTGGGCTGCCTTTCCTTTGCTGGGATGATATTTTCTAAAAACATATTTAGCAGCCATAAAAACAATGGATCTTTCGTCAACAAGCTTTCTACCTACCCAATCCTACAGATCTATCATTTTTTCCTCTTAGAGTGAACTTGGATTGGCAAACTCTCTCACAATATTTTATTCCTTTTGAAAGCAGGAAATCTAATCTATTTCTACTCCTTATTTCTCCATGGACTTAGATTAAACAGTTGAGCCCATATGATTCTCTACCTAATCTACCATCTGTTGGGATTAAATTGTCCAACAGATTTTTATTTCTCTAAATTCTATAACTGAAATTTAAAAACAGTCAAGTCAAGATTAAGCTGTTTGACTTGCTGTGATCTATGGCATGAAAAACAAGTTTCACATAGATATTATTTTGCAGAAAATTAAAATCAAAATGGAAGGCTTAAGATCCGAAATTTCAAAGCACTTCCTTCGTCTTTTCTTTAGCTCTGTTTTGACTCTTGTTTGAGCTATTTTTCCTTGTTTACTGGTTTAGATTTTGAGCTGATTAGAACCAGATTTACATCTTTTTTGACTCAGAATTTGAAACAGATTTGAGTCATTCTCTTTGGAAACCCAGGTTCAGATTTTGAGCATGTTTGAACCTTTAATTTCTACCCTAATCTATCTACTAATAAACCAAGATTAAATAGTTTGGAAAATCGAATTCACTATCATATCAGCAAAAAATTTAAAGCTAATTAGTCAAGATTAAACTTTTTGACTAACTAGAAGTGTGTTTTTTAGGAGTGGCATTTGAGCTAGCACACTTTCAGATTTGTTTCTCTTTTTTGGTATGGGGCTATACCTTTCTTGCTTTCACAATCTGCCCTCTTTTCTTTCTTTCTCTGTTTTTGTATTTTTTATTTTCATAACTTTGAATACAATGTTAAGACTATGATATTTATAATGGTAAAATAAAATGCTTTAAAACTTATGATTCTTGGCAGAAGTAATGCTTGAGCATTATGCCATTGACAAGACCTCCATACAGATCTTCTCCATTCAATTCCTTCAGGAAAAATGCATTGTGACCCCTCTCAGCATGAATAATATATGGTCCTTTCCACAAGTTCTCGAACTTACCATGTTTTCCCTTCTCTTCTCTCCTTGAATCCCATTTAAGAACAACATTTCCAACTTGGATATTGTCTGCCTTAGTCCTTTTATCAAATAGCTTTTTCATATTTTCTTGGACCAACTGTGTTCTCTCATAAACTTCTTCTCTGGTCTACTATAAATGGATTGTTTGGTTGATTCTTCTCTGCATATCATTCTCTTCAATATGCACTTCTTGAAGGAGTTTCATGACTGGAACTCCTAATGAGGTGGGAAAAACTGCATCCATGCCATAAACTAACTGATAGGGGGACATATTTATTGATTTCTTTGTAGTTAACCTATCAGCCCACAAGGCATGAACCAGCTTACTGTGCCATGATTTTTTATTCTGTTCCAACAGTTTCTTAATGATATTGATGAGGCTCTTGTTGGAAGATTCAACTAATCCATTTCCTTGGGGATAGTAAGTAGTGGAATGGCCCAAGGTTATGTGGTATTTGTAACAGAAATCAACCATCTTCTTAGATTTAAAAGCAGCACCATTGTCTGTTATGATTTTTTTGGGACAACCAAATCTGGATAGGATATTTGTTTAAGGAACTTGATAATGACAGAGTCATTAGCCTTTCTGGAGGGTATAGCTTTTATACATTTGGTAAAGAAGTCAGTGGCTGTGAGGATCCATTTATGTTGAGCTGAGGAGGATGGGTGAATTTCCCCAATGAAGTCTAAACCCCATTGTTGAAAGGTGCCTCAACTTTGATAGGATGTAAGGGTAACGGAAGGAGTTTTCTTTTGCCATCAAAAATTTGACACTTATGGCAAGACATGACCAACTTTTGAGTGTCTGGGAAAAGGGTAGGCCAATAGTAACCAGATCTAAGAATTTTGTTCGTTGTGGCCTTCCAGTAGAGGTTTCCTCCACATTCTCCATCATGCAACTCATGCATGATTTTTCCTGCATCATCTTCAAGTAAACATTTAAGCAAAATTCCAACATAATTTTTCCAAGATAACACCACATCTAAGATGAAAAAACTCAAAGCTTTTTGTTTCAAAAATCTAGCTTTAGTTTTGGACAAAGAAGAAGGGGTATTTAAATATAAAAGCACATAAATAATGTCAGCATACCAAGGAGAATTCAGAAATGTTTTTTCAATAAAAGGAGCAGTAGATTCTTCTATTTCTTCCAACACATCTACCATGTTCATGTCTAGTGCTTGTAAGTTAGACTCAGCCGTAAGTTTTTCTAATCCTTGCCCTTTAACTAGTTTGGTGGGCCTGATTTCTAAGTCTTACTCAAGAATAGTTGCAATCCATTTTCCCCTTTTACCATCAGGGTCTTGACTTATAATGTCTTTAACAACAGTATGTGGAACAAAAGCAATTATGTGAGAGTGTAAAATATAGACCCTAAAGTATTTTAATGCTTTCACTAATGCTAAGGCTTGCTTCTCCATGATGTTATATTTGAGAGGAGCATCTCTTAAGGGCCTACTAAAGAAAGATATTGGTTTTTCTTGCCCCAAATCATTATTTTGAAGTAAAACTGCAGCTATTGTATGTTCAGATGCAAAGGAAAAGATATAAAAGTCTTTGGTGAAAACTGGACTAATCAGGACTCGTGTTTGAGTAAGAGCTTGTTTGACCAGTTCGAATGATTGTTTAGTTGGTAAAGTCCATTTTACACCGACATCTTTCTTAAGCATGTTTGTAATGTTTTTTAATAGCTCAGCAAGATTAGGGATAAACCTCCTCAAAAAATTGATCTTTCCAATGAAATACTGTAATTCTCTGAGGTTTCTTGGATGGTTGATCTGTAATATGGCATCTATCCTTGTAGGGTCTATTTTGATTCCCTCTTCTGAAATTATGTGGCCAAGAATTTTACCTTCTTGGAGACCAAAAAGAGTCTTCTTGGGATTCAATGATAAGCCAAATTTCCTACACTTCTCAAAAACTTTTCTTAGGTGAATCAAATTTTCTTCATCAGTTTTTGAGAAAATAGTTATGTCATCAAGGTAAATTATTATGAAATAGCCAATATCTTCAGAAAAGGCTATGTCCATGGCCCTTTGGAAGGTGGCCCCTGCATTCATTAATCCGAAAGGAATTTTGACATACATAAAGGTGCCCTAAGGTGTGGTAAAAGGAGTTTTGATTTGACCACTTGGGAGCACTAACAACTGGTTGTAACCCGAGAACCCATCTAAGAGGTGTTGAAAATGCAACAAGATGATGGAGCTTAGTGAAATGAAGTCACCTTCACTAAGTGGGCCCGCAGGCTATTTTTGGTGCAAAGTCTATTTTTAGACTATGTCTATTTTTAGACATATGGATCAT
Source organism: Pinus albicaulis (assembly GCA_034641835.2). Lineage (NCBI taxonomy): Eukaryota > Viridiplantae > Streptophyta > Pinopsida > Pinales > Pinaceae > Pinus > Pinus albicaulis. The sequence goes on from CM076583.1 coordinate 1,245,386,915, forward strand.
GGTCTATGAGTTGCAGGATGTTATTTATGGATGATTGGTCGAGATGGTAAAAATAGATGGACCTCTATTTTTAGACATTGGGCGGTTTCTATTTTTAGACTGCTGGGCTAAAAATAGAATAGTCAAATATTATTAACCCTTAATAATATTTGGACTATAAACATTATCTTATCCTCTTGGAGCACTTCAGTTCGAGCTACAGATGTGGCACATGCAGCTGGCAGAAGGAAATTCAAATTTCCTATGGGTTAGTTGAGCTATTTCATGGTTGACTTTAGTTAGAACTCATGTGGCAGAGTTTGGTGGAGTTGATGAGACAGTTGGTGGAGTTGTGTTCTGTTTAACTTAGTTGAACTAGTTGTATTTAGTCTAACAGAAAAATACACTAGTGATGAGTGGTGTGAATTAATTATTAATTAATTCACTAATTATTAACTCATAAATCAACTAAAGAACACATTAGTTAACTGCAATGCATGGACAGTTCAGTGGAGACTAGTGTTAGAGGTGGGTGAAAGGGTGTGATTGACTATCAGTTGTGACCATGATTGTGCATGAGATTTGCACACACATTGATGGAGATTGCCAATGAGGATTGCGCAATTGGAGCTAGTGGGATTCGAACTTGGATCTCATTCATTACTCACTTGGATTGCGCAGTAGAGGCAGGCAGACTTGTGGAGGAGATTTGAACCCCTGACTTGTTCAAATCTCATATAGTTTGTGTGTAAATTTTGGGAGATAGTACTGAGTACTTGTGAGGAGTATTGTGCTATGTATTGTTACATGTTCTCCATCATTATAATATACAGATATTTGGGGGTTTTCAGCTATTTCTTTCCCCATTACATCCTGTGTTGATATGTGTGCTTGATTGGGTTTTAATGAGCACATGCGACTGCTTTCTATTTCCGCATATTGATGATCAATTGTAGAAGAGGTTATGTATTATGCATGAAGCTTAAATAGTGTGTAATCAGGATAATATTGGTGAATAACTCAGCAAATTATTCAAATTTCTACATGGTATCAAAGCAGAATTGATCATCGGATCTATTACAGTGATTACAATTATTTCGGTAGACAGAGTCTGTATCGGGCCAGGTAGCCTCTGGATCCATCCTTTCTTTGAAAGTTGATATATCCAGTAAATTCTCCTACAGTTGATCTCTATGCTAGAAATAATTTGTTCTAACAGATCCAGAAGCAGCTGATTTTTTAGCTTGGAATTCGAATTTGCAGCAGAATTTGGAATTCGAATTTGCAGTAGTTTTCTTGGTGCTAGAGTTGAAATGTCTTTCAACGGTTTGCGATTGGAATATGACCTTGAGGGCAGTTCAAATTATGTTGCATGGAAGGACAGAATGGAGGCGGTATTAGATGATAACGGGCTGAAGGATTTCATAGAAGCTGAGGTCCCAAAGCCTACTGATGCTGCTCAAGTTGAGGCTTGGTAAAAGAAGATGGCGAAAAGTCGAAGAATTCTGTTGGAGGGCGTGAAGGATCACATTGTATCTAGCATGCATGGAAAAGCTTCTCCATACTTGATGTGGAAAGCGTTGACAGATTTATTCCAGAGAAAGAGCGACCAGAGGAAGTTGGCGCTCAAGGATAAACTCAGACACATAAAGATGGAGAAAGGCGACAGTATGCCCAAGTACCTCACGAAGTTCATCCAATGCAGGGATGAGATGGGAAGTGTGGGGGTGACTATTGATGATGAGGAATTGGTGAGCTTGGCTCTCCTTGGTCTTCCGAAGAGTTGGCATGCCTATCAGGATTCTGTCAATGGTCGGGAGAAATTTCCAGGATGGGAGCGACTTTGGTCGGATCTTGTGCAAGAGGAGATAAGGCGGAATACCAGAGATGGATCTTCATCAAATACATCTAATGAAGAAAATTGCGCTTTGGCTGCCAAAGCAAAGAAGGGGAAGAGAAAGAAAGCTTCTCATTCCGGAGCGAAAGGAAAGAAGTAGGACATGTCCAAGGTGAAGTGTTTTCACTATCACCAACATAGACATTATGCCACAAATTGTCCGCAGAAGAAGAAAAATAAGCAAGTTGTTGGATCTGCAGCGGGAGAGGCCTTAGCCTCGTAGTTTGAGCTGGATTTTTTGCTGATCGCATGCTTGGTCTCAAGTGTGATGGGATCAGTATGGTTCTTGGACAGTGGTGCGTCTTTTCACATGACCAGAGATCGGGATTTGTTTTCAGATCTGGATGAGAAAGATCTTGGAGTGCACATCGAGATGGGCGATGATGGTAGATACAGTGCGATCGGTATCGGTACCATTTCCTTTGAGAGGGAGTCTGGTAAACCCTTCGTATTGAAGGAAGTGATGCATGTTCCAGGATTGAAGAAGAATCTGATATCTGTGGCGATGTTGGAAGACAAGGGGTACGATGTTGTCTTCAGCGAAGGAAAGGCTTTCCTACGCAGTAAGACTACTGGAGAAACCCGGAAGATAGGGGTTCGAGTCAAGAACCTTTATCAGTTGCAAGTGGATGGCTGCGCAGCAATGGCATGCAAGGTGGAAGGAGTGGTGAGCTGGGATGATGGCGAGCTGTGGCACCGGAGATTGGGCCACCTTCACCATGGAGCTTTGAAGATACTGTAGCAGATTTCTACTGGGCTTCCTAAGGGTACTCTTGCGCAGTCAGATCAGTGCAAGGGGTGTACCTTGGGAAAATTTGTTAAAGCCACCTTTCATGAGAAGGATAGTCGCGCCACGATGATCCTTGAGAGAATTCACACAGACGTGTGTGGACCTTTCTCAGTAGCTTCGACAGCAAAGCACAGGTATTATGTGATATTTGTTGATGATTTTTCTCGTAAGTGCCGGATCTTCTTCATGCAGAAGAAGAGCAAGACATACTCAAAGTTCTGTGAGTTCACTGCTGAGAAGGAATCGGGGAACATGTGAAATTTTAGGATGACACGGTGGTGAATTCATCTCTCGTCAATTCAAGGACTTTCGTGCTGCGTAAGGGATTCGGGAGATCTCACTGCACTCATAACCCATAGCAAGAATGGGGTTGTTTGTTAAGCATGTAAAGATCGTGTGCCGGATGAACTGTGTGTAAGATGCATGATCGGGGCCTACCCTTCACTAGGTCGAGGCATGAACACGCAAAGATATAAAGTGTAACCGTTGTCCTCACAAGATACTTGGCATGAGTACACCCAAGGAGGCATTTTCTGGTAAGAGGCCTAATATTTCCCATTTAAGGATTTTTGGTTCACCTGCCTACATGCATGTGGCGAAGGATGCTAGGAAGAAGTTGGAGCCGACCGCAGAGGTTGGGATATTTGTGGGGTACACTGATATGGCCCACAACTATCGTGTGTATTTTCCAGACAGACACAAGACTGTTGTGCGACGGGATATCAAATTTCAGGAGTAGAAAGCCATGAAGTGTTCGCTTGAGAGGGCGCCACACTTGCATGCAGATGAGGAGATATTAGTTCCTAAGGATGAGCTTCGGGATGTGGATCAGCCACAAGAGGAAGATCATGGAGTGGAAGAGACCACTCATGCAGCGCCAACCATCAGAGGGTGCAAGCGCACTACATAAGCTGAGCGACTGGCTCAAGATGCAGAGAAGGTTGTAGGACCACCTACAGTACAACATAGATAGAGACAGTCACTGGATCGTACACTGGATACATGGCTCTTATGAGCAAATGTGTCGTGACAGAGCCATCCTCTTTCGAGGAAGATGTGGAGGATCCTGCATGGGTAGATGCCATGGTGGAAGAGTATGATTCGATTGTCAGAAACAGTGCATGGGAGATTGTCCCAAGACCAGAGGGGAAATCAATGGTGGGTTCGCGATGGATCTAAAAAGTGAGGCAGGCAGCTGACGGGAGTGTGGAGAAGTACAAGGCAAGATTTGTTGCCTGTGGTTTCTCACAGATTGAGGGGATCGATTATGAGGAGACCTTTGCACCTGTCGCAAGGTACTCTTCCATATGGATGATCTTGGCTCTCTCAGCGTAGATGGGGTGGCACATCCATCAGATGGATGTGAAGACTACGTTCCTCAACAGAGTCATTGAGGAGGAGATGTACATAGAGCAGCCTGAAGGTTTTGAGATCTTTAGCAGTGAGTCGCATGTGTGCAGACTCAAGAGAGCACTGTACGGGTTGAAACAAGCACCTCGTGCTTGGTACACACTGATAGACAGTTATTTCACTGGACTTGGATTCTCCAAGAGTGAGGCGGATCCTAACCTGTACCAGATTGTGGTGGAGGGGAAGTTGCTGATCATTGTACTGTATGTAGATGATCCGATTTTGACGGGTGATGAGCTATTGATACTTTCATGCAAGGAGGATCTTGCTAGAGAGTTTGAGATGAAGGACTTGGGCCTCCTTCATTATTTCCTAGGATTGGAAATCTGGCAGCGCAGTGATGGAATGTTTGTTTCTCAGGGTAGGTATGCCCGAGAAATACTTGAGAAGTTAAACATGCATGGCTGCAAGCCTGTTGATACTCCTCTTCCTGGAGGTTGGAGGAAGGAGGATGCTACTTCAGCGGAGGTAGTGGATGCCACTGTTTATTGACAGTTGGTGGGGTTGCTTATGTATCTGGTCAATACACGACCCGATATATGCTATGATATTAACCGGCTTTTGCAAGCTATGGTTAAGCCTACCGAGCTCTTCTGGAAGGCAGGCAAGAATGTATTGCGTTATCTTAGAGGCACATCAGGATATGGCTTGTGGTACAGATAGGAGGATGAGGTGAAGCTTTGTGGCTTCATGGATGCAGATTAGGCAGGGAGCCCAACGGACATAAAGAGCACATCTGGAGAGATCTTCAGTATCGGGTCGATAACAGTTTCTTGGTACAGCAGGAAGTAGAGATCCATGGCACTCAGTTCAGCAGAGGCTGAGTATATGGCAGCAATCTTGGCTGCATGCGAGGCCATATGGATGAGGAAGATTCTAGTCGGGTTGTTCGGGTCACACTTGGAGCCTACTGTGATTTATTATGATAACCAGAGTTTCATTAAACTCTCGACTAATCCAATACTTCATGATAGATCCAAACACATCGACATTAGGTACCATCATATCAGAGATTGTGTGCAGCGGAGAATCATGTTACTTTCATATATTCCCACAGAGGATCAGGATGCTGATATCTTGACGAAGGCGCTCACCAGGAGCAAATTCGAATACCACAGAGGCAGGATAGGGGTTTCAGATAATACATATATTTTTGAGAGGGAGTGTTTAAAATGCAACAAGATGATGGAGCTTAGTGAAATGAAGTCGCCTTCACTAAGTGGGCATGCGGGCTATTTTTGGCACAAAGTCTATTTTTAGACATATGGATCATGGTCTATGAGTTGCAGGATGCTATTTGTGGATGATTGGTCGAGTTGGTAAAAATAGATGGACCTCTATTTTTAGACATTGGGCGGTTTCTATTTTTAGACTACCGGGCTAAAAATAGAACAGTCAAATATTATTAACCCTTAATAATATTTAGACTATAAACATTATCTTATCCTCTTGGAGCACTTCAGTTTGATGCTTGGATGTGGCACATGCAGCTGACAGAAGGAAATATGTTTTTCCTAAGGGTTAGTTGAGCTATTGCATGGTTGACTTCAGTTAGAACTCATGTGGCAGAGTTTGGTGGAGTTGATGAGACAGTTGGTGGAGTTGTGTTCTGTTTAACTTAGTTGAACTAGTTGTATTTAGTCTAACTGAAAAATACACTAGTGATAAGTGGTGTGAATTAATTATTAATTAATTCACTAATTATTAACTCATAAATCAACTAAAGAACACATCAGTTAACTGCAATGCATGGACAGTTCAGTGGAGACCAGTGTTAGAGGTTGGTGAAAGGGTGTGATTGACTATCAGTTATGACCATTGATTGTGCATGAGATTTGCACACACTTTGATGGAGATTGCCAATGAGGATTGCACAGTTGGAGCTATTGGGATTCAAACTTGGATCTCATTCATTACTCACTTGGATTGCGCAGTAGAGGCATGCAGACTTGTGGAGAAGATTTGAACCCCTGACTTGTTCAAATATCATATAGTATGTGTGTAGCTTTTGAAGATAGTACTGAGTACTTGTGAGGAGTATTGTGCTATGTATTGTTACATGTTATCCATCATTATATTATACAGATAGTTGGGGGTTTTCAGCTATTTCTTTCCCCATTACATCCTATGTTGATATGTGTGCTTGATTGTGTTTTAATGAGCGCATGCAACTGCTTTCTATTTCCGCATATTGATGATCAATTGTAGAAGAGGTTATGTATTATGCATGAAGATTAAATAATGTGTAATCAGGATAATCTCGGAGAATAACTCAGAAAATTATTCGAATTTCTACATTGTCATGATGTCGAGCATCTAGTTCGAAACTGCAATTTGCATAAGAAGGGAATCCTGGGTCACTAGGTGGTGTTCGAGAAACGGGCTACAGAAGACATCTAGAATGCGCAGGTGATTTCGTCCACATAGGATATCCCTCCTCTTGACCGACACAAACTCTTGGGTAATTCTAACATTCCTTCCTCTCCTGCACATCATGTTATATCACAGTATTTTTTCAATGGGGTGGGTTCATTACATGTCCAGGGAACTTCTGCTAGCCGTCGGTCCAAGTAACTCTAGGGGGAGGTTGTGTTGCAATGTGAAGATGACCTCTAATCTTCTCCGGCACTAGTTATTCCACGCACTCCACTACATCTCCCTGACCCCTCTCTGTTCAAGTATCCCCTATTTATGGGACCCATTTCATTTCCAAATTCTCATCTGCCTCTGAGCTCAGAGGTAGATGATCTAACTCTGCCCAGTCGAAATAATCCCTCCTCTCTTGTACTGAATGAAATGACATTACCTTTCATCTCTTTTGGTCATGATGCCCCGTCATCCCCGACGAATTCCATTGGCAATGATTTGGCCATTTTCATGCACATCCCGAAAGTTGAGCTGGCTCCCCTGGTCGTTCAAACTGGCTGCCCATCCTCTCCACCCATTATCATTAGCTATGTGTCCTTATCAAATTTCACCCATAGAAAATGTAAGGGCAGGCCCCAACTCAAGAATAAGTCTATCTCATCGGAGGATACTACCTCGGATGGACTGTCGGGGAAAATGCCGGAGGTTCAGGATACATTGGCCTTAGATCAGGTACTTAGAACATTGACCCCCACGTCCAAGGTTTCCTGATGATCATGTGCTCCCTAAATTTGTGGGGTTTAGGGGGGTGGGAAAAATTCCTAGCATTGCGGGAGTTTTTTAGACGAAACATTCCTTTTATCATTTTTATACAAGAGACTATGACTACAACTGATCGAATTTTGTCATACTTCTATGCTATGCTTCCAGCTTGGAACATGGTGACGAAAGATGCAGAGGGGCAATCAGGTGGTTTGGCTATGGTTTTGGATTCGAATCTGGGAGGTCTCAAATCTTTCATTTTTTTTGGTGGCATAATCCTAAGTGGTCACATCCATGGTTTCAAGTATCAGATACATCTGGTCAACCTATATATCCCTTACTGTGATATATTTACATTTTGGAAAAATATGGAACTCTGTGGGATTCTATCATTAGGACATTCCATCATTGCTGGGGATTTCAACTGTACCTTTCATGGAACTGAGATATGGGGTGGTGGGGGTCGTTTCGATCCCCTAGCAGATTATGTTGGGGACATGGTCCATGATTCAAATCTTAAGGATATTCAAATGGAAAAGGATGGTCTGACCTAGACCAATGGATTACACGACAAGGAATATATAGGTAAGCATCTGGACAGATTCCTTATACAAGATTCATTATTGGATCATATGGGGAAAACCATATCATGGGTGGTGACACTTATGATCTCAGACCATAGACCTATTTTCTTGGAATTTAATTTTGAATGGAGACAATCAGGACATCCCTTTAAATTCAACAGGACCTAGTTGGAGGATGAGGAATTTAATTCCTTAGTTAGAGATTTTTTTACAATCCATCAGAGGTAGGAAGGAACACATGCTATGAAATATTTATCTAATAACTCGCGATTTCTAAAATATGGGGTAAGAAAATGGGAAAAACTAAAGAAAAATAATTTGATCAGTGCCCTCGTAGAAATTGAAGGAGAAAATTCAACGATTGTTTATCCGATGATTGGAGGGGTACTACCTCCTAAAAAATGGAAAAGGTTAAAAGTTATTGAAGCCGAGAAAAGGAAAATTATTTTGATCCAAGAACAGACTTGGAGGCTGAAGAGCCGTGCAACTTGGCTGAAAGAAGGTGACAGGAACACAAAATATTTCCACACCTTCGAAAATGGCAAAAATAATACAAACATTATCTCGTGTATTGAGGCAGAGGGACAATCTTACAATACAACTACAGGGATACAAGAACAAGCAGTGAAATTATTCGACTCCTTATTTAAGATTGATGAGAATATCTCGGTGGACGCATAGATGAATGTGATAGATGAATATCCCCAGATGTTCACAAAGGACGATAATCATAGTTTTTTTAGGATAGTTTGTGAAGATGAGGTGGTGGGGGTTCTTAAATCTTTCACACCTGATAAAAGCTCAGGTCTAGACGGTTGGAAACTAGACTTCTTCCTTCACTTTGTAGACATACTGATCAGAGATATTACTGATATGGTCGAGGAGGCACAAATTTATGGAATTATACATGGTGTGATCAATTCTACATTTTTGGTACTTATTCCAAAAAATAAAAGTGGGGTGTCTTTCGATGACTATCGACCCATTTCTTTGTACAATGCACTTTATAAAATTATTTTGAAACTCATTGCTGACAGGATTAAAGATGTACTCTCAACTTTCAAGGCATATATCACCTGAATAACTCAGTTTCCTCAACAACTACATCATTCATGATGCAGTGGTGTCTAGCTAAGAGATCATACACACTATTATGGACCGGAAACTGGAAGCTTTGGTACTAAAAGTAAACTTGAGTAGGGCCTATGATAGGGTGGATTGGGCTTTTCTCAGAATGACCCTTCATAATATTGGAATGGATTGTCGAGCTGTTGAATGGATAATGGGCATTGTCAGTAGGACATCCATGGCGATCCTTATAAATGGATCAGCTAGTGTATTTTTCAAACAAGGTAGGGCGTTGAGGCAGGGTTGTGCACTCTCACCACTCCTATTTATCCTTGTCATGGATGAATTTAGTCTAATGATTACTCGAGCTGCTTCTATGGGACAATTCGGGGGTATAAAAGTCACCACACAGAGGGAGATCACACATACTTTTTCGTGGATGACGTGCTAATATTTGGCCTATTAATTCAGGAAAATTGGAAACAACTGAGGGATGTATTTGATAAATGTTTTCATGGCACAGGGATGCTGGCTAATGAAGTAAAATAATGGATCTATCAATCAACTAGGGAACCAAATATTATTAGACAAATTGGGGAGATCTTCAATTATAGGTCCTATCCACTTGGTGATGGATTGACATATCTTGGTTTCCACTTAAAACTATCCAGATATCGGGTTACAGATTAGACTTGGATAATTTAGAAATATAAAAAATTGATTAATGGTTGGACACATAAGTGGCTCTCAAGAGGAGGAAGATTGATCCTAGCACAAGGGGTTCTTCAATATCTAACAGTATATTGGGCTCACCTGTTATATATTACAAAAACTATCACGGACAAAATTAAGAGTACAATGGAAAATTTCATCTGGTGTGGTAGGCGAGAGGAAAATAAATACCACCTTGTTCGATGGGAAGAAATTACATGCTTGAAGGAATTGGGGGGATGGGGACTACTATATGTGGAAGAATTTGGAAGAGAATTAATTATGAAATCACTGTGGAGAGGTCTACAGAACCTTGGTATCTGGCATGAAATCATAAGATATAAGTACACAAAATCAAAGACTATGGAGGATTTATACAATACAGAGGGAGGGATAGATAGGAGGGGTTCCATTATCTGGAATGGGTTCAAGAATATTTGGCCCAAATTCTACGGGATGTTGCAATGGAGATTTGGGAATGGCAGGAAGATTTTCATCAAGGTTGGGGATATCAGGGGACTCCCACTGGATTCTACTATCAGTAACATATTGTTAAAATTGTTGGAAGACAGGGGTATATTTTATCTGGAGCAGGTGATCACAAAATGGAAAGAGAAGATCCCTCGATAGAAGCATGCATATGAGCTGGGAATTTTCGGTCAAATGGCGATTAAGTGGAATCCATATGTGTCATGCCTGAAGGAAATGGGTTGGGAAACGCATAGAGAAGGGGACAATATTACATGGGGAGGCATAGTGACAAATGGACATATAATAACAACAGGGACATACAAACTGATGAAACACAGTCACAACACCCAAGTAGAAACATGTTGGTTTCATGATATCTGGAAGATCAAGATACAATACAAAATTATTATATTTCTATGGCTGGTCTGGAGGGATCAAAATTTGACATGGAATAATCTAATGAAAAGGGGAAATATTGGCCATGGGATTTGTTGCCTCTGTTTGGATGGTGAGGACACAAAAAAACACATCTTTTACTCATGTCACTTTGCCAAAGAAGTATGGACAATGCTTGGAATCCATTCGAAGCTCTAGGTGAAAGAATTCACATTAGTCACAGTGAATTAATTGGTGGACTACACAAGACAGAGATACAAAAGTATTCCACTCTTTTTCCATTGGAGGATTTACGGTGGGAGGAAAAAAAATATTTTTGAGGAACAACAACCCTCAAAAACATGGATCACTTCTAATATTATCCTCGACTGGGAGAACATGTGGACGAGTTGTCATCCCCCACGAGATCTCTCAAAAATAAATTGTCCATTCAAAATCCACTACCCTACTAGATTCTTCGAAGGTGCATCACAAAAATCCCTCTGCAGATGTGGTGCTTGGTTGATGATCACACTACAATGTCACTACAAACTTTATTGGTTTGGAGGACATGGATCAAACATGAGAGATGAGATGTTGGCCCTATGGGCTTTACTGTGGTTTTCAAAACATTTGTGCATTGACAAGCTCTGGGTATTTGGTGATTCACATGTTCTGATTGATCACTTGAACAACCAAAATTCTTTGGATCCTGGACACTTGGCGACATGGATTGACAAAATTTCTGAACTACAGAAACATTTCACCTACATATCCTTCAGGCACATATTCAGAGAGAAAAATGAGAAGGCGGTCAGACTATCCAAAAAAGGCTTGAGGGGAACATTTGGAAAAATACACTATGAGCTCTATGACACCACTGGAAATGGAGCTGTGGGGACTATCAAATTTTTTTAACTGAAGATTTTGTTGTACAGGGACAAATTTTGTAATGTTGATCAATGATCGTAGGAGGGACACTACATCTCGAATTGTTGGCACCCTCCTATGACCTTTGATGACCTGGGTACATAACACATCGAGCGCCTCAATGATCATGGATGGATGGTACATGAGTTTTTGGTTTTTTGTTTTGTTTTTTGAAGATACTGTTGTATTAAGATGGATTGAACACATATTAGGATAGACATGCTTGGAGAACAGACTGTCCTGGATATCATAGCTCCATTATACATATCATTCCAGAAGAAACACATTTTGACCATCTTTTCTATGAACATAATATCACTGAATATATTGACTATGTGTTGCTAGATACCATTTTTGTAGTCGTGATCTTCGGTTTTACTTCCATGATTAAAAAATTGTCAAAATTTTAAGGTTTTTTGAGTCATGATATTTTTTATCTTTAATGTTATAATTGAAAATAGTTATAAGTATTTTATCATTAGGACCATGGCTTAAAACTGTTGAAATTTTAATTTTTTTCGAAGACGTGATATTTTATCTTTATTACCATACTTGAAAATTGTTGGAATTTTAAGGTTTTTCGGAGTCATGATATTTTATCCTTAGCTTCGTTGCTAAAAAAATGTTTAAATTTTACCCAAAAAAAGTAATAATACAAAAATTTGAAAAAAAAAAAAACAAAAACAAAAACAAAAACAAAAACAAAAAATGTTATTCTTCCATTAACACTTTTCATTTTTAGGGTGGTTTTTGCACAAAAAAAATGTTTTTTATTACCTTTTACTACCATTTTAAAAAAATGTTGAAAATTCACAAAAAAAAATGTTATTCCTGCATCAACACTTTTTGTTTTCGGGTTTTTTTTTGGGGATGTTTTTACTAGAGTTCTCGTTTTGAGTTTATAGTTCTTGTCTCATAGTTTACTTTGTTTTAATAACCACTAGTTCATTTTCATGTAGTTCTCAGGAAAGTAGATTTCCCTGCTACTCCCAACAACCAGGTAGACCAACTCTAATTCTCTTGACAAATTTGGAATCAAACAAAGATATTAACTTCTAAACCTCCTTTAATCATTTCTCATCTTGAATACGAAGTAGGTTTTTCTCATTCATTTTAATTATTTCCATAATTAGTTCAACTATGTGTGTGATATATAATGCCCTTAGTTTAGTTGAAGATTTTCCATTTAAATATGTGATAATATTTTTAGCCTTCACTACTTCTTTCTATACATTTTTCTTGCATGTATCAATCATTAAATTTCCCACCCATTCATCATAATCTTATGTTGATAAATTATATGAATATACTTGTTGAAAATGGCACCAAGAAAGGATTCTAATTTAATTTCCCTTGAATTAAATTAGAATAAAATTGTAATTCCACATCACAAGAAAAATCGTATGAGTTAGCTGAGTTATTAGGACTTATTTGGTTCGGTTAATTCGATTTGAGGGTCTAACTTGAGTCATGAAGAGTGTCTCCTACAAAATAAGAGCTCTAGCTGAGTTTATTTTGAGTTGTAATTAATTAACTCAATTTATCTGAGTTAAAATTGGTTTAACGAGTTCTAACTGATGGAGGAACTAGTGAGAGGTCAAAGAGTGGAACTTGGACTTGAACCACATATATTGATCAATAATATTACTGGTGATTCACTCATAAATAACTCATGCATGTTAGTTCTGAGAAAGACCCAGTTGATATTGGAGTTAAAGGGTAGTGTACTATCAGTTGTATAATCATCCAAATTGTACAGGTGGTGCATGCAATCAAAGTAAGGTCCCTAATGGATTTCATGACATGGATTGGGAATTTCCCTATTTAATATGGCTTATTACCCAAGGAAATAGGGATCCCGGAGGGCATAAAATTGGTTAAGTATTGAACCAATCTTGTCTTGGAATTAATGAGACATATAAAGATAGTGCAGAGGTTTCTCTGGTTGGAGAAAAGCATTGTAATATTCTCATATTTTTTGACTTATTCAGTACAAATATATTAGGGTTTTTAGCTGCGACTTTCCCAAGGAAATACTTGGGTACCGTGTGATTGAAATTATTTCTCTTTCATGTTTTTTGATTTTAGCAGCTAAATTGGTTTCCACGATTTATAGAGTAGATTCAACTATATTTCTTTAGAATATTACAATTATCAGTTTGAATCTATATATATTTTATACATGGTATGAGAGAAGGAATAACTATATAAGAGAAGAATACAATTTTGTTCTGTGCAGGTGAATCGAATTTGCATATCTACTCTTCAGGACTAGTAGCAGGATCAAGAGGTTTTTCTCTTGATTGAGGCTCTAATATTCCCTTGAGGGTAGTTTGAATTACATAGCTCGGAGAGATAGGATGGAAGCAATGTTGGAAGTCAATGGGCTAAATGAGTTCATAGACAATGATACTCCTAAGCTTACAACAGCAAATGTTCAACATCTGGCGACTTGGAAGAAGAATGTAGCAAAGGAAAGAAGGATTCTATTGGAAGGTGTTTGAGATCATATTCTCTCGAATCTCCATGTAAATAAAATTCCATATGAAATGTGGAAGGCCTTAACAGATTTTTTTTAGAAAAAATTGACCACAGGAAGTTAGCACTAAAGGACAAGCTCATAAAAATCAATATGGAAAAGGGTGAAATAATACCAAAGTACTTCACCAAATTCACCTAATGTGGGGATGAGCCTGGAAGTGTTGGCATTACAGTTTTCAGGGATGATCTGGCAAGCATATAACTTTTGGGCCTTCCTAAGAGTTGGCACAGCTACCAAGAATCTGTGAATGGGAGGGAGAAGCTACCAGAGTGGAAGATTTTGTGGTCTAACTTGGTGTAAGAAGAGATCCGACGGAACACTAGAGATGGATCCTCATCAAAGCATGATGATGAGGAGAATTGTGCCTTGGATGGAAAGGAAAAAAAAAGGAAAGGGAATTCATCCTATTCCAAATCAGATTTTGGTTAAAAAGGAAATAAGAAGGATTTGTTGAATACTAAATTTTTTCACTATCATGAGCTATAACATTATGCCACGAAGTGTCCGCACAAGAAGGTCAACAAGAATCCATTGGGAGGAGTAGTAGCTGAAGATCTTGCTTCACAATTCGAGTTTTATTTCACCCTCATTGCATTCATGGTGTCATCGGTGATGGATTTTTTGTGGTACCTGGATAGTGGAGCCTCATTCCATATGACCATCAACAAAGAGTTATTCAACGTCTTGGAGGAGAAGGACCTCCATATACACATCGAGATGAGAGATGATGGGAGGTATAGTGAAACCGAAATTGGTACTATTATCTTTCAGAGGGATTTTTTTTCTCCTCTCAAATTAAAATATGTCATGTATGTTCCTGGTTTGAAGAAGAACTAAGTTTCAATTGTTGTTTTTTAAGACTATGGCTATGATGTGATATTTAGCAAAGGAAAGGGGTTCCTATGTCACATAACCATGGGACGAGTGAAGAAGATCGAGGTTTGGTTAAAGAACCTCTACAAATTTGATGTATAAGATTGTGTTTCCTTGAGCATGAGAGTAGAGAAGGTGGACAATTGATATATCGGTGAGTTATGGAATACAGTATCGTTCCATCTATACCACGGAGCTTAGAATATCATGTAATAGATTTTTGCAGGACTTGCCAAGGTTGTGTTGGTTTCAGTCTTTGCAGCCTTCCTCCAATGATCAAACATGCTCTTACAAAGTGATTTTAAAGTTTAAAGGTCAAATTTTGTCATTTCAGTGAGTCTTCAAGCAAAATTTGGTCACTAGGTATTAGGTATAGGGTTTGCTTTTACTCCTGTCAAAGTTGTCCAAATGTCGGTCCATGTCACCATTCAGTTGAGTGTACCACCATTCAGAGGGTTTTCATCATCATGTCAAGTTCCATTGGGTCATTTTACACCTTGTTCATGCTTCAGTTGTGCCTAGGTAAGGTTCATTTCCCTCTCCTAGGGTTTTGAAGGTAATTTATCTTGGATGGTCAAATCATTAGCAAAACTTGTATCCTAATGTTCATAGACCTTCCCCTATCCTTAATGTGCCTTATTAAACACTTCCCATCACCGATATCCCCCAAATTCCTCATTTTCGCACAAACTCTAGTTTCTTGCTACAACTTGGCAATTCTCTAGGCTAGGCCTGTGTTTTTCCCTTTTGGACCCCTTCTCCTCACTCAATATTTGAAATTCCACTTTCCCCTAATTCCTAGCATCCCTCCCTACTTCCAAAAATTTTCTAAAGAATTTATAAGCCCCTTATCCCCTTCATTTCGCTTCATTTCGACAAATCCCCTGTTCCACACATTGGGATAGGTTTTACTCCAATGATGTTTTTGAGCAAGAAAAGATGAATTTTGGAAAACTGAGAGAGGTTTTTGTCCAAAATAGTCCAAGGAAGAAAAAAATCCTTCACTATTTACACAGGTTTCATGGTTTTAGATAAATTTCAAAAATACAGTTGCCTCAGGAGAATTGATGCACCTCTGAAGTGACCTTGGGAAAATCAAGATTTATCCTAGCTTGGTTGAACAAATGACTTGCATGATGAGTCAAATGATAACTAGGCACAAATATATTTCCAATGAGCTATCATGAGCTCAATTTTGAGTTGAGGAAGACCTTCAAAATTTGACTGCAATAGCACTCTGCCTTGAGGCAGCCTCATTTTGCACATTTTGACCAGTCTTGGGAGATTTGATTTTTGACAAGGCAAATGAACTCCAAATTGAAAAATTAAATTTGGGTTGGAAAGTAGACTCAATAATATTTCCAAATAGCTATCATATGACAAATTTTTACAATAGGAAGACCTCCAAAAGTCTACTAGAAAAAGGAGCTACGCATTGAGATGAATTTTGGAAAATTTTCCTTAAAAAACAGAGTTTTTTGCCCAATGCGTCGCGCCACCTGGCGCTCGCTTTTGAAGGAGGCATCACTTTGAGTAAAAATAAACATATTTGGATTTTTCATTAAAAAATATGCATGCTCACAAATGGCCAAGAAATTTTGACAAGTTTTGGGCTTCCAAAAAGGTCAAAAACACCCCAAAAATGACCTTTCTGCCCCTTTTTTGACACACAGGAAGCAGTCTTGGGAGAACTCAGTTTTGGAGGGGAACATGGAGGCCAAATTAAAAAATTCCACTTGTGATGGAAATTATACAGGCAGACCCCTCCAACAAGCCCACTTGAGAAAATTTGGACACCGGGAAGGCCTCCAAAAACAGCTGCAAAAGGCGTTACGCATAGGGAAATCAGCGCGACGCATTGGAGGAATTTTGCTCATTTTTGGTCAAAAACTTTGTTTTTCCCCTAGTTTCTTGAAAATTTGACTTTTATCCTTCTTATTGTAAAACTCATGATGTAATTTAATGTAATTTTATGGATCTTGATGTAATTATGCTAAATTTTCACTCATAGAGGTAGATTCATCCATGAAAAGGTAGTTTACAACTGAATGAATTAGTTCCCTAGTTTTTAGAGGCAAGCTGTTCCACTGCCTACTTTTTAGTTTCTCAGTTTAGAATTTGTTGGAACAGCTCCTAAACATATGAGCTCGACCCCTAGAGGCTAGGATGAGTTTTTGTTTGCCTATATCTTATGTTTTTCAGTCATTAGCATGGTTGGACTTTTGGGAAAGCTTGGATCTTATTGTATACTCATTTCAACAGTTTGGCTAAGGAGTAGACCAGGGTTTGCAGCACTTTATGGGATTCTTGTGGCATCTTGATTTGGTATTGTGTTTCCTTCTATAATTTTAAGTCTACATGTGTTTTATGTATGCCATATCTCTCTTTATTTCATCTTAAATAAATCAAACAAAGATAAAGGTAGAATCCATTGAAATTGCAGTGCTCTACCTAAGGTTTGTTTAGTTATCTATGTTTTCAGCTGATTGAAAAGGATCCCTGAGTTATTAATTTCCTTTTCAACTCCTCATATATCTAAAACCTCTCCATCTCACTCAATTTGAAGTACTAAACCATTTGTCTACCTTTCCCCATAGAGATCTCTGCAAAACTGAGCCTCATTCCCCAGACCCAAATCTGCCTTTTCATTTGAGCCAACAAAACATCATTAAATTCAATAAAACTCTTCTGGACACATGCCTAGCCTAAGATCAG